>JAOXNO010000004.1:1387881-1436421 GCA_028565335.1 Limnodromus scolopaceus
CCCCCCCCCCCCCCTTATCTTTTCTTCTTCTCTTCTTTCACTGCTTGCAGTTATACCTAAAAATGCAAAGATTATCCATTTCCAAATCATCTCTCTTTGAATGATCTCCAGCAGGCTTTGGTAACGTATAGCATCTTGTCATTGTCAGCAAATCCTCTCCTTCCAGCCCTGCTCAGGCTGACGGCCAGCTGTTTCTGAGATGTCCATGTGAGGGTGGTGAGTGTGACCCATGAGCCTCCCTGAGGGTCAGTCTCACCTCTCTGGGGTCCAGCCTGTGCCCCTGACCTCCACCCAAGCCGGTGGAGATCCCACCAGGTGGCGGCATCTTCATTGCGGTGGTGCAGGAGTTGCTGAAGGACGCCTGAGGCTGCCCGAAACAGGCTGGGGGATAGCGTCCTCTTCACTTCTGAACCTTATCGCTCATCTCCAGAAGCTTAATTAAGAAGTAATCTGGAGGCTGTATAACAAGGGATAGGTGGGAAGGGTGGATTTTAATAGAAAAACCAAAAAAACCCTCATAACAAATTGAAGCGGCAAGGCAGTCTGATAGTTGAGGGGCGGCTGTTAACAGCTGTAGAGGGTTTTCTTGATGTGTGTACAGATAATATAGCTGGGGTAGGTTTTGTATACTGCCACATTTAGGTGTGTGTGTGTGTATACGGAGCTGCGATTTGTTGCAGGAGACCACTTGCTGTTATGAAGGACTTAACGTGAGATAAGCTGAAGGTGCGGATGAGACCCTTGGGAAGCTGGAAGGGAGCTGAAGAGCTGCACGACGTGTCTGTGTAAGGCAGTCTTGTGTTGGAAAGTAGAGAAGGTTCAGGAACATTTCTTTCCCTTCTGATCAATAGGCTTATTTTTAACTGGCTTAAAAAGTTGGTGCAAAAGAAGATAAACCGTGTTGGGCCGGGAAGTGTCATTTCCTGTGTATTTGGACAATGCCTACTATAGTGATATCTGACCTTATCGTGGCCTTCAGGTACCACTGCAGTGTATTAGTTACAGACATTAAATAATGAATGCATAAAGCTTTTTTTTTTTTTTTCATTTTGTTAAGATGAGAAATAACAATGACTTCTAGTTGGTGCCCCGTTGTAAAAGATAGAGTTTAATCAAAACCAAGGTTTTAAGTGACTGCATTCGCTACAGATTAAAAATGGACAAGCGTGCTGTGGGCAGAGATACCGCTTTCCCTTGCCAGCCGGCAGCAGGGGATATCAAAAGATGTGACTGAAGTGCTTTTACAGGTGATCCGCTCATACCTGCTGTATGACAGCTCTTGTGATAGCTCTTTCTGACTGCAGTGAATTCATATAAGCACGTAGGGGGTGAATTATGGGTCCTCTGTGCTACCACAGCTATTGAATCTCTGCTGACTTTGTTGTGTATTGTGGTGGAGTGCAGCCGAGGGCTGGATATAACCTGTTTTCTTCTTGGTTGCTTTACTCCCAAATTTTATTGCAGAATTAGCCCTTTCAGGTTAAAACTGATTGCCTTTCCTCTTTTTAAGGAATGTTGATGTTAATTTATACATAAATGGATTTATTTTTGTTTAGGAGTTTTTAGCTGGGCTCCTTCAGCTGGCTGTGTTGTTGCAAATGTTGCCTAGGTTCCTAATTTATTAAGTCACTTAAATATTTGGAGGCATCAACAATACTAGAGTGTGTTGGGGAAAATGAGGATGACATTATTTTAAAACATCAGTTTCCTGACTCCCGTATTTCAGTCACACGATTTATCTCTGGCCGAACACTTTCATGTGGTGCTATTTCCTATTTTTAAACAATAGGAAAAAAGGGAAGATAAGAGGAGCATAACTGTGACCCATTGACTTATTATGAGATCATGGGTTCCTTTCAACTGATATTTATAGATTTTTATAAAAAATAGCTGAGATTTCAGCATTTTCTGGCATATACGCCTTCTTAGCCCCAAGGTCATAGAGTAAAGTTCTCTTCTAAATTCTTTCAAAATCCTCTCTAAAGGCACATAGTAATAATGGAAATGCAATTTGTATCTGCAAGCAAAGTAACCAAGTGAAAAGAAAAATTACTGCATTTTCGTTTGTAAACGTCTCACAAAGTCCTTTGTGTGTTTTGACACTCCCCTATCTCAGCCTTTATAAAAGTGATCAGGAGGGAATAACATTTGTTAATTCTCTTTAATGGGGTTTCAAAAGGTCAGAAAACTGTAGAAAGGCTTTTCTCCAAGAATGAGGATTATTTTTAATTATAAAGCAAGTTGGAGTAGTGCGAGTAATGAGCTCTTGGAGGTGAAGGGGGTCTTTGCACTTAAGTAAATGTAAAATCAAGTCTTGGATTTAGACCCCTTATTATCTAAAGGGATTTTTTTTTTTTTTCAGCTGGGAATACCCCATTAAAAATTAGCTTTTATACTGCAAGCACTGGCAGGCACTTAGTTAAACACATTAATTCTGCAAACTGTGGGAAAATGACACCCATTTCAGCAGATGTGCAATGTGTCTGGTGTAGTTTTGCATAAGAATGCATATGCTTCTCTGTTAGTTTCTGGCTTGATTAAAACTTGCAGGCACCTTTCCCTTCCTGCGGTGCTGCGTCTGCATTCTTGGACATTAGTGGTTTAATTGAAAATGCCCCATTTTCTTCTGCGTTAAGAAAATTCATTTGTGCATTGTAGATGTACTTGGTGTTTTACAGACAGAGGCTGCTTTGCTTGCCTTTCGGAATTTGTAGCCTGGACCGGAGAAGAAAGGAAATAGCAAAGATGAAAAACAGCAAACGCTTTTGGAAGTGGATGGAGGATTACACGGTAGAGTATCATGAGATGGGAGTGAATAGTGTATATTCAGTCCTTGCTTCCAACGACGTGTGGGAATGGAAATCAGTACTGGGATGAGTGGAAGAGAAGGGTTTAGGAACCAGAGACTAAATATGATCACCCATCTGTTAGACTTAACCCTTCCCAGTGTTAGGCTTTCATGTAACAGTCCAAATGATTCAGCAGGACCTCTTCACTGCGGTCCTGTTCCCAATCTCGATGTCATGACAAAAGCATAGAAAATATTTCGGGTAGACTATAGATAATGTAGCATTAATTCTGAGAGAACTTCCCAGACACTGGGTAGCAGGGGGTTTAAGCAAAGTACTGGGAGGCAGGATATTGGAAAAGAGGATGAGAAATTGGATTTTGATTGAATTTTCTGACAAGGAGAGAGAAACTAATTGGGAAGTTTTGCGTAGACTTTTCATCCATGTTATGACAAACGTCAGATACCTACCACCATGATCCAGGGCTTCAGGAGAAGAGGTTTTGTGTCAGGACTGTTTTTAGGGTTTTTTTGGCTTGAAGGAACAAAAGACAATTTAGCAGTATTCTAGACAAAGCTTAATGCTCGAGGAATGCAGGTCTGGAGCTACACTGCCCCGACTCCTGCTGGCGCTGGTTTTGCGTAGGCCTGGTAGCCAGCAGAGCACTTTTGGGTTGGCCAGGACTGGAGGGAGCGTTATCTCACCAGACGAGGAGTGTTAACGTTGCCGGCATGCAGCACCTCTAGCTTTGTCATTTTATCAGTTGCAAGGTATTTAGTGGCGTGGAAGTGAGAAGGAAAGGAAGGAAATGCTCTTAGTAGGCAGCAGGGGTCTGCGGGGCTGTGAGCTGTCACTGGATGGCAGTGAGCCAACTTATACCCTTAAGAGCTTCAAGCTGTCTTGTGAGAGGACTTGTGTTCCCCATGTCTAGCATAGCAGTGTTCATGTTTAGGTTGAATAAGTTGGAAAGCCTAGAAATTTATGTCACATCCATTTTTGGGGATACCTTCATAGAAGACCTTAAAGTGACGACATGGAATATAACAGCGTAACTGCATTTTTCCTCTTGGGAAACGCATCTCCTTTTGCCAGAGGAGGTTTGGAGGAAATATGGATGGGATTGGTACTTCTGGAGGGTTTTCTTTTCCATGGTTGGTACCTGAATGATGGATAGAGTTAAAAACCCCTGCTTTCTTTCTTCAGTTTCTCATTACTTGAGTCAGTGGATTGACTTGAGATAAGGGGAGGTAATTCACACCCTCATTTAGCTGACTCTTTAGTGCACTGATACCGGTCTCAACAAGATAGGGTACAGATGCTGCGTTAGTCAGCACAATGTGTGGTACGAGGGATTTCAGGTTTGAGGAAAATGTGTGGAAAGTAGTAGTGCCTGGGAGGAATCCAGTCTTTGAATCTCTTGAAGCAATTAAATGATCACTTTGCATCGGTTTTGTGTACCGTTTTGTCATGGCAAATGGTGACCGCTTTATTAGCAATTCCCGTGCTGCCCATTAGGGTAAAAGAAGGAGGGATCAGTTTCACTTACTTGGACCGTTCGTTGCCTTGCTATGTGAGTTCCATCCAAAGCATTAACGGTTTTATTTGAGAGTGCTGCTGTGAGCTGGGAAGGTGAAGAAACGAGGAACAAGTAGGTCAGATAACTCGCCCAAGGACATACAAGAAACTTGGCAACAGAAGTCAGATCTCCTGAGACCTCTACGGTGCTTTGTTTGCATGCTTTGAGTGTCCCGCTTCGCATTTGGGATACCTTTAAGCCTGCTACTTTACTTGGATCCTCTTGTGACTATTAATAATCCTCTCAAATACCTTATTAGCTGTCAGATCCGTAGGTCAGCAGGGCAAGACACTCTCAGAGGGGAAACTGTTATTCAGGTGGTTATGTCTGCTTACTCCCTTTCTGCTTCCCCCCACAAAAAAAAGCCCAAAGGTGAAGTTTTGTTGACCTTCCAAATGTAATAAACTTGTCTCGTTACAGTGATAGCAGGCTGGACGGCTCGTATGAAGGAGTTTGAATGGCTTGCACTGATTGACTTCTCTTAAATTGTGGACAGGGCCAGGTGTTTGACGAAATCATTATTTCCAAGTAGGTAACTTGTCACTGTAGACCGGGGGAGGAAAATATATTGCAGATTGAGACTGGAAAATCATAGAGCAATGATTAAACCACCTGAAGCTCTAACATCATTTTCATGGCATTTGAGACCCTGTGCCACTGGGTAGCACTTTTATGTTTTGTTGGCTTTGCTGGGAGAGTTGACTGAGCCATAGTAGTTTTCCATATTAGTTGTGTAATTTATCTTGATGTGCAGTGCAGGCAGTACGAAAGAAGAGGAGACAAAAAGCTTCCTGAAAATATGTTTATTTATGTTATGAGGTTGTACCTCAGGCTGTACAGCCAAGCTGCTGCCTTTGCTGGGTTTCCTAGCTTACTTGAGTGTACTGGAACATGTACCTCACGCACCAAAAGCACAATGTACTCACGCCTGCTAGGAAATCATTAGACTTCCTCATCAAATAATACTTAAGCATTTGCTATTGTGAGGTACATTTCTGTAATTATTTTCCATCTTTTTGTTCAGGGTGGTGGGTAGTTGATAGGTTTCTTGGAAAACGAGAAACCAGGAAAAGTGGAGCAGTATCACCAAAACAGAAATAGAGACCTATGGCAAAAGGATATGGTGCTTTTGAAAATAATAATAACTTAAATATCAACATCCTTTTAAACCTGATTTGAGAAGATTTATCTTCTAGATGGCTTAGGCTTATGGGGTCTCTTTCTCTCTTGTTCTCTGGCAGCACTTGCGTGGGATGTCACTGAGGTGTGGGGTGATTGATTACCCCACTGAATGGATTTAATGGAGTTCTTCCTTAACTCCTTCCATTAGCTAAGGCCTTGCTCACTGAAGTTTTCAAATAGCCTTAACTCCTTGGAGGTAATGAGTTTTATATCCCATATAGTAAGGTAGCAAAAAAGTTTTATGGTCTTGCCATAAATATTTATGTCAGTTTTGTTTCACATGCCCTCCGCTGGTGACTCCTCTGCTTAAAGAAGCCCCCATGGTTTTTCACATCAAGATCTTTGAGTAGTGGCAGAGCAGTGTGAACTGAGGCCATTTCAAACAGCTATCCTCATTTTGATTCCACTGCTTGCTAATTTCTGAATTTATAACCATTAAATCAAATTAAGGAAGAAAGCCTCTCTTTTTTTTTTTTTTTTTTTGTCAGCCTAGACAAGCTTTATAGACCAAAGTTAAGCATTTTCCGCTCTAATTTTTTTTTTTTTTACTGACTAATAGCAAAGTCAGGAATGTGAAGTAAACAGCCTCTGTTCACTAAAATGATTAATATGTTGGAGAAAGAAGGATGATAAGGAGGAAACAAGTATTTTTTTATTCCAGCTCAGAGCTGCAGAGGGGGAGATTGCATGCTGTAAAAATGAAAATACGTCTGAAACTTTGGTGGAAAAAAACTTTGGGAGGAATGCAATAATAATAGTTAAAGACCTAAGTGGTATGAAAAGGCATTAATCTTCCCTATACTGGCAAAACTTGCTTTCTGCTATTTATTTGTCAGAACACATTGCTTTTTCTGTGTTAAAAAATAGAAAAGGATGAAAATAGAAAACTCTCTGAAAATGCGATATGGCTATCAACGGTAAGCATATGTTTAGCATAAGAGCAGCATTCACCTGAAGCCTGGTGCCTCAAAGTTATCTGGATCCTGGCTCAGGAGGAAACAGCCAGTCATACCTAATACTTACGTATATGAGCCACTAAGCAATTGTGAATTATCCTCAAAAGACATGTAGATGTAGTGCTGGGGGACGTGGTTTAGTGGTAACTTGGCAGTGCTAGGTAAACAGTTGCACTTGATGATCTTGAAGGTCTTCCAAGCAAAATGATTCTATGATTCTATAAGCAACGAGAAGGAGGTTATCTCCTTAGTCTTATATTCTGATTTAATCACTTTTAAAAAAAATGTATTATAAGGCCCGTATATATGAAGAATCTGAAGTGCAATAGCTGTTATTAGCAAGAGATAGTAACTGTTTCCCTTGCAACATTCTGACTTTTCTCGGAATGGGTTTGAAACCAGATCAGCCCAGGACACAGTGGGCGCTCTAATGAGAGTTAAGGTAGTTTCCCATATGTGTCGGTAGGTGTTCCTATAAACAAGTGCCAAGAATTAAATTGACCTGTTTCTTCCTTGCTGAGAAACGCTTTGCTATGATTGTGGGTTACATTAGCTTTGATGTTTCACTAACATTTTAGGAAAAAAGGTGAGAGTGGACTGATGGACCCTAGTTTTCCGTGTGTTCAGGCTGATGACCTTGGATGGCAGGCTCGCTGACTCCAGAGGATTTGCTGAGGTTCTGCTAGCCTGCTGTCCAGGCCATGATGTCTCTTGGCTGACATATCCATCCAATTGTCGAACATAAGCACCACATCTGTTTACAGATCCATCTGTACCTAGATGGCTCTAAGATAGCTTTGGGATGAATCTTAAATTAAAAGTGTGGTGAGAGAGTGATGTTGGGGGGTTGATATCCAATAGCATAAATCGGTTTTTTTGCCAAGATTGCTGCTGTTGTTGATGGAATTTGGAAGGGTTATCCTGAGTTATGTCTAAAAAGCATGCAATTATGTTTAAAAATATAGTAGCTTTGCAGGAGACTTAGAAAGGAAAAGCTATAGCATATCACTTACTGTGTACTTATATTTCATCCATGAAATGGCTTACCAGTCAAAATGTTCTAGCCATACTTTTGATGTCCATTTATAATAACCACTTGATTCTATAGCTGACACAGTACCCCTCCCTGTGTTGTTTCCAGACTTCATTGATGTGGCTTCTTGACCTACTTTGTGTTCACTGCTTTAAGGTTGCTTGTTTTTTTTCATTCCCTTCCAAAAGGAAGCGCCTTTCATGAGAAATGTTGGAAGCTCACTAGCCAGTTTTTAATACTGGTAGATGGAAGCGCAGACCGGACTGATTGAGTGACCTTCTACTAACACCCAGGATAGATGACGCGACTGACTCATAGGTACTTTTCTTACTAAGCTCTGTTGCTAATCATTTTGAGACCCTGGAGGTGGGTGTTTGGAGAATTAGGGAAGGAAATGCCTGTATTTCCGTGGAGTTCTCATTACTCATAGCTGAATTGGTTAGCCCTGTGACTCTAAGGGCATTGCGTTTGCCTCTTGTCCTTGCAAGGGGCCAGCAGTAGATCATGTGCTTATTACTTAAGCACTTGCACAGCTGGAGATGTGGAACATCCCAGTCTTACTCCTTTTATTCATCCTGGGGTATTCTTCCTTTGCATTGCTCCTTGTGGGTTTTTTCCTGTGATTTCCACTAGTGGTGACTCAGTTTGAGGCTTAGCTGTATCTCTCTTCAATTAGTGGTGCTTTTGCTTTTTATCTGGGGCTTGAGGTATGTGCTTACTTATTTGTGGAGATACTTCTAAAACCAGTTAATGTGATGCAGATGTGCAGTTTTCAGCAGATGCATAGCATTTAGCTAAGTCTTATGGAAGGATTAATACCTCGAGGTATTACATAGAATGGGAAAAGAATAATTCACTTCTGTAATTTCACAAAGTGGACATAACTCAGCATTTGTAATCATCATCTCATAAGACTTGCTGCTTCCCTCTCCACCCCATTTCACTCGGGTGTCATTTTGGTGTAAACACTGGTTATTCTAAAGAAAAAATCCACACCAGTTCTTTTCCTGGAACCTTGATGGCTTTTTGGTTTCCAGCAAAGAGCAGCCTGATCTTTTTTGTGTGTGTGTGTTCCTGTTGTAAAATGAGCATGCCATTAATTGTAACAGTGCAGTTTTTGCTTGGAACAGCAAAGAAAACCACAAGGGAAATAGGATTTTGTGTGTGCGTGTAAGTGTCAAAGGGATTTCAACAAACGTGATGTCCAGCTCCTGTTAGGATCTGGAGATGAACTTGTTTTCACTTCACTGGTGTTGGGTGTGCAGTGCCTCTAACCCTGTGTTAGGAAAACATTTAGCAGAAGATGAATGAAGAACTTAAACTAGCACGAGACGTTCGCCTGTGGTATAGGTAGCAAGGCATTTGAGGAGAAAGTTCTTGTAGCCCGCTGTTATAAATAATAATCCTCACTCCCTTCCTTGTTGACTTGTATCATGTTTAACTGGACGCAGGCACGTGTGCTGGTATATACATGAGGTGGAGGTATGCTTGCAAAATGCATGCTGGAAGGAAGAGTCTGAGGGACCAGAAATGTAGTTAAAAGTATCTTTGAGTTGCTTGCCTCAGAAGGCAAGCCTAGGGCATTGGACTGAGCGTTACCAGGACTCTGAGGTTAAATGAAATGTATGTCATTGGTGAGAAAATGAAGAATTTAGCAAATGTTGTGAACGCCAGCTGCAGCGTGGTGGCAAGCTGTGATTCCCAGTAGATTGCCAGATAGACCAGCTATTTCTCCACATTTCTTGCCAGCAGGGTATTGGGTGAAAGGGGGGTGGTGCTGTTTTTGTTGGAAGCAAGCTGCATACAGAGACTGCTAGTCCAGAGGCATGGCATGGGAAAGATTTTAGTGGTTTGCAGCTTTTTTTAGGATGTTCTTTTTCCTCTGGTTGAAGTATCCAGCAAGGGAAGTGAAACGTTGGCACCCGTGGGGGAAAGCTACTAAGTTTTATACATTTTTTTAAAATTTTTTTTAATCTTACCCTGTATCATCAGATAGGAAACAACAAATGCAAATCTATTCCCCAACACGTGCAGATGCATTTTGTTGCTTGGAAGCTGAGCAGGAGCTCTGATGAATTACCAGCATCCGATTCCAGAGCTCTGACAATCTGCAATCTCCTTAATATTCTGATGAGCCATCGTGGGTATTATTCCTCTGTATTTTTTCCCCTTTTTGTATTCTTCAAACCCGTATTGCAATCAGAATACTGTTGGCTTAGGATTGAAAGAGATACAGGCTGGCTCTATGCTTTGCTCAATTTTCCTTTGACAACGGAGGGGAGAGAGTGGATAGTAGGATTCTTCTCCCCCGTCCCTGATAGTATGAATGCAGCCTAAATTAGAAGCAACTTTGAACATTAGAGAGTTATCTCCTGTTCTGTTCATAATTGTGTTTCTCTAATATTAAGAGTATCAGGGCACATAAATTATTCATGCCAGGAAGAAATCCTCAATAAAGTTTTCTTAAGAAATCACTGCATTTCCAGGGAAAGAAACTTTTTGCCTCTAAAGACTTTGAGCAACTCTGCTCTGGATTCTCTGGCAACAGTATAATTCCAGTGACAGCTTATCTTTGGAAATAACTGGAGATTAATTTACATGTGTCTTTTAAAGTGTAGCTTGCTTACCCAAATGGCAATTAGATTTAAGTTAATGGCAGTGTAAAACAGCAGGATCTAGAGTAGCTCTCCAGCCTAGGGCTAACCATTTTTACCATCCAGCTGTTTTCCAAATGATTTATTTCATTTTCCCACTTAGTCTCTTTGCCTCACCCCTCAGTTTCAGTCCTGCTGCTCACAGTACAGTGTGGGTGGCAAGACAGGGGAAGAACAGCTGCACTTAGCAGCTCCAATAAATGACTTTATTAGAATTAGAATTGTGTCTGTGTTACACTAATACCAAATGTCTTAGTTCATCTTGTAGCCTCTGAAACAGATTGTCAACGTTTCCACCCTGCTTGCTTACAGTGGGGAAAGAGAGCTCTGACTCAGCCCCCTGGATAGATGGGGCTGGAGTGAATTGCGTGCTGCTGCCGAGTGATTTGATCAGGCTTTGTCAGTGGCCAGAAATGTCTCTTACTTGACTTCTTGTGTGTTGAGCAGGAGGAAGTAGTATGCAGGAGGAAGGACACGCTGTCAAAAAGCTCAGGAATAAGTATGAACTGCCTTGTTGTCAAAGTGATATAAAAATGTCCTTACGCTGTGTTTCTAGCTTGAGGATTTAATGTGGAAATTTCGAGGGATGGTACAAATGTTATCTTAGGACACAGCAAAACCAACACTAATCCTCCATCTCAAACCTGCAAGCTCTTTTGCATTCCTTGCTGAGAGAGAGAAAATAAAATGCAAAAACTTGGGCTTTTCAGTTTTTCCAGTGAATAACAGGCTCGTGAGTAGGGTGTTGCTTTTTATGTATTGTGAAGTAGCTCATGTTTTATATGGCAAGATGAAAAAGGATTTGTTGCTGCTTCTCCTAATTCTTTGAGCTGTATAGAAATCGAGGTACCTGCCAGACCCAGGGAAGCCATATCTGCAGTGTCCTGGCAATGGAGCAGGGTGAGCCTTGGAAGCCAAACTCAACTACTGGATCTACTTTGCTACTCCAAAGTCTATGAAAGGTCTGGAGGAGGAGGTGATGCTTAGTGGTGCCTGGAGAGGCCTCACCAATAGGCTCGCTTGCTCTGGAGGAGGATTCAATTTGAAATATTGCCTCTGGGTTTCACTTTGAGGCTTCTCATCTTTTCATATCTGCTGGTTAAATGTGAGCTCCTGTTTGCATTTGTCTGGTCTTTAGATCAAGAGCGTTGGAAAACTCACTGCAGAGCACTGGGGAATCGCTGCTGGAGAAGCGCTGTGCCCAAGTGGTGTTACTTCTGAGGGTAGTAGGAAAAAACATTTCCTCTTCTGCATTTTCCAATTTGTTATATGTTTTATCTGTAGCTGGTTATTTTCCCAAATGAGTCTTTGAAGTACACCTGCACGGACTCTGGAACACAACTTCATCTGTTTTAGAAGTACAGGCCAAACAGAATATTAACATCATTCTAATTTATTTTGTGAAGGAAGGACTAAAAAGGGAGCAAGTTGTGTTAGATGTCTTGTCAACCTTATTTAACATCAGTACTTAAATTATTTCACTGGAACACTTCCACCTTTATTGTAACTAAGTGGATGGTTTCTGGTTGGTAGGCACAAAGTATACACTTCCATTTGCGCATCTTTGCCATTGCTTTTTTCCCCTCACTTTAAATACCAGTTGTTTCTTTTGAGTAGCTCGTAGTGGTGAACAGAGTGGGTAGAAGAATTTCACCTTTCCTTAGGTGTGCCCCTGTCTTGAAGAAAAGAGAAGTTGGTGTTTATAAGCAAAATAATGTATTTTCAAATGCAGTGTGTGGTTTTGATTTTTTTTTTTTTACTGTTCTGCTTTTAACTTGATCTCCTGGGTGAAGTGCTAGAATAAAACCCAGCAGCTGAATGCTGTGCACTCACTTTAATGGTAAAGCAGAAAGAAAAATACCAAGAAAGCTGGGGAAATGGGCAGCAGCCCTAAAAATCTAAACTCTTCCTAATCCCTGCCTTACTCTCTTGTGTTAACTCCGCTCTCAGTAGTTCACATGCAGCCTGAAAGCAGAGACCGAAGTACTTCAAGGGAGATTTGAGAAATCCACCTGTCAGTGTCACCAGACAACTGATTTATCATCTTTGACAAGTAGAAAATTGCTTTGACTTGTCTGCAGGACAAGTAAAATTTAGTAATAGTGATGGGGTATTTTAAAAATTGTCATGATCATGTAAATCCCGTTATCTCTGTAACCCAACACTAGCAAGTTCTGAGCTGTAAAATGACATTAACTTTCTTGGAAAAAAAAAAAAGTCTAGTATTAACAGATAACTAGATGTTTTTCCCCCTCAGTTAATTTTTAAATCCTTTGGCCTTTCAAAGGCTGACACTTCTGTCTCTTAACCCTATTTCCTTGGTAATAGAATATTGAAGGAGACGTCTTTTGAAGAGAAAAAAAATTGCGTGCAGCTACATCACATCATGAAATACAAAGGAAGGAAAGTATGCTTAATCTGACAAAGCATCAGTGTTTAGGCTATAAGCTCATTATGAAGCTTGTGTAGTGGAAGCTGATTTTTTTCAAATTAATTTCTATGAATTACCATAATAAACATTTTAATAATATCCTTTCCTTCCTTCATATCCTCAGCAGCTGAATATTTTAGTAAGTTATCTGGTCTTTCATAGCAGCCTTTATCCCCATCATCCATGCATGATCTGTTTACAAGAATGCTTATAGGTATTTCCAGTTTAATTTAGTGTTCCAGGTTATGCTGCTTCAGCAGTTTCTCTTGGTGCATTTATACTAGAATTTGGGAGATTTCCATAAAATACTTGGGCAATATTGAGACTTCCTATTATTATTATTATTATTATTATTATTATTTCTAGTTTTCTTGGATAGTAAATGCAAAAAAAAAAATCACATCTCGTTCTGTTTTAATCTTTCAAGTGCTGAAAATAACTTGGTGTAACTAGCATCCAACACCTTGAAAAACAAGGCTTGCACTGTGTAGGGTTTTGTTTGGTATGTTTGTTATTTGCCTACAATAACAAGCAAAGCTTGGTGTTTTGCTGACTGCTGTAGCTGAAAGGTTGGGGGAATCTAGAAAGTAGGAGTAGGACACTGTCAAAGGGCAGAAATCTGCTGAGAACCCACAGCTGCTTCCAGCTTTTTAAAAGCTGGTGAAGTTTCAGGTTCTTGCAGCTCGCTATTTTGCTGTTGCTTTTCTTCACCCACAGTTCATGAGCCACTCTCTAGAAATGTCCAAAAAATGTAGTGATCTGGGCATGGTCATGATATATATCCCTAACTCTGTTCCTTCATTTGCATCCAAAACCTGCCTTAGTTACTGGCTCAGTTTTCCATAACAGTCTCATGTTCAGTATGTTGTGCACGATTACGCCATCTCTTTCAACACTCCTCCTTCCTGAGTTTCTTTCCCATCAGTAGCTTTGGATATTTGTCATCTTGCCTCGGGTGCCTTTTTTGTGTCTCACGCTCTACCAAGCAACTTGTCAGCAAGTAGAAGAGATGCGGCGCCCTGGTTAGAGGTCTGGAAAGCTGTGTATGGGAAGGCTAGATGAGCTTTTGAAATCAAATTAAAATCTCCCAGGAAAATACTGGCTTAATCATAAGTTCTAGTACGTAAACTGGTTTTTCTAACCTGTTTCTTTTCTGCCTTCATTTTCCCTCCCCCTCCCATCCTTTGTTTGGCCCTGCTGTTTGGGCTTAGGGGGGATGCACCGTTTTTAAAAAAAAAAAAAAAACCCATACTAAGTGCAGTAGCTAAATTTATTGACCTAAGAAAATTGCAGAAGAAGAATTTAATACTTGTCAAAAATCTACCAAACCCTCTGTAGTAGAAATAAAGCATTGATAAAATGCATGACATTTTTTGCAGTGATTACATCCATTAGTACTGAAAACAAACGGCAAAATCTAGATACGATTTTGATTTTTTTTTTCTTTTTTTCATTTTTGAAGCTTCTGTTTGGCTGCTGGTAAGTGACAGTAATACGGCTATCTTCAGGCTTTTCAGTGGCAGCTTGTTAAGAAATTATATATTCCCAGAACTGCACTATTTTGAAAAGGGGGGTGGTGGGGGAGGATTGTGTGCAAATGAGGAAGTAAACAAAAGGGCTTTGGAATTCCAGTCCGATGCAAAGAGGAACAGGTTCATTGCGGCAGGAAGAAGTTGTTTCTAAGTTCTAAGAAATTTAAAAAAAAAAATAGGAAGAAAAATAGCAAGCCTGTGACCTGGTTCACACTTTGAAAGTGTTTCAACATCGACATGGATACAAGCAGTAAAGATGGAAGATAGGAGCTAAAAGCACCTCTAATGAAAATACTGATAAGACCAGAAGAAACAGGTTTTGCTGTAGAGAAGAAATGCTTCTTGCACTTGCATTTTAAGCAGTGTTATATTTGGTTAAAAGTGTTTATGAGGAAGACAAAGATAAACCAGTAGGAGACACGATAATTACATGAAGCAGCTCCTTTACTTCTGGCACATCACGCCAACCAGTCAGGAGAGTCAGGAGATGTGATGAAAGCAGGTTTAGAAGATTGTTTTGCTAAACTTGAACTGTCATTCGTTTTCCATTTTATTTTAATTGTAATTTTGTCATATAAAATCACTGAAGGCATAAATAGATGCAAGTATTACAGCCTTTTAAATTTGCCCGGTTTCCTAACAATTGGTAGAGGAAGCAGCCACTGCCTGTTGACCCTGTCCTTCTGGATGGTGTTACATGCCTCAGTGGCTGTCGTGTAGAGTTGAGGACCGTGCTTTAAAAAGTGGCTTTTCGGAATAGTGATAATAATATGGGTTTTCTTTCCCAATCTCAAATACAAAGTTGCTGATTTCAGTGTTTTTGACCCTCATTTCCTGTTGGAATGTCTTCCCCTCCCTGCCCCGATGTGGAGAAATGCCAGCGGCCAATGAAGACAAAAGCTGCTTGGATTTGAAAATTGACCATCAGGAAGCAACATTTTTTGCTTATTTTAAGCTAGGCAACACATATCCATTCCATGCTTTTTCTGTCCTCGGTTTCAACTTGCAATTTCTCATCTTCCTCCTCTAATACATCCACATACAAAAAAAAAAAAAAAAAAGCTTGTCTTTGCTCTTGCAAACTACAAGCCAGGCTGAAGTTCACAGGGTGATGCTTAAATGAGAAATAGGCAGAGTGTAAAGGGATTACTTTGTTATTAAGCTCAAAGCTTTCTCTCAAGTGAGAAGTTAGAAGTTCAGTAACCATCCGATCGCCGATGTCTATTTTTAAAGATAGATAATTGGAGAGCAGACTGACAGTGTGATAGGAAGAAGATGCACAGCATCTGTTGCTACACATGAAATTTTACAGGTTCTGTTCAGTAAACTTGGTTACTTGGGTTAAATTTTACCATAGTTTTATTTGTCCGGTTAAAAATTCTAAGTAAGTTTTGGCAGCCGCCTTAGTTAGTACACATATGATTGGTTTCTTTGTGGTTTTTTTTGCCCTGCAGCCTTGTTAATCTGATCCTTCTTTCAGATAGCATCATTAAAATACACAGGCTTATTAGAAAAATGCCAGTTTTATAATGTCTTAATGCAGGCTGTGTGCATCTACTTTCTGTAGTAATAGTGTATGCAAGCTTGCCTCTTTTCTTTTCTTTTTCTTCTTTTCCCCGGTGTATTATCAGCTGTGGTAGATGAACCAAGAGCAGGGACCCTGCAGTTCACTGTTGGGGCTCAAGACTTTAGGAGTGACTTATCTGAAGCCATGCCTGAGTAATGGCTCTGTCAACATTTACTGAAGTGGATAAATTTTGCTTCCTTGGTCACAGGGTAACAGGTCCAATTTTCTGTTAACACCTTTGACTCTTTCTTTGCTGGCTAAAAAAAAAAAATATATAAAAATAATTAAGTCCATCTACAGTAACCTGTAGCCAAGTTAGAGACAGAAATACATGTTTTAATCCTGTCTTCATTTGAGCACTATTTTGATTATAGGAGATGGAAAAGTTTTAATTGCCCCGTGTCTGCTTGGCATAGGTGGGTCACAAACACTGTATAACTATTGATATACAAAAGAACAATATTCTTCAAATTTAACTTGGGATACTTTTTTCCTCTCTTTCTTGTGATAGGAGAGATTTGGGTATTTACTTTCCCACTTTCCTCCTCCTCCCCAAACTCTCCTTGTTTCTTGACACTGAGAGATAAACAAGATACATCAAAAAACTTACTTCAGGTTTGCCTGCAGTGACCTGCTGGACTCTGTGAATGGTGCTTTGTAGAACGATTACCTGGAAATCTGTGTGTTCCCTTTTAGGATTGACCTACTACCTCCAAACTGTTCTGGCTCACTGACCTTGAATAGTGGTTTTGTAGAGCATTTGCCTTCTTTATGAAGCAAATGCAAATCTACCAGACCCCACATCTCCCAGCAAGAGGCTTTCTGTCACTCTAATTCCCTTATCATAAACACAGCAACTTCAGTTGTCCCTGAATCCTGGCCCATCTGTCTCGGATTTACTAGAATAGTATCATGGTTTAAATAACGTTTCCTCCATCTGTGGAAGCAAACATTTACTGTTTTGACTGCAGGAGGAATGGATGAATATTAGTGTTTGCAAAGATAAATGGCATTTTATCATGGACTTGTACCAATACTCCACCTGGCTGTACCTGCTGTTTGAGATAAAGTGCAGGGAACAAATGAGCGAGTTGACTTTGCAGAGCCAGAGGAGAGCCAGTACTGCCCTGTGTCTCAATATGTGATTATAAATGATTATTTTTTTTTCTTAATTTGAGGTGTCTGTTTGAATTTTGAGTTTCATTTTTGTGATCCAATGCTTATCCCAACTCCTTGTCCCCACTTTTCTTGACTGTTGTTGTTTTCTCCCATGGGGAATAATAAACTCTAACTTCATTCAGCTTGAGAATGTGCATTTGTCTGAATTTGATGAGACATCCTTGATGAACCAAACCTGCTGCTTTTTGAACCTAGCTAGCATGGACCTGAGCTTCATTCCAGCTTGGGAAAGATTAAAAATGAGTCCTTGATATTTGTGCTGATTTCACAGAAGGTGAAACTTTCTTTTTCCAATTTTACAAGCTGATCTTACAAATGTTTGGGGGGGGAATCATCCTACGATGTAACTAGCATGAATAAGCATGAAACATTTTCTGTAGCTTTCCAGTATCTTTTCTGCTGACAGTTTTTCTTGTTACAGTGATTTATTTATTTTTTGCAATACTTTTATATCTGTTTTATTGCTGACTTGTAGCAACTGTGACGAAACTTTTAAACAAGCCCAGTTGTTAGGGGGGGTCTGAGAAGTTATTAATGCGCAGCTGCTTGCATGTGCAGGAAAAAAAAAAAGCTTCCCCCCCCTCCCCTCCCAGTCATCAGTCATTTCCATGGTCATTTTACACTGCTGGATTTCTCTGCATCCTCCAGGTACAGGCAAGCACCTTCATCCTGAACAGCACAACCTGCGTTGGGTCCTCTGATGAGACCGAGAAGATTGTAGGTCACTGTTGTAAGTCTCAGTTTATGCACATGCCCGGCTGCATTGGAAAGCTTAATTAATTAGAGTCATTGTATGTTTTTCTCTGGACAGTGAGACAGGCACATGGGCACACGTGCATGCTGTAGGTAGCTATCATGAACCTTTCTGAGTCAGGGACTGCTCTGTCATCTCTTCTGTCACTTGCTGAGCCTGGGAGGAGGCGATTCCCTAAAGTTAATGGCCCGAGGCACAGCCAGTCTTTCTAGGAGGTAAAGGGTGTTAAGAATTTTACTCTTCTTTGCCCCTCCCAAAGAAATGAGTAGTCTGCCCTTGTTGGATCACCTGTTTACTAGCCAAAGTTTAGGAATAGAAGGAAAAAGTAGTATGTGTACCGTCAAAGTAGCAGCTAAGCATTTGATTATAGGGTTAGAAAGAAAATTGTAAGACAAGAAAATGCAAGTGCAAATTACATGTAAAAATGAGATTCTTCCTCAGCTGCTTCATTTGCCGGTGACATCGGCAGCATGGTCTCCCGCTCCTCATGGGGCTTGCTGGCTTTGGGATTTCTTCAGGTTCATAATTTACTTGCTTCTATTGTGCGAATAAAAGCTCAAGAGGCTGCTGAGGGCAGCCTTCTCCTGTAGCCTACAATAAAATGGCCTAGTACCTGTCCTCTGTCCAGGCTGGGCTTTGGCAGGTCAGGTACCTAAGTGTGGGAGCAGATGGTTCTCCCCTCGCGCTCTCAGCTGGGGTAAGAAGCAGGGTGAGAAGCTTTCCTCATTTTTTTTTCCCACTTAATTTGCACGTTACTCAGACTTCTGTTGGTTTCTTGCGTGTCGTGGCATTTATGGGGCTTCAGTCTGTCTTGGACTGTTTATCAGGGTTTGGGACTTTTGCTGAATGTATTTCCTACCTTCCATCTTGCTGCGAGAGTTGCATGAAGGCTAAGCGTGACCGACACATGACAGGTTTGCCATGCCCTGTTTTCTTTTTTTCCCCTCTAAGCTACCTTCCTTCCTTCCTTTCCCACCACCTCTTCTTAGCATTTTTAGCCGCTGTAACGTATCTGCTATAATTAGCTCTGGGCATGACTGTTGTTATCTTCATGGAGTTTAATTTTTAAAAGACAGTGTGGAGGAAGTAATGCTCGTTTGGCTGAAATCCTTTTATTGTTCTAGCCCAGTGGCCAGCTTGGGGATCATAACACTCAACGGACTTTTTAAAAGGTATCTGCTTATCCTCTTCAGGTCCCCAGTCTTGTACCTTGTGATGTACAACTTAAAAGACGTATTATGCACACACAGCCCCAAACACATACCTGGTTGATTTTGATTTAGTCTGGATTTGCATCAGGATAATTTGTCTATCATATCTAGGTCATTGGTGAAAATAAGCTCAGGGTATTACACCCAGCAACCATCAGATCTTTGTAAAGAAAACCCGATTTTTGACTTGGAACTCTTCTTCAGCAGGGAACACGTCGGTTGTAGATTTTTGCAAAGGTTGGGGCTTGAATATGTAGAAGAAAGAATTTTTCCCTGCTTTGAAGCTTGTGCCAATTAAGGGCTGAGATGCGGCGGTGAGACGGCGGGGTGAAAGCCCTGCTGCGGTGTTTCCCTGGGCTGCCATAGCCTGTGCCCTGTTAACTCCGAGAGCACGCGGATCCCAAGGGACTCTGCTCCAGCTCTTTTGCCTGCAGCTGCTCCTCGCTATTCATGAGTTCTGCTGCACTCTTTTTCAGTGTCAGTTCGGTTTTTAATCAGTGGCTAGTATAGGATTACTTTTTACCCCTTTTAGCACATGTATGAGTGAATTTTGTCTCTGTGTTTATTAGAGTGAAATAATAATAATAATAAAAAATTAATAAATTAAACAGGATATGGTTTCATTAACTTTGACTTCACCTTGCACCATCTTGCAAACAAATCAGCGGCTATCATAGTGCCCTTCCCAGAACTGGGTGTGGTGGTTGGAATAAAACATGTCAGGAGTACAAAGAGAACAGAGTCCTATTGTTTCACGGCAGGCAGAAAGATGACTTCTGAAGGCTAAAGTGTGGGGGTTTATGTTGGGTGTTTTGTTGGGTTTTTTTTTTGTTGGTTTGTTTGCTTTTAAAGTAGGATAGTTGTGCTGCTTTTGTCACTTTTTCTCCAGTCTTACTATTTTGTTGGTTATCTAAATAAAGTAATTCTACAGGGAGCCTTGAGGGCCAATTTCTGTAATTTGACGCTGGTTTCGAAGTGTCTGCTCCGATTTAATTGAAGAATTTCAGCGAGCAGTAGCTTAGCTTTGAAGTGTTCCTCTGCACCAAGGAGGGATTTCACGAAGCAGAAACTCCCTGGACAGTTGCCTCGATATGTAGCCTCAGAGAAACGATCATATCCCTTTCTCTTCTTCGTCCTCATTGTTTAACACTCATGCGTACAATCATCTTGAATTTGATTTTCAGTTTTCAAGCCAGGATTTTCCTTAATGCACTCTACGTATTCAATGTGTCAAGAATTTAGTCTGATACGTTAAACCTAGTCTAGATGTAGTGCCTAAAAAGCCAGTAAGACAAGAAAGCCTCCTGTATATCTGATTTAATTTCCCCCGCTGAATTAAACTGTTCTTATCATCATTTCTTAAGTGGAAGTAGTCCTGAAAGGTTTGTAGACTAGATGCTCGTGCGTGCCCATGTCCTGGCTTTGGGACTTTTACCCACGTATGGGGAATAAAGTGTATCTGGTGTAAGTATATTATGTACGTTCATCTTGGAGAGACGCTGTGTACTGAACAAAATAGCTGGGCTTGGCACAAGGATGACTAGCTGGGAACTTGAGGTTTTGTGTAACGCAGGAAAAAAGCCTTACGGATTGTAAGACAGTCCCTTGGATCTCGGAGCGTGAGTCTTCCAAAGAACCCTGATGGTGGTGGTACAGCATAACTAAGGATAAAAGGAAAATCACGCATCATAAAAGCATAATTTGTGATTTGGCTTCCTTGTGCCAAATAACTATGTTTGGAGATGGTCAGCCTCAATAACATAGAGTGGTCTTTGCATTTGTAATTTTATTTACTCAACACACTTGTGGAGACTGAGTGTGTTTGAAAGGAAGTGATTTTAGGGTGGGTTTTCCCCCTGAAAATCCAGAGTGGAGCACTAGCTTCTTCCTTCGCACCATGGAAGTAGGCGCTTGCATTGGGGGGTATATGAGCACAGCCCCAAGTTGGGCATTTCTTACTGATGTCAGTTTCCATAAAGTAACGCTTGACAGTGTATAGCAACATTTTTCTTTTTTAAATTTTCGGGTTTATTTACAGTCAGCATTGCTCAGTGTGGGAAATGAAAAGGCTTCCCCTTAAGACGTGTTGTTACTCCTTTCATATCTGATCTTTTAAAAATATATCCTTGTGTGGCTTTTCTGTCTTCACTGTGTTTTCTTTTTTTTTTTCTTTTAGAGCAAATCTGGTAAAAATGATTGAAAAAAACCCAAAACAACCAAACAATTTATAATTCCAGTATCTTTCTTCACTATGAACCCGATGATAAAAATTTTAGAGAGTTAACATCTTGTCAGAGCAATCATTTCAGATTGTTTACCACGGTGGACTAATGTTTGATCTTTCCTTTGGAAATATTAAAATACAAATTTTAAAAGCTTCTTCTCTATTTCAGACTGAAAGCTTAGATTGCATAAAATATAAGTCCGCTACAGCAACATGTGCTAGTCAAATGAGATAAATATTTGATGTCCTTCAGCTCTGGTAACAAAAGGACCATAGTCTGTGGAATCCCTAATGCCAGCTGCGTGGAAAGTTGCTGACTGTTGGCCTGTGGCTGTTTGCTGCTCATACAGTATTATACTTCCATAGGCACAGTCCAAGCTGTGTGCAGTTTTCTTTTTCTTTTTTTTCTTATAAAGAAAAAACAAACATATACACAAATATAAGCGACGAGGTATGTGAAAGACACAAAATAAAAAGCAGGCAACAAGGCATGTTTATTTATGAGAGTTGCTTTGTGAGTAATCTTGGTTTTGACTGTTGTTTGCCACACCTTCACTTCTTTATCCCTTTTTTCCTTTTGTTCATCTTCAGAAGCGCTGCAGCTTTGCCTAATTCCTTGAAGAGAGGGCTAATAAAGTGAGAGTATTTTGAAGGAATGCAGTGTGACATCTCTGACTGTACAGCCTTCCTCATGGTTTGCTCTTTGACTTCTTGGTTTCTGCTACATGCAAATAATCCTCCTCCTTCGTAAAGGGCTTTTTCTGTGTGTTGAATTGCATATATTATACATACAGCAGCTGCTGGTGGGTGCTTTTTTTCCTTTCTCCCTATTGTAATGGGGAGAGGTGAGTAATGGAGAAGCGTTTCCTTTTTTCTAACCACTTAGAGCAATCCATAACATGTCCAGGACGCAAGTAGGACTGCTATTTGTGAAAGATCAGTATGTTGTGCTGAAAGATCAGTATGGTCAGTGTCTTTAAACGGGGGTGATAGCCATGCACGGATTTGATGATATCTACATACTGGCTACTCAATAAATAAAAGAAATTGTGATATTCTTTAGAAAAGTTAAATTTTTCCCCACGTGTTTTCCATTCTCCAGAATGATGGTCTGTAAGTGTAGGACCAAGATAAAATTGAATTAATCTGAAGTTGTAGAAAACATGCAAATATTTTATGCGACTGATTTCAGTAAGCTTGACCTAAGAAGGTAAATACTTGTTTTACAGTGTCATTTACACAAGAAAACAGTCAGGAACATGTGTTTCTTTGAAGGGTGACTGTTTAGGCTACGACAGAATTTTATTAGGGGGCTCTTGGGATTAGTTTGCTCTACAAAATGCATTGTGCTCCAGTAGTAATTCTCCCCATGAGGAGGAGGATTGACTGTTAGGGTTAACTGTAGAAGGTCTCAGTAATTCCCTGACACATCTTCCTTACTGGAGGGAAAAGCTGCCTTCTGAAATCAGAATTGTTTTCACAATAATAAAACTGTTAAGAAGTGCAGCGCTGTGATTTTTACTTTGCTAATGCAGTTAGGAAACCCTTTGATTTAGATGCAAGCTGAGAATTTCTATCGCTAATCTGCTGTAGAAAGGCAAATTAGAGTTAACTGATGTACTTCTAAACACGGCCTAGGTGAAATGAAGTTATTTGTAGTTTAATTATTATTTTTTTTTAAATAGCATGATTTATTATTCCATAAGTAGGTAATTTCTCATTGCTGATAACCACATGGCTATTCTTCCCTTCTGCCATCACAGTTCCCTTGCAATAGCAACGTTTCCTTTCCAAATACCATTGATTGAGTTGTAGCCCCTTGGGGGGCTGTATTTAGACTCGCTGTTAATAGATCAGTTCGCTCATGTAATTACCGAGCTCCGACAGAGTAGCTTCTGTAGCTCAGTGCACATTATCACTTTACGTTTGCTCTCTGTGAATCGCAGGACAACCCTTCATGCTTGGCAAGGAGTTTACGGCTCTAGAAAACAAAGAAACTGTTTTGTAGCTCCCAGTAGACCTCTTAATAAATTTTAGCAAGTTCCGTTTATCCATGAGATAGTAGGAAAATATTTTCCTGTCTGATTTTGTGTCATGACTTCATTGGCTTGAAATTACATGTTTTGGTGTAAGCCTAAGTGCCTCTCCTGCTGGGATGCGTGCCTTGTTCTCTTTGGAATTTGGAGTAACGAGTTAACTCCCGTCTGCGTCGGGAACAGGCTTCACCAGAAACCCCCGGTGAAGGATCATACGTGAAGCTGTACCCAGCTTTGCAGCCGCCCTGTTCACTCGACTGCAGGCAATACCAATGGTGTGAGACACAGGTTTTTTTTTTCTTAGTTTTTTTTCTCCTATGATTTTAGTTCCGTTTCAGTATTACGGAGGAGTATGAATGAGGCAGTACGGAGCGGTATGAATGAGGTGGTGCAGAGACCAAGAGAAAGGCTTTGTGGTTTTTATTAGCAGCAACTGTGCAAGCAAACTTAATTTGGCATCCTTAAGTCCGTTGGTGCTTTTCCAACTTTACCCCTCAGCTGTTGCTAACTGCATTGCAGAGGACTGTGTAATCTAGCAATTTCTCATTGTCTCCAGTCCCTGCCATTTCTAAGTGGGGATTCGGATTGCATAGCAGATTAAGTGAGCATTCCCTTTTATTTTTAATTTTAATACAAGTATTTCCTCAAGTCCTCGGAAAAATATACCTGGCATTACTAGCCTAAGGATACGTGCTTATTAGCTGAGGTGAAAAATACCTGTATGATCTTGTTCCATATAGTTTTATAGGAAAGAAACAGTTGTATAACTTCATTTATTCCGCTCCCTATATTTCATCTCTTCTCCCAACCCCCCCAAAAAAACCAGTCTGGCTTTATTCTTTCTCTTCTTTCTCCTCTCTTGTTTCCTTCTTGTATAGTTCATGGTATATCTCATCCAGTGTCTTTTGTCTGTGTGCTTCCCTTCCTTACCCCTGCCCCACCTGGAGCAGTGTGCCATCTTGCTGATTTTTGTATCAGAATTCATATCCTTTTGATAGGGATGTGCTTTAAGGATGTCTTTTACCTGCGTTCTTCTTCAGTCCATGGGAGAATTAGAAAGGTTTTCAGCAGCTGCCACTAAGAGGCCAAACCTTCTGTTGTCTCTGTGCCAAGGGGACAATCTCTACTGTCCCATCACTCAACTTCCAAGTATCTACTTTATTCGGGAGAATAAATGCATGAGAGGATTTGTGGGTTTCACTCACCCTGGCCCTGCTCCCTTAAAACAATCATTTTACAGAAGGCCATTTTGCACTAATTATTCTAGCTGGTTATTGACATGTCAGTGGTGAATTAGCATTCGAAACCATGATTTGGTGGTCCAAAGTGCCTTTTGTCTTTCATGAAAATGGTATCCCAAAGCTGTTTTACGCTTGTGGGGAAGGCTTCTCTCTTGGTAAGTAAATTTTTTGGCTGTGTACTGCTTCCACTGCAGTCCAACAGCTTGTCAAATGTCTGACTTACTCCCTCTTAGGAAAACCTGGCCAACTTCAGCATAACACTCAGCTACACCCCAAAGTTTTTCACCTGGCTGACTCATAGTTACACTCGCAAGAAGGCAATGAGCGGTCAACTCTGCTTCAATAAACAAAGCAACTGTTGCTCATGCATAAGGATATTCCTAATTCCTTCAGTAAAATGAGCATCTTTTTCATAAATATTACCTCTGATTCATGATTTCACCCTCTCTAGACAAACTTTTGAAGAGGAGGAAAGAGGAAGTTTGGTGGGTTTTCTTCTTGTTAGGTAGCCACTACTTGTAGTTCAAGCAAAAGCCCAGGACTTCAAGCACATAGGAGGGGAAAGCTCACTGATTCTCATTTAGTAACACAGCTGGAATATGGTATGAAGATGTGATTTGCTTTTTGGGGCTACAATATCTCGTTGCTTTTTTTTCTTTCACCTACCCTAAAATGCAGAGGTGTGCGTGTGCTCATGTAAAGGTCTCTCTGGGCAAGCAGATGAGGAAAGGTCGTGCAAAACAATTGAAAACTGCCTTTCGGTTCCACTGAAGGAAAAACAATTGCTTCATTAAACCATGCATTTGGACTTTCACCCAGCCAATGTATAAATCTGAGATTTTTCAAAAGCGACAGTTCTGATTCCCATGATAACATGGGACTGAAATGCTCATTTGAGGTTTTGCGAGGAAAAATATGTTCCTTTGCACGTAAATTGCCATGGGATTTTAGGGTTATTTTGGAGAGCAAATTACAAGATTTTCATGCGGTTCTGAACTCTTCTGTTTTCCTTACAAATGCGCTCAAGTTTGGGGATTAAGAGTGGGTTTCTGGCAGCTGTCTGCCAACTGCAGAAGTGTACAATCTCATATGTAGTCGCAGCGATTAAAAGTGTCTGGTCTGCGGTGGGGGGAGAGGGAGATCCCGGGAGGAGAAAGGCAGAGACCAGCCAGTTTCTTCTGCTGTCCTGGAGGAGGACCCAAGCAGCCCAGCCTCTCTCTCACATTGCCAGATTCCTTCTGGGAGGATTGCTCCAGATAGAACGTGGTTCCACACCATCTTCTCCTGCGAGCCCATGGTCCCTTTTGTGGAGCACATCCTGAGCACAGTTCTGGTTCTTAAGTGCTGGTGTGGTTTCATAATACGCCTAAACCAGTGTCACAGCTCGCTGCTGCCAGAATTTTTTTACCCTCTTACCCTGGCTCCGGAGCGCAGTAGTCCCTTTTATTGAAGGTTTGGGGATGGAGAGTAGGGGGATGCACCAGTACCGAGGAGCAGCTTGAGTCAGCACAGGGTGTAGGACACTTTCCTTTTGGAGGAGGCAAGCTGTTTGGTGGCCACAAGCTGTCTCAAGGATGCAGTTGCCTGGAAAGGTGACAAGTGTGGGAGCCAGGGAGGAACAAGGTCTTGTACCTCTTGCATTTTTAGAACTTAACCTTAAGACTTAAGGAAGTACTTGAATAATTTAAGAGCTGTGACAATTATTTTAAACAGGTGAGAGGGAGGCAAATTTTCATGTGTCGAGAGGTTTTTAAAAAATGGTTGCTTTGGTTGGCTGACCTTCTTGGTAAAGAAAAGATTAATATCTGCATCCTCCTTTTAAGATATTGACACCAAAACAAATATATTCCAGACTTCAAGAGTGATCAAGAAAGCTGCAAATGACAGTAAGTTTGATGTCACTGTGAGGTGACTGAGTATGAGGGTGATGGAGACCTCTTCTACCTTGCAGAGTAGACAGAGCTCTAGTTGCTGTCAGTTAGTTTCAAAACTGCATGTTTTGGTATTTATAAAGTAGTTTACCAACGCAGTAATAGCCTTATTTTGATTTTTTAACTTGGTAATATCCTACAATAGAATAGTTAATTTATTAGTATACTAGTGAGTTATATACTCCTTATGTGGAGCACCAATAAGTGAGGTATGTAAGTAGACACTTGTTCTTTTGTCTTTGTAGCATCCTTTGGCAGGAGATCCTCCTCTGAAACTAGGGGCGCAGGGTAAGGTGAAGTCTGACACGTGTTTCTTTGCAGTGGTGCTGGCAACAAAATCATTAATCTCACCTCCCAGCAGAGCCAGTGGCAAGAACTGGGAACGGTCCTGTGGTAACAGCAATCAGAAGTGTGACGGATGTTCTGCAGGGGCAGACAGCATTTCCTCCCTGTGCTGAACACAGGATTACAGGCATACCCTTCTGTCTCCTATATGCACCCCAAAATTGTTTTTCTAGAGAGCTGCCAGGTCTATTTCCAGCTTATGTACATGTGTTTACACCGGGTTACGGACTGCAAAATCCTGCATGAGGACCAGGAGACTATGTAAAGACAGAAATCTAAGTGCACGTTTCTTCTGTTTTCTCCCTGTTTAATCTGTTATAGATTTCTGATCTTTTTTTAGTTTCCCATCCTCAGTCTCCCTGACTTCCCCTTTCCCTGCTTTCCTCCCTTGCTTCTTTTAAACGTGTGGTTTGATTAGGAAGCTGTAATCTCTTCATTATTCATTTCATTTAAAAGCACTTTAACCTGCAGAATGAACCACTGGCTGTTTCTCATTCGGTTTCCAATAAATTTCCTGTTTGTCTGGATTCTGAGTTATTCAGTCAACAGTTAATGGAGGCGATTATGCCGCTGAGAACTCCTTGCCCCTGCGATCTGCCAGGCTGGCACACACGGCTGTGTGTCAGCCACAAAGACTTTCCCCCTTTACTGGCAATGGCATCATTTGTGCAGTTCTTTTTTTCATCTTTCATTTCAGATTTCCTGTCTTCTGAATTTAGCTTCTTGTCTTTGGTTTGTTTTTTTTTTTTTTTTTCTTTCCCCCCCCTTTTTTTTTTGTCTGGCTCAAATTGCAGCTCAAAAGCAATCTTTAGCACGTCTTTCCTTGCACATTTATGCAGAAAATTGTCTGTCTCCCAGGGGAGGGAGGGCAGTGGGAGAGGAGAGAACAATCTGCAAATTCTTTCTTATCAAAACCTTTTGTTGACAGAATTTAAAACCTCACTCTTCGTTATGGACTTCTTATTTAGTGTGCCTTAAAATACTGGATAAACACCACCAAAGGTGTTTTGTTCATCAAGGATGTTGTGCTAGAGGTGAGAAACACCTGTTGCAGTGAAGCTCATATTGGGGGGGGGGGCAGAATTTTTTGTCTTTGTAGGTTTCGCATATAGGCAGAACAGGCAATTGCACACAGTAGCAGAGTGACTTTTGGTTTGTGACAACCTCTAGCTGCTGAGATTTCCCTGCAGATCCCAACAACTGCTTCTCTAAGGGCAGACGTGAGATCCCCTCTTCTAGACTCACTGTACTTGACCTCCACATCCCTCTATCAGAGGACCTGGCCTCCTCTTCCTGTCTCTGGTTTTTGTTTGTTTTTTTTTTTTTTTTCTTCTTCTCTTCTCCACTGTGAAGTATGCATGGGTAAGAGAAACTGCAGGGAGAAAGGGACTTTTTCCAAAGGAGGGAGGATGCTGGGGAAGAAAGAGAGACCTGTTTGGGGGAAGAACCCTGGATTTTGAAAAAACGGAGACAAGACTCTCTTGGAAACCTCAGTGAGGACTGTATCATGTGTGTTCAGACCTCCACAGCCATGGGGAACTTGATTGTTGAGGGAGAGGATGAACCCCAGCACCATACTGAGAACTTGCCGAATTGATGGTGGAACGTTTGATTTTGCAGAGAGCTAAACGTAGATAAAATAATGGACTCTATTTTACAGAATTCATGCTGCATGCAGAAAAGGGTGACTCCATGTTTGCAACTCTTTTACAGTGTTTTTTTGTCCTGTCAAGAGTTATCAGAGACATTTGGTTTTGACATCTTGGATTCAAGAAGACAATATGTCATTTTATTAGCATGTTTTTGGAAGTGTGTATGGTTCTGCCCACGCACCCGCCCCTTGTTATAGATGTCTTGTGAAGCATTATTGTTGTCACTTAATGCCTGCAGTTACTGATAATTCTCCGTGTTTCAAATTTTGCTAAAGCAAACCAGAGACATGGAGCTGCCATTGGCATTTAGACATAGAAAACAAATACACTTCTTCTCCCAAATAAGGACTGTCTCTGGAGACAAATTTATAGTGATCTCCCATGTCGTCTCAGTACTCTTTGGCTATCTTGATTCTTAGTTTATGTGCAGAGAGATGTGGTACTGCAGAGGCTTAAAAAGTTGAATTTTTCAATTCGATTACTTTTTCCATATTGGACACAATTTGCAGGGTGGGAGATGGGGAACTGGTGAATATCTGTAGAGATAAACTTTTAAAAAAACCACACCACACATGTGAATGTGAATATATGTATATATTTATAATAATCCAGCAGGTGTCTCATCTGTTTTTTCAAGAAAGTCTGTGAATGCAGACCATGTAAATACTTTGAGAATGATCAAAACTATTAATGCATCATTGATTTTCTCCATTGACTTGACTGTTAGATATTTAATCTCTTCTTTTTAAAAAGCGTGTATTTTTCTGTTTCAAAAGCAGCCTCCCACTGTCCTTTGCATGGCAGGAAGCATCTCCCGCTGGATTTCTGTCACTTTGCCAGCCTTGAGATTTTGCTTTCAAGGGCGGTTGAATGCTTTGGGCTTTTCCTGTCCTTCTGCTGGAGCTGGTGGAGTTGGGGAGTGGACACCCCCCCCCCATTGCATCCTCAGTTTTGTGCCTGGCCGTGGCCATCCCAGCCATTTTAATCTGTCTCAGCTGAACAGTGCGCGCTACCGATCCCGTGGCTTCATTGCCAAATCCGTGGCAGGAGCTCTCTGGAAGGAATCACTGAGGTCTCCCTGAGTCTCCCTGTCCTGTCTGCTTTTTTTCTCTGCCTCCTTTCTCTTTACTTTTGCTAGTTGTAATAACGTTCTTTAGATGGTCACTGGTGATGAGGTATTTTCCATGGTGATGGCTGTTACAAAGAATTGCCTGAACTGCATCTGATTGACAGAGTTATGTAATAATTCTGGTTTAAAGAGTACATTTCCCTTTAAAAAAAAAAACCCAAACAGTAATTTTGAGAAATGATCAGCTGTTCTGCACAGGGACTGTGTTTTTGAACTTCTGAAAGGACTTGTTAAGTTGAACGCCTGAGAAACAAAGTGATTTGACTCATTGCTTATATTTAGTATCATTACCTACTGCATTAGGTTCCGTTTTCTTCTGAGCATTAATGTTTTTGGTCAGGAAGGTTAACAGGGAAAACGCCCAGCAGAAGGCATTTTTGTGTGCTTATCAGAGGGCGAATGCATGGAAAACATCAGGTCACTGTGCTGGGTGTCAACTTTTTTTCTTTTTGTCTTTTTTTAAGAGTCTGTAGAAGGAGGGGTACGCAAGGGTGGGGGAGAGGATGTCCTTCCTTTTTGGTAAAGCTTGTAAAATTGGAGGTACTAGTGGATCCTTAGTACAAATGGGACCTGAAATCGCAACCCCCTCTTTATGTCTTGATGCAGAATTGTGTATCAAAAACATACAAGATCCCAAACTTGAAATATATCTATATCCCAGCTATCCAAAGTTATTATTTCTCTGGTTTTGAGTATATTTGTAATTGAAGCAAAAAATCTGAGTACTGGCTTTATATGTAATATTAAAAATATGATTGACTTATTTTTTTTTTTTTAGGGACAAGCTTTTACTACATCTTTCTGTAATCCACATGGCAAGCAAAGGGGAGATGCCCAGTTTTATGGTGCTGCTTTTTTAATGCTTTAGACTAAAGCATTAAACCTTTGAAGATTATTTGGAAGTCCTAGCTGCCAAGAGAGCCATAAACCTAGGCAGGCTCAGCTCGGGAAACCGTTGCTTTTCTGGAACCAGGTGAAGAGCTGTAACTGGCTTTCACCATAGAAGTACAAAACACACCATTAAATTTGGTGTATAACAGGCGAAAGCCCCTAATATTGGAGAAGTGGGGTTGAAAATCAAAGGGAGTTGGAAGTGTTTGAGAACGGTTTTGCTGGTCTGAAGCCTGTGTGCTGCTCTTCCTTCTTCCCATTCCTGTCTCTGTATCTTACGGTGGTGTTTATCCCAGAAAACCTCTCCAAGGGGTGAACTGACCAGACCCCTCTTTTTATGTGACCTTAAATAGGTACCACATTCAAGGCAATTTTTCTTCTCCTTATGGGATGTGAGAAGCAGCAGAGCTGCTATTGTTATTTTTTGCCTTTCTGAAAGCATGAGGAGATGTGACTCCTCAGAGTGCAGTTGGTGGAAGCAGCAGTGTTTTCTTTCCCTTGCTCCCGAGCAGTCTCATCCTGGGGCTTGTTATTTTTATTACATGGAACCCCCTCTGTAACCAGGCTGAGGAGTTTCTGCTCCCTGAAGTAATCGCCCTCTAAACTGATACGAATTTGAGGCATCGTGCAAAGTCTTGCTGTGTCTCCTGAGATTCCCCGTGATAATCGCATCATCCTGCCGAGGAACCCCGGTTAATATTCATGCAGTATTTGTTTCAGTACTTGCCAGGGATGAGGGCGTTAATGTGATGCCTTCTTCAGCTGACGCATATTAAAGAGATGATTTGTGTTTTGTACTGTAGCAGCGATTTCATTACGCTTGAACAATGAAATTCTGGATGTCTTTCGATAGATGTGCACGTAAACACTTGAATTAAGGCAGTTAGCTGGTGTACTGGATTACACGAACCTCACTTGTGTACAGAGCAGTTTCCCAAAAGGGAGGGGAACAAATTGCACGGTGTTGGTCACAACGTGAGCTTCCTGACCTCTCAAGGGCTACCCAAGAGATTGGGGATGGTTGTGCACTGTCCCTGGATATGCTCATGTATATGGACATATATATCCAGGCATGGTCCCGTGGTGTGATAGATGTCTGAGTGGCTGGACAGTCTTAAGTTCTTACATTTTAAGGTCTCACGTTTCGTTGTTGGAGAGAGTTAATGTTTTGGGGTTTGGTTGTGGTTTTTTTTTTAATCATCATGTTAGAGATTAATCACAGGGCCTACTTCACAGATTAGCAGGGAAGAGTCTGCCAGAATACCAACTTGCCTGACCCATTCCCTGCCCAATATCTCAGGAGCTGTCAGGAGAGAAGACTAAGAGGTGAGCCAACATCTGGATGAAGACTTCTGACAGGGGACGGGCTGGCTGCAGCACGTGGTGGTGAAGCAAAGGGGCACAAGCACGCAGGGACGCTTTCTCAGCCAAACTCTTACATGTTGTTTCTGGTGAAATGGAAATGAAACTGGGTCCAGTTCTTCCATAATGAAGTGTCACTTCTTAAGCTTGGACAGCGGAACAAGGAGCAGCAGCCCTCTGGCAGAAGACTGATGGGCTTGCTCTGTGCTGCCCTGCTTCTCTGTAATTGGACTTCTCTCTCTTATGTGGAGGGTTGTTGTGAAACTTGTCTCATGTACCCTGGGAAGATTCATGTGAATTCTCTGATTTTTAAGAGCAGTTCTATCTCTTTTTTGACCCCAACCCCTTCATCTCACAGTTACATGCCTTAAGGGATAGCAGCAATTTTTTACTTTACTTTTATGAGAATTTGATTTATCTTGAAAGATGGGGTGGAAGAGGAGGGGAAGAGGTGAACTGTGGAATCTGCTGTTGCTCTATTAAGAGAGTAAGAAAAAATGGGGGATCTTTTAGTAGCCAGCTTTGCAAAGTGGTAATAAAAAGGACCTTTGAATCATCACAGATCTTTTACTGTTTCAGCTTAGATGTAATAAAGCTCTTTTATGAGCTAAGTGGTCTTTGATAGAAAGATAAATAACGCGCATCTGTCTGAAAAGGCATAAGATGGCAGCTTTTTCAGACAGGCACTTCTTATCATCTTGGGGCTAAGTATTGCCAAGCTGCCAGCTTCTCTTCACTCAGCCTTTTGTGCTGGCCACTGCACGACTTAGTTTGAGAAACCACACAGTGGTCAGGCACTATTCCATTAGTGTTATCAAGAAAGATACTGGCTGCTGAAGATCCCAGACCAAGAATGGCTATAACTTCAGTATACTTTCAGATACAAGGAAGGGTTTCTAGTGCTGTGAAGCCACGTGTATCTCAGTCTTTCCTGATGTAGGTGGTTGGAGAGAAGTCCACCAGACTTGCTGTTTCCAGCAGCTGGGTTGCTGTGAGCAGACAGGCTGTTACGCTTGTGTGTCCTGGCCAAGGGTGAGGCTGGTCACTGTTTGACTGATCCTTGGCGATGGACCAAAGCTGCCCTGTCCATCCTCCCTTTTCTCTTCTTTCAAGGATGCTTGGATGCAGCAGACCTACTTGGAGGTTTGGAGGGCTGCTGCTGCAGCCTGTTGCAACAGGAAAGGATGGGCAGTGGTCTGTATCTTGCTTGCTCCCTCTGCAGACCAGATAGGATGCTCTCCAGAGCCACCCAGCTTTTCACAGTCTGCAGCAGGACATCTGTTAAGGCAGTGGTAGGCAGAAGCAGCTGCTGCTCTCTCTCTCGTGGGCTCTGTTTGCCTCTGTTTCCTTGTCCCGCTTCCCAAGTGCATGGGCCTGCTGGAGATCCAGTGGAGTGGTCAAAGCCATCATCATCTTCCTTTAGAGCATTTTGGGTCAGGAGAGCGTGACCTGCCTTCTCTCAAGAGAGTGCTTGTTGCCAGCAGTGGGGCAAACTAGAGCCCTCTGGGCATGTGCAAAAGGGTTTGGTGGCATGTTTGATGCACGCTGGTGGTGTGTTCTCCACTTTGCTCAGAGGTAGAGCTACTGTGAGTTAAATGCCTCATAGTGGTGGAGAAAACCCGTGGAGGACTGAAGGATCCTGAAGCTGTGTGGGGTAAGGCAGAGATCTCTCAAAACACAAGCAGGCTACTAATGAAACAGCCTCAGAGAGGATGCAGTTGACTCCTACCTAATCCCTGCACACACATACACACACACACTCCTGCCAGGCTCACCTTGTTCCCAAGAGCTGGTGGCTGGCTTGTGGGGCAGGGCTGGTAGCCCCAGCCTCGTGGTCTGACCCACACATGAGCTAAGCATCCCTTCCCTGCTTGTTCATGGCACCTACACTGCAAGGTGCAGCAGTTGTTTCTTGTGCTGCCTCTTCTGGGGCTTGTTTCTGCCTCTGCCTCCCCCTTCTTTGCCTTCTGTCCCTGGAGCGACACAAACACTTCTGAGTCTTTCGTCCGGGCACTCGGAAAGCTTGCGGGGACGCTTCGTACTGGAAATCCAGGAGACCTCTCCAGAGGAGGAAGCCGCGTCTCCTGTTTGTCTTGAGTTATTCTGTCACAACAATGGCTTCAGAATTTGCCTAATTTAAAAGCGAGTTTTAATCTGATGGGAAGATGTTTGTGTATTTAAAATAGTTATTCCTTTCTGGGGCCACTCCCTTCTTTTGTCCTTCTCTGCTGGACTTTTCGGCTTCGCTTAGCTAATATGCAGTCCTTGTTTACAGCAGAGATACTGGAGCATGAAGAAGGAAGTCGGTACGTTTAATACTGATTCGGCTCCAAGCTTCCTGTGCGTGTGCATGCACACGTGTGTGTGTGTGTGTGTGTGTTTTCAGCCTTGTGCATCCAGACGCTGTGCAGCCTGAGTAGGAAAAGCCAAGGGGCCGGCGGAGACGCAAGGACTAGATGCAGGCGTATTTTTTTTAACTCTTCCACCTGGTTTGGTCCTGAGCAGGTTTAGGCAACGCGGGTAAAAATTCCGGTATGGCAAGCCTGATGAGGAAGGTGCTAGTGCAGACAAAGGCATGGAGCGGTGAGTATAAGAAACATCTTGCCTGATGGGAAAGATAACTGATCAGAAAGTGCTGGTTTAGACACCTCGGAGGAGAAACCCAGTAGCGGGCAGAGAACTGTTGGGTATCGTTATTGTTTTCATCTTCCATTTCCAGGCTACCTGGAAATTCCAAAACTTTTGTCTGTGGAGAACGATGGTTATGCAGAGAAATGTGCTAGTTATGGGGCATGCTCACTTTTAAAGTCTGTTCCTTTGCCTGCCCCTGGGGTCTCTGCCTTAGCTTGGCTAAATAACAGCAGCAGTCCGTATAAGTAGGATGGCTTTTAAAATCTGGGAGGTTTTGGGGGGGAGTGAGGAGCTTGCAGGCGACGGGCATCTCGGGGGCGTATAAACTGTTGTGTCGGTTGTGCCTACCAAAAGGTGGAACTGAGAAGAAAACAATGCTAATAAGCTGTAGGAGAAACCATTTTATTGCTTTGGTTTTATTCTTTTGATTTGGCAGTGAGTACCTAACTGGATCTCAGCAAGGTGCGCTTGTGTTGCAGTGGTTACAGGAGTCGTCATCAGCAGTGTTGTGTATTTTGCATTTTAAAATACTCCAGTAGGGACACCAGCCTGTGCCTGGGGTGTTTCATTTAAATTTATGGTGTTTATTCAGCTCTTAATTGTGCAAATTAGAATAATTATGGAGTGTGATTATATGCATAACCAGTGACTGTTTTTAAGAGGCTGGCTCGCATTTCAGGAATTTATTTTATTAGCCTTGTGTCTTTCTGGTGCAAGTGTCCTTTCTTCATGCTGCCGTTCTGCAAAGCAAACATCATAAACTGCCACAGCAGGAAACAATTTTTGCAGTGCCGTATCTGAGTGAATCGATCCTTAATAGGGCAGAAGGCTCTTCAATAACTCGGGCTAATTTGGACTGATTTGTTGAGTTACCGGAGACTGAAACAACCTCCTCCCTGAGCAGAGCGGCTTTTCCCTGTTCCAGGGTTTGATGAGGACAGGAGGGCACAATTTGAGCTATGGGTGGTAAGGTTTGTGCAAGTGCCAGTTTTGTCGAGGTATGAACTTTGATGAAAGGTTGTTCTTGGAAAATAAGACTTTTGTGTGAGTTACTGGCTGCTGCTAATCTGCCCCAAGGCTGCAACCGAGCCTGTTTTTGTGGAGGGGACAGTTCAGACACAGATTAAGCAGTGTCTCTTGCGTAGAATTTGTGGGTTGGATGTGCAAGGTATTGCTTTGGCCTTTGCTGGGAAAGAGATCTTGTTGGCAAATGCTATTCCCTATCAGCCCAAATTTACTAGTCTCTCTTCGCTCACTCAGGACTTCTCAGAAACCATGAATTTCTGCCCCTAGAAAAAGCAGAGATTTCACTTGAAACTGAATGATCTTGATTATATTGTGACAGACCTGGCGTGACACATACCGGAAACTGAACAGGAGATCTCCCTGATCTCTCTGTAAATAATTTGGGACTTTAGGTAAATTAACTTTACAAAAAGAAAGTGAGTGAAAATAAATAAATAAATATCTTTCCTCGCTTCAGAGATAATGAGATTGGAATGATTCTAAGTTGAAATTTCAGTTGAACAAAAGCCAGTCTGAGAATGTTTAACATAGAGGTTTTCTTTTGTAGAGAAGTTGAGCAGATATTAAATAACTACAGCATACATTTACCTTGCATAGATCTCTTCAGAGAAATTTTAGCCCATCAGTGTTTGAAAGCCCAATTCTTTGATGAAGGAAACACAGCCAAGATGGAAACATGTCATAAGCACTGCCTTGATAACTTTCAGCATGATTTTAAAATCTCTGGACAGGTTTTTTTTACACTTAAATCTCATTATTTATGCTGTGGGGATGTGTGTTAAATACACTTTTTTTTTTTAAATACTTGCAGGATGTTAGGAGTTTTGGGATGATAGAAGAACGGTATGAAATACAGCTGGTGGTAGGGTGACCCCAGAGGAGGCATACCCACTGGAAAACTGTTTGGATAGGATGTATAAATACAAGCACTCATTCGGCCCCATGGAAAGCGTGCGCTTGAAGCCAGTTTGGTTTTTTTCATTTGGGGAGGCTGCGTGCTGAGACCTCAGTTCTGTAATCCCAGTCTACTGCCCAGGTCTTCGTACTAGCGCATGGATAAAAGGAACACTGCAGTGAGCAGTCAGACAAAAAAAGAAATGGCACAGGAAGGAAATGTTATAAGGAAGCATAAAGAACGCTTACTGTGCTTATTTTTCTGTGTTTAAAGCATGGGGAGCCGCAAGAATATAGGTCTACACCTTATTCTGTGCTATAATGTGTAATTCTGGCAGAAGAAAGGCCTGCAGCAAAAGAGGCTGATGAGTATTTTGGCTTTACTGTGAGGGTTTGTGTCTGATTATCACCCTTGTTATTTAACTATTCCTATGCCATTAAAAAAAAATAAATCTTTTCTTTCATTCTTAGTTCCTAGTGAGAGATTTATTTATAGGATATCTGAAGGTAATCTTGGGTTTGTGTGTTCCAAATTTATGTATTTGCTTAGCCATCAACAACTGGAAGCAGCTTTCAGAGATTTCAGGATTAATGAACTAAATGAAAAAACATCAGTCTTTATAAGGGACTTCTCAGTGGTGACTTCTATGTAAAAATAGACATGGGCAGAGGTTATTTCAGCAGCAGTTATGTTCCACTTACTTTGAAACAGTTGGGGTTTTTTTAAATGACCCCTCCTTATAAATATGTGTAAGGTTGTTTGTGGTAGAAAACTTGGGAACACTTCATGAAGTGGTGGTGAAACTGAACATCCTAAGGTTTCAATCTTTATTTAAAACAAAAAGGTTATAAAAAGTCAAGGTCAAAGTAGGCAAATACCATTTTGCCAGTTTAATAAATGCTATTTTACTTATCTCTCATCTCCCAAGATCCCTGTTACTTTTAAAATGCTGGTCTACAACTGCCAGAGAAAAGGCAAATTGTTTTTTGGATTTGAGATAAACTGAAATTAGCTTAAACTATGCCCTAGCTGAAGAGGCGCTTCAGTCAACTGAAATTGGCTGTTCTTTAACATCATTATTTGCCTTGTAAAAATATAAAAAGACAAACTGTATTGAAAACTTTAAATGTTAAAGAATAGCAAAGTAGCAAAAACTTAAAAAGAAGGACTTAGCTAAGCAAAATCCTTTATTCTTCTAACTATACGTTGCATTTTCTTTTAGTTAGTGTTGGAAATGACACCCATTATTTCAGTTGCATTGCCACAAACGATGCTGTCATCTGAAGCTTGTGCAAGGTGATGTTGAAGCTGTTAAATGAAAGTTAAAGTTGTCAAATCAAAGTTGTCAGAAGAGCAGATGAGTAACAGCCTTGAAGGTTGCATCATCTTAACATTACTCTCTTTTGCCAGGTAAATAACGGTAGTCTAACAAGAATCTCTGGTACCTCAGAGGATTTTTTTATTATTTTTAAGGATGAGGAATATCTTCTATCAGACTGCTGAGGATGATACACTGGGGACCTTTGCAGTAAATGGCCATGCATGAAACAGTACAGATTTTAAAGGTACTAGTCACTAGCCTGTCATATCAGAACACCATGGCTAAGGGATCTTCAGTATTAATTTAATCACCCAAGTGCAGTGACACTTATGCTGCCAGTTTAAGTGAGCGTGCTATAGAACATACCTACAAACAAAAGCATCTCGCTTAATGAAAATCTTGCAGTACAGATGTTGGAAATATTCTAAGTCTGGTTTGGATTTAGTAATGCTGTATTCTTCTGTCATGGAGCCGTCAGAGTCCTGTCTTCGGAAAGTCTTTTAAAGTTCTAAAAGAAAAAAAAAAGATCTGTTTGAAAATATTGTGGCATAACCTTGTATATTCATTGTTCTTATAAGCCTTCTCACTAAGCAAAGAATGTTCTGTGTTATTTCCTCTGCAGACAGATAATTGCACTAGGGAGAGGAAACTGAGCAGTGTAAAGTACAAAATCTTAAATAATGTGTATAATTTCCTTTTGCTGTTTATTGGGAACTGAATGTATCTTTTCTTTTTAATATTTTGAAATAATGAAAACATTTTAGCCACTAAAAAGCAATATTCTCATTAATAATAAATCACTTAATATTGTCTCTGAAGATACCTTACACTGAAAGTCAACTTTTTCCTGTTCTTTATGTATCTGTATCTCCTCTTCACTACAAATAACCAAGGGACTGCAATAAGGCTACTTGTATTGTTCCACAGTCATTTTTCTGTGTGGAAGTAAATTTGCAGCCCCTCTCTGATATGATAAATTAGGGTATTTCTTTATTCCTTGAGTGCAAGTTATATTCTCTGACAATTCTGCAGATCAGGCTTTCCTTTCTAGATCTGCAATAGATTCAGGCTTAGATTCTCCCACAAGATAATTAGAAGTTCCACCTCGTAGTCATTCCAGCTCCAAAAACTGGACTAATAATACTCTTTAATGTCCTCTCTGTGTTTTTACTTTGAGAGTTCAGTAGAGAGAGCATTCTCTCAAGGGTGTTTCAGAGATCTGTGTATTCCCCTCCATCCTGTGCCCGACTGCTTTGGGACAGGCTTTTTTAGTGATCGATAAAATTTTTCCAAAGTGTTGATTCCAAACTCAGTTAAGCCGTACCGGAAGAAAGCCACTGTAATTCTGAATGGGGAAGGTTTTCTAAATGTTTCGTTACTCATGTTAAATTATCTTAATTGCTGAACATAATCCATTTTTTTAATATCCCTGTATTTATTCACCTAAATTTGCAGAGGGTAGTTGGAGTATCAGCTGGGGTATGGAGCTATTTTGCCTCCACTAACTGGCTCTCCACTACTACCACTATGTAAATAAACACCAATTATTGCTGATAGTGTAAACACTTAAAGCATTCATGTTCACCTGTCAGTATTTTCTACTATTATCATGATTAAATCATAAGGGTTGTTATCAGATTAGAATAAAGGAGAGAATTAGTTTTGAAAATGAGATTTCCAGTCTTAGTAGGGCCTGAGAGGAGATAACAAATTAGATGATAGTTTAGGTAGAAGGGAGAGTGAATTTAAACTTTGAGCTCAGTTAATACTGAAAGTTGCTTTGGGGCTGAAAGTTATAATTAGGCTAGTTTGAAAAAGTACAAACATTAATTTCCTGCTTGTGTCTGGACTTTTAAGCTTTAAAAGTCCCTGTATGAATCTTTTGACGTTGCCAGTTTCTTTCTGGGACAATCACAGGCAGCGGCTAGTTCTTCTCTGAGCTAAATTCAGCTTTTTCCTGAGTAAGTGCTCAAAAATAACTACCCTTGCTAAATTACAGCTTTTCAGCTGTCAGATTTCAAAAGCTGTACATCAATTTTCAAATTCATATGGCCAGGTAATGGCAGTGTTAGACCTATCTGTGTCAGAAGAAGCTGCAGTGGAATTTCTTTGCTGCTTTACTCCTTCTGGAATCCCTGAAGTTAAGATCTTGAGATAATAAATACATGTTTCTTCCTTCCCTTCCTCTTCCTCTCTGTGTTATGTTTCCCCTCTTATTCCTGGCTAGAAATTTCTGAGCTTTAAATACACATTTATTCCTCCTGTTTCTTTAGGGGGAAATTGTGGAGTGTGTCACTAATCTCGTTTGTATTGCTGCATTGTTTTTTCATTCTGCTTAATTTTCCCAGTAGTGTAGTTTGTGGCGATTGGCTTCAGTTATTTTACTAGGAATCCTTGCGCATAATTATATTGCATTTAATAATAGAAAAAAAATGTGAGAGCTGTGATTTCTCACCCTTCTCTCCCTTCCCCTCCTCGGCTTTGGTAGGGTTACCCAGAAATTGCCACATTCTGGTTCATTGAGAAATTCCCTTAACTGCCTAATACAAAATTTAGAGATCTTAATGGTAAATGAGCTGAAGCTCTCATTTTAATATTCCTCTCATTGCCAACTTTAAAAAGTGTTAAAAGAGAAGATTTAAATTAGTGTTGGAATAGATACTTTTTGAATTGTTAAGTCTATTGAACCATAATTCATTTGATTTGTTGTGATTATAAGAAGGACTTTCAAAAATGAAAGGGCTGAAAACAGAGGTGCAGGTGGGTGAACTCTCCTGGCAATTTCAGTGATATGCCATCTCTTAAAATCCTTATAGATTGGAATGGAAGCGGACTATTCAGCTGTGAAAAATACACTGAATACAACAGGAAAGCTTGTGTGATTTAGTCCTTCTATTGGTTGTGCTTGATAGTTGTTACATGGGAAGAGCAGAGAGGAGAGTAAGTGGAAAAAATAACTGGAAAAAAACCAGTAGGATAGAAGAATGAAGGACAGGAATAAAACCAACTTTTTTTCCAGTGACTGTGACAAAAAGATTCTGAGTAAGGAATTGATGTGCTATCGTATCTGTATAAATCTTGCACTAGTTCTGGAAACTTTTTGTAGACTTGAAATCCCACTGTAGACTGAGTTCAGCAGCAAGATCAGCTTAAGAGGTATTTGTCTGTGTTCCCCACCTTTGCTACAGGTTCCTGGGCTATGCTGCCTTAAACTGTGAAGTTGTAGACCCACAATCACCAAAGTGAGAGGTTTCAAACAGCTCAGAACAACAAAATGCTCCTACAGGATCACATCATAGCCAGAGCTGCAGGGTACAACAGCAGCCGGGTGTGAGCAGTGAGGTTTGGATTTGCTTGTACTTCTGCGATTCAGGATTGTCAAGTAAATATCAAGTTCATTCTCTCTGGTCGTGGTGGTCCGGACCATCCTTCTTCTGTCAAGGTGATCACTGCAGCTTTGCAAACTCAGTCTCTGTGTACCTGAGTTTCCACCCAAACCTGTAAGACATGCTGAATTGGGTGTACATTGTAAGATTTGAACCTGGTTTGGTGGTTTGGCAAGAAACGTGAATTTTTGTTCACTTGCCAAAAAATCCACTTAATTTAGGTACACTGAACATTTGCAAAATGGTTGGAATTTGGGAGATCTTATACCCTGTCTCCTGAATAGACAGTGAATCATCTCTGCTCTGGGAACAGAGCATTCCACCTCTGAGCTGGTTTGGGAACATCTTTCTGTGTATGGAATGTGTAAGCAAGTAAGAAAATACAGAAATAAGAGCTCATGCCTTCTGTGCATGGGAAATAAAGCCCGTATCTAACCTTTAGTGACCCAAAAAGGAAAGACAAGGAAACTCAAAAGAAAGCTTGTTAAAATAACTTTTTATATTAAATAGTATATAAGGTTTATTTTAAAAATCAACAATTAAACCTGTCTTCATTGTGAAAGTGATGGTGTATTTACTGTAGGGCAGTAAATATCTATAGCATTATCAGCTCTTCTCAGGCACTTCGATATCAAGGATTTCTTTTTGATCTGTGAGAGTCTGAGTCAAACAGTTGGATGGCGGGATACTCGCCTTCCCACGGCGACGTCGCTGTGTCTAGTAGATGAATACATCACACTCTGCAGAAGTTCAGTGAAGTTATGGGTGATACAAGCTGAGACCTGAGAATTCTTCCTAATTTAAGAATCAACTATTTCAACGAAGAGGTGTAGAATAATCATCTCTGGTCCTAGAAACTAACCTGTCTTGCAGATGTTCTGTTCTGGCTCCCATGCTCACCAGATGCGAGAAGTTCAGCAGTAGGTTTGACAGGTCAGTTTAAAACACAGGTCAGTTTAAACATGCATTTAAAAAAAAAAAAATCCCCCAAACCACAACTTATTAAACTCTTAAGGTGATTTGTTAAGGATTATCTTGAGGATTGTCTTTTCATATTTAATTGCAGCAAATTATATTCCTTGAGGGGTTTATATTTTAAGAAGATAAGCTCTTATTTATCCTTGTGGGTTTTTTTTCTTCTGTTTCAGTTTATTCCAGAGTAATATTCAGTTTTCTTACAGTCAACAAGATAAAAGAAGGATTTGATATTTCATACAGTTTCAGAGAGGAGAAATGTGGTTTTGTTTTGGTTTCAGTTGTCCTCGTGTCCCTACACATATAGTTATACAAGGAGGTGATTTTTGGCCTCTGATCTGGCCTTTGGCAATCATGCCAACTGCACGATGGCAAAACCACGTGACTTCTCTCCGAGTCTCAAAATGGTGTGTTAATCCTGTGCCACCAGCACCTTGTAGAGTGAAGCTATTTGTGCCTCACTCTGCCATGGGGATACGGGAGGGCAGGAGCTTTGCACAGCCGCTCCGAAGCAGGAGCCCAAGGTATGGGTTGGAAATGAGACTTACTTAATTGTGCGCGGCCACCTTTCCTACTTTTTCCATGCCTGGTGTGAACAGCAGCAGAGCTACCTGGGTCCTTGTCCCTCTCGCCCCCCATACAGGGGTGGTTGCAGGTGGGGAGAGAGTTGAGCTTTGGGTTTTTTTTTTTTTCTTTCCTTCCCTTTTAACCATTTCTACCCCAAAATTCTGCCAGCTGGTTGATGGTAAGAGGGGAGCCTCATTGGCTTCTGTGGGAGACCTGGCCAGTTAATCTTTGTTTCAGGAGGAGCTTTACTGACTCTTTAAGACCTGATCTGGGTTTTCCTAGTTAAAAAAAAAAAAAAAAAAAGATGCATTAGTATGGCATGAGAAGTTGCATGTTACCCATGCAAACAAATAATATAACCCCAAGCTTGTGCAGAATTGACCTGAGGGGCTTTTTCTCCTTGTGAGATCTGACGTCGGCTTCGTCCTGCTCTGTCCTCGCTCGCTGTGAAGTGAGGAGGGAACAGGAAGCGAAGACCTTGTATTCCTCTAATGGGGTGGTGTTGGGAATGCCGAATTGGGAGGATTTCCTGGCCTTTCTTGGTTTTTTTTGGAAAGAAGAAAACAAAACTTGAAGACAAAAAAAAAAATAATTAAAAAAAAAAATCCTTGTTCTGTCTGCCTCTTCCCTTGCCACTCCCCACCGCTTCTGCCTCGTGCATCGCCAGCCCAGGGTGGAATGTTTCAAGGCTCCTTTTTGAAGATATTTATAAATAAGTTGAGCTCCATGTGCTTGTTGTTGGTTTTTTGGGTTTTTTTTTTTCCCTTTTACTGTAAGTCATTGTATTTTTGTATAATTGATCTATGCATGGCAACTTGCGTCTAGCGAGGGAAGTCGCAAATGGGTTTGGCCTGTGCTGTGCCAGCGTGGAGAAAGGAAATAAAAAAAAAAAATAGTTTGACAATATACCCTAGCAACAGCAGATGGGGAGAGAAGCTTGTTAAAAAATTACAAGTTTTAACTTGTTTTGAAACAATAAGAATAAGCGTGCTAGGTAACTGTTACGACCTAAAATAAAGTGGGGAATAGCGGGCACAGATTTCTCTCCTCTAGCCTCAGCCCGCCCAGCAAAATCGAGCTTTACTTTTATAAATATCAGTAGATCAAGAAGGGCAGAGGCACTTTAAGTCGTGAGTATTTTTAGCAAGAAGGAAAAGCATTTCAGTGGTATTCCTTCCCATATGTTATAGTTACAAATTGCGTTACCTTAGTATGCTTCAAAACAACTCAAGATTTCAGGTTCAGTGTCCTCAGTTCCCTCCCCCCCCTCGCCAAAGGGATGAATTCTGCTTGTTCTTGTGTGGTTTGGGGAAAGAGGGAATGAGTAGCTGGATGTATGGTGTGGTCAGGAATATCTGTGGTGGAAAAACATCAGCCACAGCAGGGTTGTGGGGGGGAGAATGCCCTGCCATGTCCCATGTAAGAAGATTAGGTTAATACTGCAGCATGGACTTAGCAAAAATTAGAAAGGATAATGCTGCATTAATTCACAGAGGTCCAGTTTCTGTAGCGCAATGACAAAACAAAACTAGTAATAGTCTAAAAATGTAACTCTTAATAAAAGAACTTTCTCCTCCTCCTTTTTAATCAATTCCCCCTCTTTCCCTCGTTTCCTGCTTGGGCACCCGAAGTTAGAAACCTAGAGCGGGTTTTGAATGGGATTTTTCTTCCCCCTCTCCATGCCTTTATTTTAAAAAAAAAATTTAAAAAACCAAAAAAAGCCCTGTCTGCAGCTGTGACTCAGTCCTGCGGTGCCTATCTGCCTTGTGTCAGGCATGGGGCTGTCTGGGGGAAGCAGAGCACGCACATACCCAAACCGTGATGCAAGCTTTGAAATTGCACCAAGTGCACTCGTAGCATCAAATGTGCCGGATCACGCTGCGTTTCCAGTAACAGCCAGAGCTCTCTTGGCTCCGAGTGGGAAAGTGGTCATGCAGCCTGAAAAGGGGAGAGAGGCCAAATTGCACATTCATTTGGATAATTAGGTAAACAGTAAATATGAGAAGCCTGTCTCCTACTCAAACTCCATTGTTTTTTCCTAAAAGTCTATATTTAGATTTGGCAGCCGGATTTATCACAATAATTGGTGCATTGTTTAAACAAGGTCACTGATGTGTGTGCATGTTTATCTCTGCTTAACTGGATTGCTTATTTGAAGTAGAAATACCTCCAAAAATATTATGCAGACCTCTTGATAACTTGCGTACTGGACTCCTGAGGCACATGGTCTTTATTAGAAAATAAATGCAATTATTCACATTCAGTTTTGCAGCTTGAAGTCCCGGGGGATTTCTACATAAAACTGTGGAGATTTGATTACATCCTGATTTTATGTCTTACTGGTATATGAGTGTTTCATATGTGTAAAAACCTTTTTATAAGGTAGAGATTATAATAAGTTACTAAGTGAAGCCATATGAGTGCCATCCCATCTATTGGAATTGGATGTTTGTTAATTTAGTCTAGCTTTGGTGGTTGTTTATGTATTTATAAAACCCAACCTGGCTTTGTGTTTTATATTTAGAGTGAATACTTTTGGCTTGTCGGCAGGTTGGTTTGAAACTTCAAGATGCAATTTCAAAGTCAGACTTTATTGTTCACAGCAGTTCTGCGCTGCTGGGTGAGGATGGAGCTAGGTGGTCAAGGTGAAAACACCAAATAACAGCTCATTTTCTCTTTTACTGATGAATTGAGTAAACACGAAGGCCTTGAGGAGGAATGTTTTAATCAAGTAACTTTTTTGACAATAGTTGCACATCAAGAGAGGGTGGGACAAAAGTTATCTTTACTGAAACTGCTGCCACTGTGACCTTGGTCACAGCTGGATATTGGCATGTCATTTCACAGGGCTGGCAGTGATTTGTTTTGTGGACTATTAGTGGCTTCTTTCTGAAAGCTATTTGTAGGTGTGATGGCTGTGATAGTAGCACCCTAAAGAGGCGTGTACAAAACTGTCTGGGGGTTTAAATAAAAAGCATTTAAGAAATATCAACTGGAGAGGATTTTGGTCTAAGCAAGAGCATGCAGTTCAGGGTTTTTTGGTTGGGTTTTTTTTTTTTCCTGGTCCTTTTAAACCCTTTGGTTAAAATTTCCATTTTTGTGATGAAAATATTTTGAGTATATTTATTTTTTTTAAGAGGTTTCTGAACAGCAGCTGCCCACTGGAAGTGCTGCTTGTGCAGATTTACAAATGGCACTTTGCATGCTCAATTTGGAAAGAGTTGACCTCGGAAATAGGCAGTTCTGTCGTCTGGTAAGTCAGTGGTGACACCTAATGAAACAAAACCAAAGTCATTTTGGAACATGAAAGCGAAGTAGTCTCTTGTACAGTAATAATGAAAAAGACACAAAAGAAACGAAGCACCTGTGTTGAGGGCATGGCTCGCTGTGTGTTCAAGGACTGGACTTCAGCCTCTCTCTCCAGCTGACACAGGCAGCAGCCCTCAGAAGGACAGCTTTAATGGCTGCGGACTCTGCCTGGGATGCAACGGCTCGTAGTTTGTGCAAATCCTTTTTCACAATGTCCAGTTCTTGTTTTGTCCTGTAGTGAGAAGGTGTGTGCATGTGTCACAAATTTGTTCCCTAAATAGTCTCTGAAAAAGGAATTCTCTTCCTTTCCTTTCCCCCTCCCTCCTTCCTCTCTCTTCAAAGGCTGAAATTATTCTATATCTTTCTCTTTCAGACACATTTTAATATTAACTTTGAAGGGGTTTCATTTAAATGCTCAGTTCAGGCTCGGTGGTGGGATGTACAGGTTCATCTCTGAGATCACGTGGCCGTGCCCTACCCTGGACATCCTTAATCATTCTTTGAACTACAAACGTGGAGATAGACTTAGTCAAAGAGGATGTGCTCCTTCCTTTCCCCCAGTCTTGTGCTGTTTTGGTGCCTGCAGGTCACCTTGCTTCATCTTTTGGCTCTGCACGCTGCTGCCAGTTGTGAAATCTCCTCCAGCCCTGGCGCCGGGCTCGCAGCTGTCTCAGCCTGGCAGACGGTACCTTTTCATTTCAGCGCTTCATCACTGTCCCTGTCTTCTGGCTTTTGCACCGATTCAAAACTGTTCCCGACAGACAACCTGTGGAGAAAGAACTCTTCTGGTTAGAAGGTCATTTAAATTTAATAACTGCTCTTTTTTTTTTTTTTTTTCTCCCCTTCATCTCTTGTTCCTTCTCTTTTGGTTGTTTCTTTTACTACTTTCTCCTTGCGGTTGCAGTTACATAAAAATAAAGGCTGGAAAGTTTGAGTAGATGCACCTGCTACTTGGGCATAGTTACCAAGACCATTTTTGAGGTGTGTATCTGTTAACATATCTATGACTATTTTTCCTCCCTTAGTAAGGTTTAAGCTGCCATTGGTTTAATGCATGCAGGGATCACATCTAGCAATAAAACTGTGTTCTGCTTGTAAACCTCTGCTTTAAGGTTGCAGGAATAGTGCTTCCCCCCCCTGCCAAAAAAATAATATAATCCAAACCACTTCAATTGGAAAAGGAGTGGGGTGAGGGAAAAGTAATTTTGTATGGTGAAAAACAACATCATTAAAAACTTAAATGGGTAGCTTGGGTATGGTATTTCAGATTGGTACCAAGCCCAATCTGTAATCATGAAGAAATGGATGTCAGAGTGGTGATAAGCCCTTCTTCATTAATAGAGCTGAAGGATGGGCTTGCAAAAGTTGTCAGTGAGGTAGGTCAGTGCGCTTGTCTTTCTGCAGGGGCTGCAGTTGGTGATCTGTGGCTCCAGAGGGTTTCCTCTCAGCTTGAGCTCCCTGTATGTGTCGGTGGCTTCACGTCTCAGCCCGGTGGTAAGCTCACGGTGGGAGCAGCTGTGTGACACTTTGGGGCTGAGGGCTTCCCGACCTTATGGAAACCCGTAAATCTCAACAAATTTCCAAGGCAAGTGCCACCACTCGCCACAAATGGCTCTTTTTACTGTTAGGACTTTCCGGGCTACAGTGTGTTTACCTTCAGGTTATACGTTTGTTTATTTGCACCGGTGGGTGTTGCTAAAAGCCGTGGCTGGCTCGGGGTGGCGTTGCTTGCCGTGGTGTGTGTGGGCTGGCTTAGCTGCTGTGCCCGCTTGGCTAGCTGCTACACGTACGGTTTTATGGCCCTTGAAACTTGGCATGAGCTCTGTTTTGCCGACAACAACGACAAAAACAACAACAATAAAAGACTGCTAGTGAAATTAAAATCTGGCATCGCTGTTCGACAGGTTTATTTGCTACGCATCGAAATGGGATTTTCTTGCTAACTTTTCCTGGCATCCACCCCAAACCCAGCATCTCATAAATTTCTATTATCTCGCTCTGCTCTGCTCAGTTGACAGGGCTGTAGCAGCTTCTCATGCAGATCACAGGAACAGCATGGAAGAAATGTAGCCAGGAGACCCTCAAGTGGGGAATTCATATCAGCAGAGAAAGTGTAGAAGAAGAATTCGAGGGCAGAAATCTCAAACAGTTGTTCAGTACCTGCCTACAGATATTAGGCCACCGCAAGTGCAGACCTGTGTCAGTCTGCATCACGGCGGCTTTGGCTGTAGTGAAAGGTGAAGGGCTTAGAAAGGCAGGGCAATGGCTGGCACAGAAACTTCACATCATGAATCATAGAATTGCCTAGGTTGGAAGAGATCCTTCACATCATCTAGTCCAACTGTCAACCTAACACTGACAAAACCACCACTAAAGCACATCTCTAAGCACTATGTCTACCCGTGTGTTAAATACCACCGGGAATAGTGACTCAACCACTTCCTGGGCAGCCTGCTCCAATGCTTAATAACCCTTTCAGTGTAAATTTTTCCTAATATCCAGTCTGAACCTCCCCTGGCACAACTTGAGACCGTTTCCTCTAGTTCTGTTGCCTGTGACTTGGGAGAAGAGACCGACCCCCACCTCTCTACACCCTCCTTTCAGGTAGTTGTAGAGAGGGAGAAGGTCTCCCCTCAGCCTCCTTTTCTCCAGGCCGAACACCGCCAGCTCCCTCAGCGTCTCCTCATAAGACTTATTCTCCAGACCCCTCACCAGCTTCGTTGCCCTTCTCTGGACCTGCTCCAGCACCTCAATG
>JAOXNO010000004.1:1436521-1463868 GCA_028565335.1 Limnodromus scolopaceus
CTACCCTCAAGCAGGTCGACACTCCCACCCAACTTGGTGTCATCTGTGAACTGACTGAGGGTGCACTTGATCCCCTCCATCCAGATCATTGATAAAGATGTTAAAGAGAGCTGGATGCAGTACCAAGCCCTGTGGGACACCACTCGTGACCAGCCGCTGACTGGATTTAACTCCATTCACCACCACTCTCTGGGCCTGGCCCTCCAGCCAGTTTTTTACCCAGCAAAGAGTACTCCTGTCCAAGGCATGGGCAGCCAGTTTCTCCAGGAGAATGCTGTGAGAAACCGTACCAAAGGCCTTACTAAAGTCCAGGTAAACAACATCCACAGCCTTTACCTCATCCACCAAGTGGGTCGCTTTGTCACAGAGGAGGTGAAAATGAGGTGCTCTCAGGCATTTACATGTGCTGGTATCGCTATTTAGCTTGTTCATAGATGTGTTTCATTCTCAGCATAGTGATAGCATACTTTGTTGAGTTATCTGGAACAGGTGAGCTTTCTGTGTGGTCACTGATACAGGTTGCCAGCTCAAAACTTGTCAGTTAAACGTGTGGCAGCTTTTGCTCTCAGGAACTCTAATCCGGGCTCGGTAAGTTATCTGTGTTCCGACCATGCCAATTCCAAACTCCAGCCAGCCTTGCTCTTCCAGTTACTCTAATCCCAAACGCAACAGTTTTTAAAGTGCTATTTCATTTGTCCTCTGCGTAACTTCGTGCACTAAATATTAAGTGGTCAAGTAAGTCAGGTGCACTGGTGTGCCCTGAGCCGAGGAGAAATGATATCCACCTGCAGGAAATGTTGCAGGGGGAAACAGATGCATCTTGGTGATAGGAGATGGGAAGGGGATGTTAGGTCATTAATTACTTAGCCTTGCATAAACAAAACTTAATATTTTGAAAAGTCTCTAATTTAAAGGGAAGGAAAAATCTTTCATCTTCTGTGCTGTTTAGCTACATGTCAAGTTGGGTCAATTGGAAGACTTTTGTGATGGTTTCTGCTTTATATATTGATTACTGCTCCGTGAACTGTTCCACTGCAGTGAGCGTTGGGCAGGTTTTGCAGGGGAAAGGAGCTAAGGGGAGATAGACTGCAAAATCGAGGATCCCTGCCTGACTGCATCCCTTCTGGTTTCTCTGGGGAGGATGCAGGGTGCAATTTGTTCTACTTTTCTATATGTTAAAGAACTCATATGATAGCTGGTAGTGGGGGGCTTAGTCTGGGATCTCTCGGAAGTAGTGTTTTCTTATCCTGCTGTCTTTGTGATTTAGAATGGAGGGCTCGGTTGAAAACCCAAGTGTGGTGAATAAATGTTCAGGATTTGTCATGGGGTTTGGTAGTTGTGTGGGTCTGGGGTTTTTTTTAACTCTCTTCTCTTTCCTCCTTCCTCCTCCGTGTCTTGCCAAATGTTTTAAAAAATGAGAAGATGGTAAGGTTGTGCTTGGTCCAAAAGTAATTTAAAATGGAGTAATTCAGTCATGGGAGGTTTCAATTCATCTTTTTCTCAATATAAGCTATACTGAAGATAAACTAAAAAATTTCACGTGTTATAGTGCCTTTACTCAAGCACTAGACAGCTTTCAGGGAGTGAGCGAGCATTAAACGTTAATTTTTATCATCAGAGACAGGTTCTCCCTCCAGCTGCTTGGCAATGATGCATTTGGTTTTTTGTGACATTTTCCTTTTTTTTCTTTTTTGTAATTTTAATTGGCTGGTAGTATTTAATAAACAGCAGATACTCTTGAAGAATTTCTGTAGCTTCATGCATTAGAGCTGGGTAGTTTTTTTGGAAAGCCAAATGGTGGAGAGCGGAGTGCCCACGCAGGAGGCCATTGCCAAAGAGTTATCTTCATATGCTCAGTGAAAATGTAAGGCTGCTTGTGTACATTTTCTGTGAAATGTTGTTATAAAGTTAAGAAAGATTGTTTTCCCAATATAATCCTGAAGCTGAAATACAGTTTTATTCCAACGTAGCAAATCTGCATTTTGTGCATAAATTACTTAAATATCTAGGAGTATTGAAATATCTGCTGTTAAACATGTCAAATCGGATGATTAAATGACTGAATTGTTAGGAAGAAAATAGTAATTTTCTGAAAAAGCTAAATGAATGATTTGGCACAATGGACTGCAAACATTACCAAAAAAAACTTCTTCTGAGGAAGATCTGCTAGCGGAGGATCACGTTTTTATGCAGTAGATATTAAAAACAGGAGGTAAAAGTGAAAATATTCCAGGTTTTCTCACGTTAACTGACAAGCTCCTTTCCTCCACTGAAATTATTTTACCTGCTGACAGCTGAGTGGGTGGCTCTGTACGGTTAGGGATCTCGCATAACCAATATGTTAGCAGTCACTGCTGATAAGTTGATTTCTTTATGATAGTGAGACCACGTAAAATGCTTCCCAAGGTGAACTGCTGCTCTGAAAGGGCCTGGGTTTTCACATAAGTAAGTGGATTGCAGATCAAGGAGGAAGTTCTGCTACATTAATTACTTTCTTGCATGTTATATATGCACAAGAAGTGCTGGAGCCAAGGGAGACAGATTTTAACTCGATGAGTTAACAGAGGTTTTGTTTGGACATCATCTTTGCTATTGATGATGTGTATAAGGAAGAGAGAGTCCAGTTTGACTCAGGGTAAAATTTTTGAGCTAGCAATTTAAAAGAATTGTCTTATTTGTAGACTAAGCAAACTTGTGTATCAGTGATTTTTATGTCAATAAACATGCAAGCCTTGTATACTGTTTTTAGAAGCACTTTGAGAAAGTGTACCTTACAGAGGGTAAAATGGTCTGTGAAATCTCAGCTAAGTGAAGGCAGCTGGATAACTGTTTTCTTTGATCACAAAGTGCATTCGTATGAGCAGTGGTAACATGAAATCAAAAGTAAAATCAAAAGTCAGAAATAAAGACCCTTCTGAACAATATTCAAACTTAAACTAAACCGTGACTTTGATGTTCCTGGGCTCCATGTTGAGTGCTTATTGAAGCCTGACTCTTTCTGTGTTGTTAATTCTGAACAGAACTGTGGTCCAACCCCTGGCCACACCAATAAAAATATTTTTAAGTAGAAGTTAACCCATAACTGGTTTTACACGTTGCTTCATGCTGTAACTTGATACATGGCTAGTTTTTCTGTGCATTCCCATGCTGAAATGGGTGGTCTGTGGAAGTCAGAGACTGATGTCATGCAAGCGTTATTGAGAAGGAGATGAAATGGTCTTTCTGTACAGTCAGTCCCCAGGATGGTGGTGAAAAAGAGAACTAGGATGAGAGCAGTCCTGGTGATCATATCTGTCCTCGTGCTAAGACCAGTGTCTCGCCTAAAGATTCATTCTGTCCAAAGTGCTGTTGTGCTAAATCCCTGCTTCAGAATAACGTTGATGCAGCTGGTGTCATATTCTCTGAGTTGAGTCATTGCTGTTGGTCATACCAAGCCCTCTGATGCAGCAGATAAGTGCTTTCAAAATGCTGTTTCAAAACATGGTTTGTATGAGTGCTTAGCTTGGTCATTATGTTTCAACAGGAGTTAGAAAGCGTGCTGGAAATCTACAGCCAGCAAATCCTGGGAGGACTTCAGCTACTGCACTGTCTGTCTCTGCCTTCTGTCCTCTCTTGCCCTTCTCAGCTCCAAAACCAAAAGTAAATGTGGATGTGCTAGCGGAAACTTGTACAGTCAAGACGTGCAGAACTGACCAGAAACCTATCTCACATTCTCAGTTTTCTCTGCTGATTATGGCTTGTGCCATTAGAGTGAACCACATCGTCGTCTCTCATATTTATTTATACTTATTTTTGAGGTTCCATAAAGCCTACTTGACCAGCCTGACTAATTGAAAGCATTTGTTCAAAGCACTACTGCCACATTAGTAATAAAAGGCTCAAGAAGGAAAACAAAGACCTGTTCCTGAAAGGGGTGGGTGATCTAGTAACAGCAGACTCAGTTAAAGATGAGGTCCTCAATGCTGTGTTTGCCTCAGCCTTCAGAAACAAGGACTCTCAGGCCTCTGTGCTTGGTGAAAGGGATCAAGAAGGAAAAAGTCCACCAGTAGTGGATGAAGGTCAAGTCAGGAATTACTTGGGAAGAGTTCAACCCATGGAAGTCTGTGGGACCAGGGTGATCAGCAACACCTGCAGTCAAGAAACAGAAGACAGAAGGCAGCAAACTTCTTCCTAGTGAATTCTGTAATTTTCACAAAGGGAGCACGTGTACCTCTGTCTTGAGGACATCTTTGCTGTGGATGGAAATTGTAGCAGATTTCTTGTTTAGATATGTTTTGTCATTTAAGACTTGTGCTCTGAGCATCATGACTTCCTGCAGAGCACGGGAGTCAGCATCATGATTTTTCATGCAGAATTTGCATTGCAATGTCTGAGCTATTCTTGGGTCCGAGGTTATTTGTTGCAACTTCTTGAATATGGCAACTTTGGGTAGTCACTTCTGTTGCTTCTAATTGAAGAATGCAACTTGCTACTGAATCAGGAAATTATTTCTCTGATGAGGATCTTTGGGTGACTCCATCCCTGTTCTAGGGAGCAGCGGTATCCTTTTCCATATATACACATAAGTAAGGAAGTTTTTGCATCTGCTACTGTCAGGAATGTACTTTGGCTGACGATTGCATCCTCGCTTGAAGGCAAGATCCCATAGTGGGTCAGTTAAGCTTTATTGGTCTGCCAGACCAGATTATCATTTTATTTAACCAGAGAAATATTTTTCATTGTCGCTTGATTGCCAAGGGTCTGTCAGCATTTCCATTATAAACCCCCTATTTTCAGGGATTTGAGTAGACTTGAGATTTAAGAGTCCTGGTCTAAAGCTTGGCAAGCGTGATCCGAGTTCACCAACAGATATTTTCTTTATGAGATTTTTAAAATAGTCAGCTGTTTCTTAAATTGTAGAGAAGGCAAGGGGTTTTTTTTCCCCCCCTCTTGGTTAAACAGGACTATTTTTTCCATTTCACATATACTGACTAGATTTATAAAAATAAAACCCTATTCTGTTATTTAAAAGAAAAGGGGGGGGAGGAAATTCTGCATGCTGTCCTGTTCTGTTTGCCAGAGGATCATGCCTCGATACCTTCCCTTTGCTTTGGTCTATGTTTGGTGAAGTTCCACCCACCCTCTCTGTCCCTTTTCTCCTCCCCTGTACTTATTTCCCTTTGGTGTATTTACACTGTCACTAGATTAAGTTGCAGTGTTTCTTCTCCTTGCTCCGTTTCTCCCCTTTGCCTTCCTCTTTGCGGCTTCTAGCACTTGATTTTGATGAATCTGCCTGTTTTACCTCTCTCTAAAAGGCAAATCTGACGTATTCTTAAGTGATACAACGTACCTCTGGTAAATATAAACTCTAGGAATCATCTTCGGTTTGTATGCTACTTTATACTTAATTATATATATACATATAGTTACATACTTTACTACTTAGCTGAAGAACAGAATATGCATGACTGAATTGAGTATTGTGATTTTTTTAGCACTTTTCTGAGACTTTGTGACTCTAGAACAAAGTAGTTTTGCATTCTTTTTTTTTTTTTTTTTTAACCCAATCTTTAATGTAGACTGAAAAAAGTGAAGTGTGATTGGTGCAGAACACCACTGTGGGTTTTCATGGCTGGGCTCTTTTAGTCATTTCCTGAAAGCTTGGTGCAGAAATGCGACGGTGCAGGAAGCGAGAACAAGCAGAGCAAGGCTTAACGCGCCGTTAGAAGTTGGCTTGCTATAGTGAGGGGACGTCTTTCTTGCTGAGATGTAGAAATACCTGGTTCTGGGATTGATGCTCAAGATCTTCAGGAAGCACCTCTGCTGTCTTGCAGTTCCCAGCGGTGAACACAGTGACTGGGGCTTTAAAATGATGAGTGAGGAACTACAGTTATATGACTGTTAAGCAACGAGGAATCTAAGTTAAGAGCCGAAGTTCAAGGGGTGGAAAATGAGTGCTTTCAAAAAGCACTGTAGTCTCTCTCCCAGGACCTTCAGAAGATCATTGTCAGAACAAGATGCTGGCATTGCTGCCTTGAAGGACTACCATTGGTACCACCAAATGAAAAGCAAGAAGATGATTAAACAAATGAGTTCTGACCCAGGGAAACCTATTGGAGCATACAGGTGGCAGACGCATCCTCGGCTTCCCTGGAGGATAAGCAAAAGAGAGGGCTCGTGCAGCCTGAAAGGGGAATGCAGTGATCCAAGTCTTGCCAAAAGTTCTGCAAGCATGGATGCTACAAGTGCTGATGATCTCCACAAAGACCCAACGGAGACGCTTTTCCAGGCAAGGTCTAGACCGTTCCGGGTTCCCTTCAACCGATCTCTCTCTGAACCTGTGCCACACGTTGGAAACAGGAATGCAAAGCCGTTTCTGCAAGCTGTGCATTCGGTGGACTCTGAACAGCAAGGCTATTTCATCCGTGGCATTTTCTCCTCTCTCTCAAGTGGCCTTTCAAAGATAATGAGTCGGAAAGGAGAGCCTAGCAGTGAGTCAGTAAGTGAAGGGAAGAGAGATGACAATCAAATTGATTCAAGTACAGGTAATGAACTCATTTTTGGTTTGCTCTACTTTTGTTTGTGTAGCAGGTGAGTATTAGTGTGACATTCTTTGAGACGTAAAATTGTTTAAATTGCTTTTTAACTTTATTTTATTAACAAGACATTGGTGAGACTGATATTCTATCTTAATTTTAAAAAGGCAACTGAAAAAGGGCCTTTCCTGATGAGGAAGTGGTGTGAGATGTTTTGGCATGTGCTTAATAACTTGGGAGGTCCCTTTAAAACAAACATCGTCTGGTGGAAGTGGTAGCATTTTGCTCTCAGATGCACCGTGTGTGTGGTGTATACAGTCCTGCAAACACGGTAGCCTCTGCAGGGTTGTAGTGCTCTGATTGAGATATCAAGCCTGCTACTGTAAATGAACTAGTAGGGAGAGAAAGAAATAAAGCTGTCTTTTAAACAGTGTTCAAGATAGTGGAACGGATCTAGTTCCTCATACCAGATTCACCGTTTTGTAACCAACCGGCCAAGTTGATGTCTGCTCACTGGGAGATGCCAAGGACAGCAGTATTGCAAATGTTTAGCCAGCTGGGATTGAGGTCAGCAAGATGCCAGTCCAAGGTTTCATTTAAATCTGTCCTGCTCTTAACACCACTCATAAAGCAGAAAATGAAAAAGAGGGGAAAGGGGACAAATTTGCCTTGTGTTCTCTCCTTTAACTCTAGTGGGCTACTCAGCCTGAAGCAAGTAACTGATGAGGCTTAGAAAAAAACCCAAAGTTTGAATTTGTAATAAAAGCAAAAAATAAACCTTCCTTCTCCGTAAAACCTCAGCACTTTCCAGAGTCCTATAGATTATTGTATTAAAAGCCTAATAACATCTGGATCCAGTTGAGACTGCTGGACAAGCCATCAGTATTCAAAAAAACTTAGCTTACGACCAGTAGTGAAAAAAGAATATAGTCAGTCTTCAGTGGGATGTCCCTTATGGGCTTATGTTTGCTGCTGGAAGCAGTCACATTGCTTTAAAGCAAAAAGGAGTGGCCAAAAAAAAGAAATAAGGAGTACTATATCTGTTCACACCTAGTTACATATGTCACTGATTTGTGTTTCTCCAAGACCTTTCTCAACTGCAGTTTGGTTTGATGATACTTGTGAAGTTGCATGGAATACATAAAAAAAAAACCCCAAGAAGTAATAGAACTATTACTTTTTTTTTTTCTTTCTGCTGAAGGCTTCTCATTAAGGGGTTGGTTGGTTTTGGTTGTTTCTCTCCTCTCTAGTCGTTCACATGAGAAACAAAGATTTCTACTGCAGGCTCCCAGCTGCTGGGACCTCCTCTGCTGGGAGACTGAAATACTATTGCAGACTGGGACACTTTTTTTTCTGTTTGATCTCTTCTGTCCACCAATATGCATCAGCAAGCTATATTGGGAAGGTATTCTATGTGATTAAGTGTTTTGGATTAAAGTCTTGCAATATATGAAGGGCAGAGCATGTTCTAGTTCCTCTTCTTCTTCTGTTCTGGTGCAGTTTGATACGGAATGGTTCTCTCATAACGCGTGAGTGTTGTTGGTCAACTAGCTTATTGGGATGCTTTGCTTCTAGCAGCGTGAAAAGTAAACAGAGGAAAAGGATTATTTATGACAGGCCACCACTTGGTAAATACTTCTTGTCACTTATGGGACAATGACAGAGCCTTTTGGCTCTTTGGGGTCAGACAAACCTCTGCCTGAGCCTGCCAAAACTGGTTTTGCAAAGAGAGTCACAGTTCAGGAACTGAGAGAAAAACAATGGGACTCTAGATTAAAAGTCAAACTCTCTCGAGGGAGGAAGTTGTAGCTGGGAAGGTGTTTGAGGAAACAAGGTTGATGCAGTCACCTACAAAATTGCCTGAAACAGCTGGGTCCTGCTGTTTGGCTGCTGTTGCAGGACCACAGAGCTTTTGGTGAGAAGGACATCTCCATGGAGTTTCTTTTCAGCCTTTTCAAAGGTTCAGCCTCTGATCTTCAAGTAGACAACAGCTTAGGTTTAAGAGAACTAGTTCACCCTATAAGATGTGCTGCTATGTGGGATGTATAGCCACAGAACAACTAACTGCTTTCCACGGGCTTTATTTTTCCTTAAAGAGCTGCTCTTGCCAGAGTTGGCTGGAGCTGCTGGATAGAGTCTCCTGCCCCACACAGTGCTGTGGGCTGAGACCTGAGAAAACAGTAGTAAAACTTGTGACCTCCTGGGGTTTAGATCTCAGGTCTGAGGGAAGTTACTTGTAAACAAGGTGTAAGAGAAATATATCTACTCTGTCATGTTCTTCAACCGCAGCCTAGATGCTCAGAAGTGATAAATCTGTCCTTCTTCCAAATACCACATGAGTTTAGTTTTGGGGGGGGGACATGGAGGTTGTCACCAAATTGTCCGCTGACAGTTTTGTTGCTTGGGCAGGCACAAGGTATCTTCCTATGCCTACAGTCCAGTCCTGCCTTCTGTTCAAGGAAAAATCCGAGAAAATAGATTCTGTTTTTCTCTTCAAGAAAGGCAGAATTTGGGAATCCTCAGGCAACTGAAGCCTGTGGTAAAAGTGCTCAGGCACTTTACTAGCCAAGAGATGGTATGAGACATAGGGTTTCTCCAAAGTATGCAAACAGTTTAACTTGGAAAAGCTTGATCGAAGGTCTCCCAGGATACATATGTTAGGACAGAAATTCTTTTCACTATGACAAGAAGGACCCAAGAGGACCTTCCCTGTGTTATTAAATACACAGTGGGAGAGGCGTGCTTTGGAGTTCCACCAAGAGAGGCATGCTTTCTGTCTCCGTTTTGTCCAAGGAGCCAAGCCCTTTACTTCCACAAGCTCACTTCATTAAAAGTATCTCCACTTTCCTGTGAAATACTTGCAGATTATCAACTTTTTAAAAGATTATCTTCCTTCCAACTCTTGTCTGGCCTCTTGTGTTTTGGTTCATCTCTACACCAGAACTGGAGAGGCTGGCTCATCTGTGTGGGTTTGTGTAGCGATTGGTGGAGTTTGCTACCGGTCTTTGTAAGCACAGGGAAGAGCTGTTCCCTTCTTCAAGTAAATGGTTACCTCCCAAAAGAGGATCGGTTGTTTTTTTGGCAGCTTGAAGAGGGAAGTGGGATTTAAAAAGAGAAGGAAAAAAAAAAATAATCTGGATGAATATTTTCCAGTTGGTCTCACAGCCTGGGAAGTGTCTTCAGACACTGCTTCATTGGTTCTTGGCTGTAGAAATCCCTCTTTGGTGATGAAAGGATGCTGGACCTCGGGAGATTTGCTTCCTTTGGCTGTGCCTGGAGCTTTGGCCAGATGCAGAGGCTCCCCGATGCGGGTGGCGTGCTTTCTGCAACATCACAGCTTGGGTTTTAGGAGGAAGAGGACAGACGGAGGGGGACAGTCAGTGGGAAGAGCAGAGCTTTTTCCCAGTGTGCTGCATGGGTCTTCCCAGGAGAAGCCTGGGCTGAGTTTGGGCGTCAATGAAGTGCTTTTGGTGCATTATGTGTTGGCTTCTAACCAACTCTAGAGCCAGGCATTTTGAACCAGCATTTAGGTTGGCATATGCAAAGCCTGAAGGTGAAAGGATTTATACTCCCTATGAAGTTATTATTTGTAGCTTAAGAAATCTAAGAACGTTTTAAATTCTAGTAAACATATCAGCTTGAGGAAGGAGAAACGTTCTGATAAACTCGTTGATTGCAAACATACCATGATTTTGGTAGAAACAAAGAAGGAGCTGTGCAGATAAAGCCTTAGACGCAAGGCTTGTAGGTGAGCTGCTGCACCTTTTTCATCATTTCTGAGTATTTCCAGTGACCCTTTAACACTGAGAATGGGTTTGTGAGAGAGTTCTCAGATAACATTTATTTCACTGTTCCTTCTTATCTGGATCTTGGGGCAGTGCAAGTTACATTGTAGATTGATGACAAAATAATTCTTCATTAGAATCAATTATCTATATCTTCCCTGGGTTTCTCTGTTTTGGTTTGGGGGAGGGAGAGGGTAAATACTGATTTCTTTTATTTAGCATGCATTTAGCTTTCACAGTCGCTCTCTTGTTACAATTTTTACAAAGACGCTACTTCAGAATTATTTCCTTCTCTTTCTTCACCTGGATAAAGATATGTTTCTTCAGTCTTTTAATTTAGATTTCATGCTTTAATTCATTTTATAGAGTTTTTTTATGCCTAGAGTGAAAGAATATATTATATCCTTGCTTTTCTGGAATTGATTTTTGTTCTTTTATAATTCACTAAGGTTATTCTAACTCTATGCTCTTTTAAATATCTTTACAGTCTAGATTCATTAAATTCTATTTCTTATGATTCATTAAATTCTATTTCTTATATATTTTGATATAAACTTATTTAGAGTTTTGTGTTTTCACAGTTATAACTCAAATTAAAGCTGAGGCAGTTGCACATTCAGTTTCTTTCAGCGATTTCCAAAATACAAAACTGTTTTTTCCTGTCTGAGAGGAGAATTTCATATTTATTACTCACTGGAGCGGCTTTTTTATTTTCATGTTTTTAAAACCAGTTTCTCATTTTAGAAGTCCTTCTACTGACTCATGTTCCTCCACCCCCAAATCTCTTTTGCTCTTAAGTAGTTTATTTTTGGTGGGGTTTTTATTGAAGAACCTTAGCACAATTGAGCTTATTCTGTAATTCATGTGTTCATTTAAGTGCTGTGCAAATGTCAGTTTACAAGCCTTCTGCTATGATCCCCTATGGTTCATTGTAAGGTGTAGTCTTAATGTTAAAACTCATTCACCTTTAATTGTCAGAACAGGTTCGAGATAGCTGCTTATACCCAATCCCTACGTTGCATTAAAATTACTGTAGTGATACAGAGTTATAACTATGAACGTAACATGCTGTAGTCCAGTCTGTCTCTTCAAACTGTAGTGTGACTTTGTGGTAGTAAGTATTGTGTTACGTGGTGTATTAAAAATTAGAGGGGGGTGGCGATGCACAGGGGAGTGTTTCTGGCATTTGACAGCTTTGAATATCACTTAAACACCCTGCCATCACCAACACCCTGCATCCCAAAGGATTTTTTTTTTTTCTCTGGTGAGCCGTGCCTGGTTCATCCCCAGTGTTGTAACATTTAATGTGGGCAATAGGCTAATACTATTCAACTGAATATTTATGAACACAATACAAAATAATTACCCGTAATATCTGAAGCTAATAAAATTACACTTATCTGGTTTTAATTGCACTTAACAAATGATGTCTCTAAGCAGGTAGTTGTGTTCATTTCAGTGCTGACTGTTGTTTTTCATTTCTTTAATCCCCAGACCATTTTGTCTGAATCCAAAAATTATCATTCAGTGGGATGAATGAGGACATTTGTATTTGTAAGAGCTATTTTCTGACTCATGAAATCATGGCAAGTGAATGGCAGAGTCTTGCATTCCAGGTTGCTTTTTGTTGGTTTTGTGGGACTGTTGGGATGTTGTACTTTACGCTGCTTGTGCAGAGGAGGCTGACAGCTGGTGCATGCAAGAATATTATCTGTGATTACCCTGATCATGAGAAATTATCGCGTGGGAATTAATCTCAGGAGAGGGTAATTGTGTCCTAGAGGTGTCTTGTCTCCTCTATGTTCTTTGCAGGGAGATAGGGGTTTGAAGAGATGCAGCTTTCTTAGAGGCAGCCAAGAGTGAAAGTGTGGAGATTAGGAGAAAGGGCTCCCAGTGAAGTAAAGATTTGAGGTTTTGGTGGGAGAAGCTTTTCCTTTGATAACAGGCCAGACGGGGTCGAGAGGAAGTGGCTGAAGGAGGAAAAACAGTCTTTGCTTTCCAGAGGAGGAGCTATGTCTGGAGGGTTTGGATTTGGAGTCTTTGGCAGAGCTTCATGTTTCAACTGTTGAGTCTCTGGAAAGAGAAACGTCAGCTGTGAGACCCAACACTGCAGGATCCTCTGGAAGGCAGTGAGATGCTCGTGTTCTAAGGGGTGTCTGCGGCATGTCAGCACCTACCCCACAGCTCAGGAGGGCAGCTGGTCCTTGCCCTTTCCCTTGAGGGGCAAGCGAGCCCAGGCTTAGGAAGTGTGAAAGAAACTGTGTTAGACTTTTCTTGAAATTCTGTATATTTCTGAAAGACAGGCCTTAAAGGCAGCTGTCGACACGTGCAGAAAGGGGAGCTCTTCCCAGCGGTTCAGCCGTCCTGGAAAGCTCAGGCCCTGCTAAGCTCATTCAACACTGGACGTGGGAATCTTCACTCTTGTAGACGCGTACATTTAGAGCCTGTAGCAAGAGGGTAAGTTTTGCCGTGGTACAATTTTCTTCAGGCAAAGCTCCCTGGTTTGCATTTCCACAAACGCTGCCTGTAATGGAACTTGGCGCGAGATGAAAATTGCCTGTATGCTTACACAAGGAGCGCTTCCTAGGCAAGTTGACCCTTTTTTCCTTAAAATAACAAACCCAAAGGAAAGTATTTGGGTTTTAGGTCTTTGTTTTTTTTCCAAATAATGAATGGTGTAGATTTGCAACACTAACAGTACGTGATTTAGGACTCAAAGCAATGGCATTTAGAAATAAACAAACATGTACCAGATTATCTCAGTGTCCTTATTTATACTATTGCTCTACTGTAGTTACTCGATCGCTTCCTTTAACTAATTAACTTGTGTTATCATTTAGCCTTATGCTTTCTGTGATGATACTTTCTCTGTGGTAGTTACTCAAGAGACTCTTTAGACTCTTCTGAAATAAATACTTCATAATCCTGTAAAACGTCACTTGTTTAAAGGAAGCTGTTTATGTAAACAACAGGCTAGTGCATGAAACTCTTGACATGTTAGCATTGAAACCAACTGTCCCCTGCGTGGTTTTGTTCTTACTGTGAGGAAGGCTGAAGCTAGACATCTGGTCTTCTGTGGGCGGGAGAGCTTTTTACAAGTTACGGGACCACTTGTTCAAGTCAAGTTAAAAATATTTTGTACAGAGAAGGTGAAAAAAAAATAAATTACTGAAATAGCTAGTTTCTCAAAGAAGCTTATATTTTAGAGAGGAGGCAGTCTCTGTCTTTATTCCTTATAGGGAATATGCAGATCATTTTAATGTGTGCATTTGGTATAGGAGCATCCTTCTCAAAAACCACTTGTCTGAAAACTGATGCAGAGAGGAGCCAGATTGAGTGGCATGTGAGAACAGGTAGGGAGCAAACACACCTTTCCAGCTCAAATGCATGTGTTTCTGTAGGCTAATGCCGCACATCTCTATTGATGCTATCTATAGGTTTGAGACCTAGACGATCAGAGTTATGTGTTGGTTTAATAGTTTCTTGTCTCTGTATGAGGTTTGAATTCTAGTTCTGGAGATTTGTTTATTTTTCAAAGCTCTCTGATTCTCCTCATCCTCTGTCTCCCCTCATCACACACAAATCCCTCTTTCTGTAGAGTGGAATGCAAGAAAGTACACTGCCAAGTCCAATGGCAAGTTGTAAGCAGACCTGCTTATTCATTTTATGTCTGACTTTAGCTTGTTTTGCATGTTTTGTAGGAACAGAAGCATTTTCCTGTATCCCATCCTTGAAATATTCCCAAGTAATAACCTTAAAGTCTTCAGAAATTATTGCATGTTTCTGTGATGATATGGTCTGTCTTCTAGCTGCATCTCACTTGTCCTCAGCTAAGCTGCTGTATGTTTTCTTCTACTTACCTCTAAGGGTTTACAATAGATGTTTTCATAGAAAAAATAAATGCCCTTTTAATGTAGTCACTTTTAAGAGCAATTTTCCTCTAACAGTCATTTAGTGAAACAGACGCTTTGGCAAGTGGTTTGGATAAATTACTACAGAAAAATCTGCCAAACTTTAAATGCTTGTGGTGTGTCTCCATCTACCTTATAACTCCTGTTAGCTCTGGCTGCACTGGTACACGAGAAGAGGCTTTGTCAGCAGCACCTCTCCAGGTAGTGCCACTGAATGAGCTGCATGTGAGGGGAAAAAGGTAAATACACACATCTGAGCAGCTCCCAGTTGCCTACACTCATCTCCACTCAAGCAACGCTTTTTATACATTACTGATCAAGTATATTGGCTGTGTCCTGTACAAATAGCTTGTCTTAGTAACCATTTCCTCTGCGAGCTTTATTAAGCAATGAAGACTTGTGTGCTTAATGTACTAAGAAGCTACTGTTTTCGGGCTGGGGTTGCTGAGTGCACGGTGCTTAGCAAGGGCAGGCTGCTGGCTGCAGTGTGGTTGGTGGTAGGTTTCCTGTCAGCCCTCCTGAAGCTTGATAAAACGACAAGGGTTCAGGCCACCACTGTCTTGAAATGACAGAATCTTCCTTTACTGAGGTAGTACTAAATGATACTGACATTTATTCCTATAGAATATAGGATGAAGTTTTGAAAAGGAACGGGAGAGGAAGGGATTATCATTCAGAGTCTGCTGCGACGGAGCCGAATCATTTGTTTTGACATTGGTTTTCACGATTTCTGACCATGACTTCCACCCCCACTTGCATGTGTCGCTGTCACATGAAGATTTGACTCTTATCTACTGCGTCTCAGCGTTAGAGAAGAGCTGTGTCAGTAAAATCTAGAAGACTTGTAGAAAGCACGGGGCACCTAGGAAAAGAGTTGAATACTCTGGCAGGGTGGGAATTGAGGAGGACCTGGGATTAGGCGTCAAGAGGTTTATATATCTTTTACTATTAAAGCATAATCTAAGAGAAATGGCCGAGCTAGTGGCTGTGGTACGTCAGAACAGTCAGTGGGATAGCAGTGTACGGAATTAATAATAGGGAAAGAGCAAAGCAACATATGTCAATGAAAGATGGTGCAAAATTGTCTTTATTTCGATCCTGCGGAGGCAAATTCTGTACATGTCCAAAATCAGGCTGGTGCCCTCCTACATGCAGGTTGGGTACCCGTGAGCCTAAGCCGGGGTTGGGCAGCTCAGGAGAAGCTGACATGGGCAGCCCTGCGCTGCCAATAGCCAGGCACCTTAGCTCTGGCACTGCCCCGTGCTGCTTCCAGACTGGGCTAGCTCTTATGCCAATCTAGCACTGCTAATGCCTTTTTTTTTCTCCTCCCAGTGCAGATACCTGCTGGCTGCAGCAACTATTTTAGCTGTGCTACCAAGGTAGTTTTTAGCTGGCTTATCCGCAGCAGCAGGCAGCCCAAGGCAGGTTGCCACAAAACCTGCCTGAGGAGCTCATTATAATGACAGGTCGTTAGCTCCTGCTTAAATACACTCTAATAGCTGCAGAAGGGGAAAAATTCTTTATAAGAACTACCTTTTTCCTTCTTCATTGTGGATTTTCTTCTGAGCTTTCTGTGAATGCTACATGGCTATGAACAGAAGTGAAGGCCCTTCGATGTAATTGTAAAATGCCATTGGGTTGTGGGGGTGAGGGGGTGTTGTATGTGTAGAGCAGCAGTTTCGAGTTACTTTAACAAAATACATGAATGGCTCAAATGTACTAATTGAGAAATTTGTGTTTGTGCAGCAACCAAAACAGTTTATTGCGTGCATATGTAACATCTTGAATTTGATGGATGCTAGCTCTACGACAGCCTAGCTGCGCTGTGCAGCATGTGTGCCCAGGCATCTGACACCTTCCTACTGTTACTGTGGAAACTATAATTTCTAACTCCAGACTTGTGTGTCCCTGAAACGGGTTTGTTTTTTTTTTTTCTGCTGAGGCAGAAGGGGACAAAGTCTGCAGATGGGAAAGAAAAACTCCTGTGCAGTAGGAACCCAGCTGGTGCACTGACTGTATTTGATTTACATGGCTGTGCTTGGTGGGGAATCACAGGCTCAAATGGATGTAGATGCATTTATTTTAATGGTGAAGCTCCAGGTAGGCATGTTATAAATGAACTTAGACATATGAACCTAATGGAGACCTATCCCGAGAAATTGAAACTATAGAATACAAGGGGAAGAAAAACATCCTACTGAGTCATATGTTTCTAAATCGTCAAGTATGTGGAGGGGAAAATAGACTCATCAGACTCCCTCCCTGCCCCCAACAGGCCTAGGCTGAATTGAAAACATATATAGCAATCTGTACTCTGAATGACTTCTGCATGGCTATATAATTTCAAAGAGAAATGCTTTCAGGGTGATGATAGGTTTTGTCTACATCTGTAATGTCTCATTTGTCTTTGGATACCCAACAGCCTTTGCTTTGTTTATTCAGAGATGAGGAAACATGAAACTGAATGTCCTTTTCAATGATCAATGTAAATCAATGTGAAAAATGGAGATCATTATAAAATGTAGTAAACCTTGCTAAATATATATATATGTGTATAGATTGATTGCTCCTAAACCTAGGGCTTGACTCTTCTTACGTGCAGGGAATTCACAAAGAGGCAGTCATAGCCCAGGGACAGTGAAGTGTGGTCACTGATGGATAAAATAAAATTCAAGCCTGTTTGCATTTTAATGGATTTTAATCGCAGGAGAGTTTGGGAGAGAAAAAACAGATTATTGTTTTTTCTTTTCATCGTCATCGTGTCTGATTGCTTCGGGGCTAGCAAAACTGGTCCCAGGTACCAAGATATCATTGTCAGTTCTCATCCTGCTGTTAAAAGACTCTTTTACAAAGACAGGGGATGTGCATGATCATCATTAGTCACTGAGAGCAAAACAAATAGTACTGTTTTGTAGATGTAGTGAGGAAAGCAGAGCTTAAAGCTTTTGGCAAACTAAGTAGTAAGGAGGAAATGAACAAGATGCCATGCATGGTTTTTATCGCCAGAGATTTACTAAAATAAGTTTGACATCCATCAGGGGTTGGGGGGTAGGGTACCAGCCTGCTCTAATCACGTGGAAGCAGCACCGTCTGCCTTCAACAAACTAAAACTCTTGAGGAAAGGGAGTTTTCCCTTAATATTTCACTCTTTGGTGCTGCCTCTCATCTGTTTGTCATTTCTGCTGTCTGTGACAAGATCTTCATACGCATTTTAAATGTTCTTGCTTTGTACTTGTAGCATGGACTAGCGCTGCTTGATTCACCCCTCCCTCCTGCCGCCTCTGCTGCTGCAGCCTCATTCATGCTTTATTGGCTGCTGCTTCTGTCATCTGAAACTCCATTCCCTGAGTGATAATATTAGGTGGAATTTATCCATGAGCCCCCAGAAATAATTTTTGTTCAAGGACCCCATTGCAACCAACTAAGCAGGGTATTTTGTGATAATACTCTCACTTAAAAGGCGGGGGGGAGCAGAAGATGTTTAAAATGCCAAGGTATTTTATAATGGGCAGAAAATAGAGAACCTCAGGTTTTTTGTCCTGTATTTTCTTTTGTTATATCACTAAGTGGATGTTTGTGTCTGTTTATACTCTGGTTTCGTGTGTGTTTTGAAATCTCATTGTACTCAGTGGTGGAAAATTGGCTGCTTAAGTAAAGGCATGTTAAGGACAGCTATCTACAGTAGCTGGAAGGAAATGCTTCTCAAATGTATTGTCCAAGTTGGTTCTAGTTAATAGTCTCTTGGGTACGTGAACTTTCCTTGCCTTCTCCACCCATCTTCTGGCAGCAGATGGAATTCTTAGTATTTCAATTTAAAAATAAATAAATTAATAAAAATCTGCTGCCCCTGTGAATTGTTTCCCAATAGGAGTGAAATGAATTTAAGTAATAACTCCTAAAATCACTTGTGTGGGTTGTTTATTCCTGTGGGGGGATAAGTAGGGGGGGAACCCCACAAAAGAGTAACATAAAGCAAATCTCGTCAAACTGGATGAAAATTATTTTATTTATATAAAGATCACCCTCTCCCATTCTTCCTGGTCTGGTTGGATTTACTGTTACAAAATGCAGTTGTGCAGCAGGACTGCTAATTAGATGTTATCAGGTCTGTTCCTGCAAGGTTGTGACCTGTAAATTTCTGTTTAGCATTGCTGTAGGAAAGACATTTTCTCTCCACTGGTTATTTATCCTTATTAGGTTCATTTGTTCTCCTTCTAGGATTTTGGAGATCATAGACTCATAGAATCATAGAATGGTTAGAGTTGGAAGGGACCTTAAAGATCATCAGGTTCCACCTCCCCTGCCATGGGCAGGGACACCTCCCACCAGACCAGGTTGCTCAAAGCCCCATCCAGCCTGGCCTTGAACACCTCCAGGGATGGTACGTCCACAACTTCCCTGGGCAACCTGTGATGATCATCTGTGGCTTTACCTTTCTTATAGAAGTGGGTTTGGCGGCTGAAGGGGCTTTGTGATGTCAGTTTGCAAAACATATGGCTGGGAAAACATTTGGGAACAAATGCACGTTTGCGCTTAGAGGATTTGTGGCATTACCACTAAGCATCAGAGAAATCACATTTAAAAAGTGTAGTGATTAATAAAAGGTTTAGACCTCACAAGCTTTATATTTTGCAGGTTTGGGGGAACGTAGCAGGAGTAAGGAAGAAAAACTAAGTAGGTGTGGGCTCTAGGGTGGAGGTGTTTGGGGTGAGGATGTGGGCTTGCCTTTATTCTTCATAGCCTAGCTTACTGAAGAGAGAAGGAAACATATTAAGGAGAGGGAAAACCCAGTTGAAGAATACATGAAATACTGCACCCTAGCTACCCATCCTTTTAATTAGCTAGCCCATCATCAAAGCATACATTAATCATGCTTATTTAGGTTTGCCAAAAGCATATTAAACCTGCTCCACCTGTTTTGGTCGTATCTCGGGAGCCTTGATGTCAGCATGGCTAAGATGTCCAAACCAAGCTGCCCTACAAGAATGGATTTCCCCTGACACAGTTTTAACTCAGCACTTGCAAATTCTCTGCCCTGGCACTGTTATTTCTTCCCATGTTGCCTCTTTCTTTCGCAGTTATTTGCCTTCAGCGTTGTGTAGAGTAGGCAAGAAGGAAGACATCACCTGCTGTATTCTGAAATTTCAGAACAGAATTGAGCTTTGATTTGCGAATATTTAGATCGTGTGTCAATAAGGAGGGCAAAGCGCTCTGAGCCAGAAGGCTTCCTGAGCCTTGATCTCAGCCAGCAACTCGGACCGCATTGGTGGCAACCTCCTTATGCTTAACCAAAGTGGATTTTTCTCCTGAAGCCAGTTTCCCCTCCCTAAAAACAGATACAATATGTAGGTTAAATTACAAAGGGAAACTAACCTCATACAACCTTTAACTAGAGGTTAAAGAGTAGAGCTGTTAAAAGAGGAACTACAGGTCGTTACCTCGCTGTACTGGATTAAATGTGGGATTCAGTTTATTTGCAATAAGACATGTCTTTGCATAAATCTAAATATGGCTCAGAATCCCCATTGCATTTATGTAACATCCGGTCTCCTTCCTCTAAAGTTTTGTGTCTGAACCATCTTGAAAGGATGACAAAAAAGTCCAGTCCTCTGTATATTAGCATTGCATTACTGAAATGCATGAAGACTTTTCAGATGCTAGGGAGAAAAAGGGAATGAGGAGCGTTGTGGTGCTTTTGTATGGGGCTTTGTTTTTAAGTAGGTCAAATCAACGAATTGGTGTGTAATAGCTGGTTCCAGGTTCTTCTGAAAACATTTTGAAGATGCCAGAAGGAAGACAGTGGGTCTTTTTAAATAGCGTGGGGAGTACTGGAGGGCTTCTTTTACATTATATTTGAATCCCTGGAGATGGTTCCTTACCTAAGTCATTTGTTTTAAGTGGTTAAAATAAGAAAGCCAAGCTTAGTCTGTGTGCCTGAATGGCCTGGATAATATGGGGGAAAAAATGCACGTCGCTGGAGTGGATTTAGTGTCCTGTGAACTCTCCCTTCGGAAAAAGGAAAAAACTTAGCGCTTTTGAGACATCAGTGGTGGTCCCAACTCCTATATTCTTTCTTCCCAAAAGTATGTTGAGGCAAAAAAACTCCAAATCTAAAAAAAGCACCTAATTGCTTGAATGTATAGTCGGGTTTCAAGAAATGTTCAGGTTGAAAATAGCTAGAAGAGAACAGCAGCAACAGGCTGTGCAGTGGTGGCAGGGTGACCAAGCAGTTAAACTCCCTAGGTATGGGAGAGCTTCTCATGAGAGCTTTGTGATTATTTTTTTTTTTCTTTTTTACTCTTTATTTTACCTTTATTTTTCTCTCACCATGAAAACCACCACACACGGGGAGGGTTGTTTTTGGAGACCACAGAGGTTGTGTTTCTGTAGAGGTAGGTTTAAGGGAAGGGAAGTTCAGCGATCCTGCCGTTGCTCTGAGAGATTAAGTTTATGGGCTGAGATTGTTCAGATCAGTGACGATGAATCTATTGGTTTTCTTGAAGGAAAGCCAAAGATGAATGCTTCTAAAAGAAACATCCTGCTTGATGTAATTCAAACTGCATGTGAAAGCCTGAAAGACGCTCTGTTTGTTTTTCAGTTGTTCATCTTGAACTTCTTGTGGTCACTATCTCATTACCTTGTCTGTTCCTGTGGCTTGTTCATGTCTCCACAGAAATGCTCCTCTACCTTTGCTCCTCCCGTACCTCCCTCCTTGGCGGAAGGCAGCAAAAGGGTCATTTTTCTCTTAAAACCGGTCTGTGACAGGTGAATGTCAGCTGGTTGATGCCTCATTGGCATGGGTAGGGGTTTAAAGCTGTCAGTAGGGGCAGAACCTTTGGGAATGGTTCTTTTGCCAAGATCTGTGCGCTGCTTGTGTTACACCTATGTTTAGCTTTGACCACTAGTACGTTTTTGTGCACCTAAAAAATGTGCAGGAGCTGAGCAGAGTTTGCTTTTAAGCTGTTGGTTGTTTTGGTGGTTTTTTTTTTTTTAGAGCTGCCCTTGACCAATATCCTTTTTAAGTTGAGGATGCTTTTCCTCTATTCTTCTTCCTGCACTGCTGCAAAAAATAAAGAATTAAGAGGGAAGAGGCCAGTCTGGTGCTGAAGAGACTGTAAGATGGAGATTAGGGGCTGGTGAGAGCAAGCATTACAGAGAAAAGAACAGGGGGTAGGGTACAGAGCAGGGTAAGAAAAGGTCCATGCATAAATTAAGAGGAGAAACTGCAGATTTTTTTTCTCCCACGAATAATTAACTTTCCTGCTATTCTCCATCTTCCGCTTCCTAAACCTCTCACGAAATCCTCTCCTTGCTTTGGGGAGAAGTGTCACTTGAGAATCTTCTCCAAACTTGGCAGCTATGTAATAGGGGCATGTAATCTTTTATAATCCTCTCTACAGGTTTGTAATAACCATTTCTGTTTTGAGATTCCAAAGTGTTTCGTAGGCCAAGTGAGACTTTAATTGTGAGAGAAAAATGTACTTAATATTCAGGAGCAAAGATGAGTGGTCCTGGGCAGGGGATGGGAACTGAATAAGAAGGAAAGGAAAACCTGCTTAGTATTGTAGGGAGGGTCACAGCGATGGCTTTGAGCGACTGCGGGTTATTTGAAATCCTAGGTATCCTGGGAACCAAATTGGTTTTTACACAGATCGCAGCTTCTGTGGTGGTGATGTCATGAGACTTACAAGGCTGCACAATGAGCTGCTTGTTTGCAGGCGCGCATGGGGAGCTGGGCTGAGCGTGAAGCGCACCTGCCTGTTCTGCAAGGTCCCCACCTTGGTTGGGTTGTGTTCTCTGGTTCCACTTGTTGAGCTACGAAGCGCGCAGATGATTGCGTGATTTGAGGTCGCTGGCACCCCTCCACTCGAGAAGGTGCTGCTGCCTCTCCCTCCCTACAGACACATCTTTCACGCTGTCTCTCATGAACCTGGCTGGGTACAGACCATGAGAACCGGGATGGAGAGAGAGGCGCAGCTGAGGAAAGCGAGGATCAATTACCCTTTGTACGTTTAGCAATCGACTATGCGGCACGTAAGAAGCTTAGAGGAGCTCAGCAGTGTTCAAGCTAATTGGCAGCTTTAAACTGCTATTAAGAGCTCCCACACCTTTTGCTCAGAGAAGCTGCAGAGTGACAGCGAGCTGGTGCAACTTTCTGCTTTCTAATCAGAATTACCGTGCCAGGCCAATTTTAGCTTTATGCCTAATTTTTACTTCTGCTGTTAGCTCCTTAGCTCTCATTTTTTAGGACTTTGCAAGAAAGCTCAAGACTGTTGGCACACTCAGCATCTGCTCGCTAAACGACTCGTAGGATTATAAGACTTGCGGTTTCTTTTTTTGGAACAACTCCATGATTTTCCCTTTTGAAAAGAAAATCTCGGTGAAATGGCTCGCACGGTTGTGGCCTAACTGAATTGGTGCTCTTGAGCTTCCACAGAGCCCTTGGGTACCGGGAAACACTGAGCCCTTTTAGCCAGATACCGGGGGCTGAGGGTGGTAAATGTGTTAGCACAGGTCTTGGGAAAGGTTTGGTTTTTTTTGAATTGCATCTCTTACGGGGAAATGGGAAGGGAAATCTTGGCTGATCTCTACCCAAGTCACAGCCTTGGTGTGAAAACTCCTGAGCTTTTGATAGGCAAAGTGGCGACGTTGCAAGTACGGGGCAGATGTACTGACTCAGGACCAAGTGAAATTGGCAGAGCTGCCTGGGAGCTCAGCTGGGGGAGTTGAGCCTGCTGTACCTTGCTCGCTGCCGACCGCCTCTTGTACAAACAAGCCAGATCTCTCCTAGGGAAGGAATGAAGGGGTGGGAATGATGTCAGCAACGGAGAGAAGAGGCAGCAAGAGCTCATCCTTCTGGGAGATGCCAAGTTCGTTGAACAGTAGCATTCTGTATTTTGTCTCCAGCTGGTTGCAAAGGAGACAGCACTTGGCTGGCTATTAGGTATTCACTCACCTGATGGTTTAGCCCTTCCCACATAAAAAGTGTTCCTTACTCTTTCTTTTTTTTTTTTTAATGCAGAAAATCTGTAGGAAATATAAGAATCTGGCGGGTAGCTCTGGTAGTGGACGAAATGTTGATGTCCGCTCTTCCAACTTTAAAGGTTAGTCTTGCTTTCTCTGTGTTGAGGTGAGAAATTCAGAGCAGAAAGGCAAACCTTCTCCCACCCCATCACAGATCTCATCAAAGCTTCCTAGCAGCTTTGGTGGTGGAAAAAAAAAAAGGTGGGCCCTTGTCTGTTTGAAAAGATGCACAGTCCTCATTCAGAGAGGTGAAAAGAACCTCAAAGCAGTGAGCAGCCACTACCTTCAGGCTTCTCATCTCTAAATTTTAAGAGATTCCTTCACCTGTAGTTGGCATACTGATGGTAGGGAAATGGAAACACACACAATAAGCATAAAAATTGCCACAATGATGTTTCTATGAGGGTATAGGGGATGAAAACTGCACCTAACTCAACAGTTTTTATGTGAATATGTCTGTGGCTGATGAGGTTCTCCAGTGGGATAATGGAAAACCAGTCTTTAGACTCCGCCTGATCACTGTGACTCAATAAGAGTAGTGGAAAGTTAATAGGTTAGATTGGCAAGATCGGCCTATACTAGAAAAATTAAAGATGTTGTGAAGAATTCGTGTTACAGTGCCAGATGCGTCGGAATCTGAGAAAGTCATGGTGCTGGTCATGGCTTCTTCCAGCTTCTAAAATACCGTTTTCACCTACTTAAACCTTTTACGGCTTTATTCTGTGTAAAATGAATTTTCCAGGTAGTGTTTTGGCTGTAACCAGTTGGGGTGAGAGCTTTTGAGATCACTGAAATCTGATGGTTTGACTAAGCTTTCTTTACCTCCTACCCACAATATTAGGTTTCCATGTAAGAATTCGGTTATCGTTGCACGCAGCTGCTGGAGGAGACAAACTGGATTCTGCTGAATTGAGGGCTAGTCGTTGCACGCGTAATGAAGTTTGTTGAGTGTGGCTATTAAATACAACAGAAATAATTCACGCTAGATACTTCTGTAATAACATCCTACATAAATAGCATGCCTCTCATCCCAAAGGATCTGCTCGTGCTTTCTACGCTTAAAATAACACCTGCTTCACCAGAGAGATCTGGTGCTGACCACGAAAATGTAGGTACTTCTTAACTGAAATGGAGCTCTGCCACACAGTGATTTAGAGGGGCAAGTGAGCAATGCCGTATCTCACAGTAGCTACAGGAAGCTTCCTAGAAAACCTACAGTCATTGCCCACATTGTGATTTGAAATAAAATAACAGGATAAATGGTTTTATTTCTATAAAGTGTACTGGTCATATCTCTAAGTGTGGTGTGATTCAGAGAAGAATTAATCAACCCTAAAATTGTCATGTTTTCTCTGTAGCATGTGAGTCTCTGCATTTACCACACACAATATAGGCTGAATTTTCTTTATTGTATTATATGATTAGTCATGAGTGTTGTATGTTCTGTGTTGGGACATTGTGGTGGTTGTCTGTACAGACTTGGAGGATGAATGGATTTGTGCACCTTGATAGGTTTTCTTTGAAGAGTTGTTTCTGACAGTCCCTGTCTACAGTCCTGCTTGGATCAGAAACCATCGTGTATGGCTGGTAGTTAGTTTGAGAAATAAGAAATGTAAACAAAAGCTATATATATCAGCATGAGAGAAAGTGGAGGTTGTCTTGATTGTGCTTTTCCTAGCAGGCTCTCAGTAACTGACCTCTGTCGTCATCTGCTCTGTGTAAATGTTGAGAGATGGTCCCTCTTTCAGCTGAGCCAGGGTTACTCCAACACCTGTACCTGCTCTCAGGGCAGCCGTGCTTGAATTCTCTGTTTTAAATCCAGATCCTGCAGATCTTCATCTGAATGTCACACAGCTGTCTGAAATAGTTGCAGGCATACACAGCTGTATGTCATGTATCTGTGCTGTTGCTGTTTATTTTCACTCGCGTTGGTGACTTCTTTTGCAGAAATCCTGCCTTATTACAGGATGCAGGTTTAAGGGAGCAAAACGCGTTGAGACATGGTGTATTTCCCTCTCTGCCATATCTTCCCCTTGAATCATGAGCTCCATCAGCTTTCAGAGACAGTTTAAGTTTAGTGAAGGATTTTTAATTGCCATTTGTCTGAAGTTTCATGTCGATAGTAAGGCTTGAAGTTTCAGCTTCTGTTCAACAGCTCGATAAAGATTCAAACTGATTATTGTAACTGGACTGCGTACTCAGGCCCAGCTGGGTTAGGCTGGGGTACTGAGAAGCTCTCAGACAACAGCCTTTCCCTAAAGTTCTCCGAGTCCTGTCTCTAGAGTAAGTACAGAAAACACCATGGAAACATTTGGCATGTAGACCTGTTGTCAAAAGGTGTTAGGGCTCCTACTAATCTCTCTTCAGGGGAAAAATAATACTCCTCCTGCGTACAAACTTGGCCACTACATTAGTTACTCAGCTGCTTGGCAGCTCCTTGTTGGAAATACTAGGAGCAGAATACGACCCCAATAAAGCTGATGAAAATTTGGCAAGTGAGCCCTTGATTTCACCATAGGAAGAGTGTGGTTCAGAAAAGGAGCTTTGACATATGCCAGGAGTGCGCTTGTCATCAGTGGGATGGAGGTTTATTCTTGAGCTTTTATTGATGGTAGGTAGAGAATGCTTTTTGGCAAAGAGGCTGAAGGCATGAACTTACTTTTAATGTAGTTTTGTTGGCCTGATTTCTGCTAATTCTGTCCTTTTCACTATCTCTGAAGAGAAGATGCTGCTCTTCTGGTTGTAGAAAAACTGGGGGACTAAATGACACTGTAAAGCTAGACCTCTCTGGGAAGTAATTTTCTGATTCTGCCCATTGCTTGCTTTTTGGAAAGTATTCTCCACTTGCAAATGCATTTGGAATTAAAAAAAAAAAAAACAAACCCCAAATTGTTGCATACTTGCAATGGAAGATTCCGAAGTGTTCCCATCTGATAGCACTAGCACTACTCCCTAAATACTACTAAAGTGCCGTCAGTTTTCATAAAATGTCTTACCCTCTCTGTGGGGATCAACTTGGCACTGGCTGCTTCTTTCCTTGTTCCTTCACCCTGCACCAGTCAACACTTTTATGGTTGTTACGTGGTTATGGCATTACCGTTCCTTTACTTCTAACCCCCCCCCCCCCTTTTTTTTTTTTTAAATAAGTGCTGTAGTTAAAGAATAATAAGGTGCAAGTTATCATTTGGCTAAGAGAAAGGGAGCTTTGTGGATATTTATAACATGCCTAGTGGCATTTCAGAGCCCCGGGGAAAAACACCGTGCTTCAAATCTTCATCTACCTCGGATGTGGCAGGCGGGCAGCAGTGGGGAGGGTGTACTGAGAAGGGGATTTTTTCCAAGCTGTTACTTAACTGATATTAGCATTTGAAGGCACATAAGGCACGACCTTTAATCCTGTGTGTAGACTAACTGATCTGCTTGCTTGAATGCTTCATTGTAATGATGCAGAATGGAAAGGATTGCATCAGGTCAGAGAAAGAAATCTTCTGTCACCAGAACTCGCAGATTTTTTAGGTGTGTGGCTGCACCAGCCCGTTCCACACATAACATCTGCAAACTCAGAGCGGTCAGATGCACCTCCCTGATCTCTCTCCAAAATTACATGCATTAGTGAGTTACCCTCCAAAGCACGAGCCTTCCTGCGTGAGCTGATAGACAGTGGCACCAAAGCAAGAAAGAATGGCTCTGACTTTATCTTTCCCAAAAGTGTAAATGCTCCTGCTTACGCATGGACTTCTTGCCACTCGCTTCCATAGCGATTCAAACAGTGGTGGTAAGTTAGTTTTATGGGGCATTAGTGGAAGGGCTCGGTGGGTTTTATTACATTCACGTGAAAAGTTGGAGCCAAGAATGTAAAATGAAAACTGAAGATGAAGAGTACCGGAAAGCCGAAGGGGGTTTGTGAAGCGACCGGGTGTATACGTGATACTGTGTAAAGTCCCAAAGAGTCTTCAGTCTAAACTGGTAACATACTTCAGAATAAGTTTTGAAGTTACAGCTGTTGCGAGAGGCTCCGGAGAGGTCAACCACTCAGGAAGGCTAGCTGAGAAATAATTACATAGGTGGTACAAATGCATCAAAGCCACACTGTGATTTTTTTTATTGGGGGG
>JAOXNO010000004.1:1463878-1479345 GCA_028565335.1 Limnodromus scolopaceus
TTTTTTTTTCCCCCGCCCCCCCCCCCCCCCCAGCTACTTTTCTTGCAACGTGTATTCAGCTTCCGTCTGTTTCGCCAGGTGGGGTTGCAGTGTCAGCCATGGGGAGAAGACTGCAGTTCTGGGATCTGATGCATCGCAAAACCAGCTTGTAACCGCTCCTTTTTGTTGAAGGGAGCGCTTGGTCAGCCTGCAGGGGTGGTGGGGCTGTGTCCCGACACGCATTCAAAAGGATACCAGTGCAAACACAAAATATTAATGCTGTGATGTTCTCTAGTGGTGATTGACAGCTCCAGACAGCGAGATGGCATGTTACTCTGCCAGCAGGCTGTGAAAAGCTGTTCTGACGTAGCCAACCCACTTGGCAGCAGAGTCGTGGCTGGCCCGCAGAGCCTGATGACTCAGTTAAGTCCTGGAGTTGTTATTGCAGTGGAAGAAGTCGTTCTGTTCTTTAATTCCTTTGTGCAGCCCATAGATCAGTTGGATGGTATCCTGCCAAGGCCTGCAGTTAGTAGAAATTAAAATGCAGAAGTCTTTTGGGGCTGGGTTGAGTCGTGACTGTAGATTCTGCATTGGAGGTAATAGTCCAGAACAGTTTTCTTTTGCCACGAGAAAGTCTACTGGCACTTGAAAACATAGTTTACTTGGTTGTCACTCGGCGTAGCAGCTGGAGGCACTCTCTTGCTGCTAGCCCACCCACGTGAGCAGGACAGGGCACGTCTGTCTGCATCCTTTTTTTTTCCCCTTGGTGAGGTATCATGCGCTTTCATCACCCAAGAGATGACAACCCCAGAGCTCTGGTCTTCATGTTTCTGTTCCATACACGTGCGAGGGGCCCGTGGCTTCATCCTCCTCGCTCGTCCTCCCTCTGTCAGCCCATTGCTCATGGGTTTGTCTTGCTTAGGTGCGGGTTTGTGTGCTGCTGTTTGGGAAACCAAGGTCTGAGCAGGAGCAACAGTGGTTTTGTTTTGCATCTGGTTAGGTTTTTGGTTGTACACCACCATAAAAGTGAGCTGATGTTGTGCCAAAGATCTGCCTGGAGGGTTAATGTCTGTAAGATGGACAAATACTTAACTTGTGAGAGAGTCTGTTGTGCTCCAGGAGTTTGCGCAAATGCACTTCTCCTTCACAGAGATTGTGCTTAATTTATGCTTATCTATAAGTAGAGTTTTGGGCAATTTTGAGGTACACGGCGTTGCTTGTCACTATTGGAAACCGAGCTTTGTTAGGAGAGGTAACAGTGTGGAGCCTGATTCTGAACCTCAGCTTCTTTCCTGAATGATTTAATCTGAAATTAAGGGAGCAAAGGTGCATTTCATTATTATTCAGGAGCCATGCAATCCTCTTCTTTTCCAGTTTGTGTATTTCAAGCATTCTTCTAAATGATAACAAAAATCCTACTGCAACATGGGGTTGAACTAGGTACTGAAAGCCGGTTTTCAAGTCAATTCCGCAGCTTTAGAAGTTGACACATTCCTTTCAGTGCAGCGAGAAAGTTGCGTTGTGCAGGAAAAGAGCATGAAGATATTGCAGCTTTTTTAATAATTAGGTGGGATTTGGCATACACAGGGTCTGCAAGGGGTGAAGTCCAGTTGGAGGGCTTCATCACTCAACTTTTAACGCTTGTCCTCTCCCTTGCGGCTGGGAAGGTGTTCGGTGCTTGAGGATTCACTGGCCTCTAGTGGTGAAGCTACAAGAAGCATCTGTGCCTAGCACTGTGCAAGCAGTGTGTGTGGGATATATGTACAAAAGGGAAGCTAACGTTACAAAACACTTTGGTTTTAAACACTCATTTTGCCTAAGGGGTTCCTAAAATAGTTGATGGAGGTCCTGGACTGCTACGCAGCAAGCCCTTGGCAATATCGTGATTTTTGCAGTGTCCGTTTTAAACCACTTGGAGGTGGTTCAGGGATTTTGGGAATCTACAGTGTACACATTGAGGATGGCTGATTTTTAGATCAGCGCAAGTAAAGTTGTATAAAATTAGAGTGCAAGATAAACCCAAAACTTAATGTTACAAACCACCCAGAACTTAATCTCAGAATTTTAGAAAGAGATGACTTGAAACTGTTTTCTAAGTTCGTATAAGTGGCTCTGTTGTATACGCCCCTTCTTCTATGATTCGTATAGCATTTCTGTCTCCTGTAAAGAGATTTTTATAAGTTGAATTTCTAGGGTGGCCTTCTTTGCACCCAGTCTTCTCATAGCACTGACAGCGTACCTTGCTGCTCCGCGGCTTTCTCTGCTTCTGAGCTGGGCTGCTTGGCAGTGAAGTCTGTGTCTGCCTGCTGTGCCTCTTCGTGTGCTTTCCTTTCCCAGTCTTGGAGAGGAAACTTCTTGGTAGTGAGAGGCACAATGTGATATGTAGCTCAAGCCTGAGGGACTTAAGGGAAACTGATTTTAAAATAAATTTTAAAAGATCAGCACTCTGAGCCAAACAAGGTGGATTTTTGTTTTTTGAGGATTTTTGGTTGGGGTTTTTTTGTTGCTTTTTTAAAATTATTTTTTTGTTTGAGTTTTTGTCACTATATTGGCTATGGCTCAATAAATATCCTGGAAGACTCCTATTTGTCACATGTTAATCAAATGGCTTCCCTGCCAAAAGATGCTTGCAACCCCATCTCAGTTAAATGCCTGTTCCTTTGAATTTTTCCCTCCCTTCTTCAACCCTGCCTTCCTTGATCCCCATTTTCATTCCTGTATCTCTCTATCCTTCATCTCAAATGATCTAGTTTATTAAGATTTAGGGTACACTCAGGGCTTTATCCATTTATTTAACCGCATTTTTGAGAAGGGAATGGAGGGAAGATGGAGTTTGCAATGAGAGCTCTTGGTCTTTTCTTTTGATTATATTTCAGTCTTTGACAAAGAGATTTATATTCATCTCAGCATTGCCATTTTTGTAAGTCATGCTATAGATAAATAAGTATTCATAGCATACGTTACGTAGCATTTCACATGGGTGCCTCCCAGGATTAGCGTTTTGTCTTTTAATATGCTGAAACAGGCACTGCTAAGTACAGATTGCAGTTTTGGTTCGCATCAAGCTGCAGAACCACAAAAGCAAAGAAGGCGGTTAATGACACATGCTAATGATTCTGGCATCGTGGTTTTCTGTTCGCAGATGTGAAAGGACCACCTACACACAGACTGTCCTGTGGCCAGTCCCCCTACACTGAAACGACAACATGGGAGAGGAAATACTGCATCCTGACAGACAGTCAGCTGGTGCTGCTCAACAGGGAGAAAGAGGTGAGAGAAACTCATCTTGGCTGCTCGGGATTTACCTTTTGGCCTGTACTGGTAACACGAGAAGGTGGCTTTTTTCATCTCCCCTTTATTTTGTCCATGAGTTTAGTGAAAGGTGGGAAAAGGGGAGCTAACCTAGTCTGTGTATGGTTGGCATGGCACACAGAGTTGTAATCCAGCTGGCCCGGCCACTGGTTGCATGGCAGAGGTGACAGCAAACTGTGTGCATCCAAAACTCCCTCCTAGAGTTTTACAGCCGGCGTTTAAGTCTGCCACTATATCTTCCTGTGTTACTGGTGCTTTTAATGGTAGTTAAGCCACCCCAGCTATGTAGACCTACCTCCTTCTGCCAGGGCAGACATAGAGCTAGGAAAAGTGCAGTAAAGGTAGGGAAAAATGGGTTGGTTTTTGCTTGTTTTGGAGTGCTGGGCAGAGAAGGTGTGTGCAACCTTCACACTATACAGTCATCCTTGCTGTAGTCACAAAGTAAATTGATTGAGGCAAAGGTTTGCCCTTTCTCTTGCTAAATGCAGCAAGGAAGATTGGGTGCCCCTTGGCAAGGTTACTCAAAGCTATGGCAACCATCTTTGCTTTAATTACAAAATTACTGTGTTTGTGGGGTGTGTGAGTGTATAAATAGCATGTAGTACTTGGCATTGTGCCTTGCCATGAAGGTAATGTCAATATGGTTAAAGAATGGGCATGTTTTAGTTGATCGAAACACTGAACAAACAAATGCTGATAAGTCCCTTCTCCTAGACTACGCCACGATATGTTTTCTCTTGTGATATTTGATGTCTAGAGACTGCCATGAATACAGGAGCTTTAGAAGCATTTGATAATGCTCCTGGGTTTGTTTGTTTAATTATTCTGCTGTTGATTTACCCTGTTTAAAAATAAATATTTCAGGAGGAGCTATAAAATAGGAATGTTTCCAGATTGCTGAAATAGATTTGATTACATATAAATGCCCATGAGTCTAGTACCATGGTTTACTATGTTTAGAGATGACCTGAATTTTTGTTGGTTTTTTTTCTTCTTTTGAAGCTTCTGTGTATGGCTGTGTACAGGCTAAGAGTGTAAGATCTATTCCTGATGTAGTACTAAATATTATTCATCTTTGGCTACGATCAAGTTTATTTACAAGGGCTGAAATATTTCCTTGCATAGAGAGAGTAGGAGGACGTGGTTTAGAGAAGGACTTGAGTTATTAGAAGGGAAAAACATCAATGCTAATGCGCAGGAGAGGTGATCAAACGCAGGGAAAATAGAAGGCCCATATCATGATGCTTGTTTACTATGTGATTCTTTTTCTAGTCTGACAGGACTGTCACCTAAGGAATTAAAGTATACACTGAAGAAACTTAAAGACATGTGAGAATTTTTCCTAAAATTGTACTGTAACAGCACAGCTGGGCTAAAAGGATGCATCTCATTAAAGACATGTAATTGAAAACAACACTGGCTCATATCACAAATAACTATCTGAAGGTGGTAATCATGCACTTACGGGTTTTTAATTTCTTGTACCACATACAGTTAAAAGCATTTTGCTGGGAGTAAGATGAATCTTTTGCTTAGATCCTGAGAATTAAATATGGAAAGTCTTATGTATCACCAGTGTATTAAGTCATTATATACTATGTTTGAATACACTCTGTTTTTTTTTTGTCAGAAGATGGAGAAATTCAATGTCAGGCTATACAGAGCCTGGGTTTTAAGTATAGCAGTTACCTAAAAAATCGACCAGTAGAGTAAATCTTTGTTTGTGCTCTCAAAGGAGCCTGCCTGCACTATCAGAATGAGAAATAACTTGTTTGGGGAAGTGCTGCATGCAGATGGGCCAAGCAGACATGCCTTTGGTGCAGGTGTGACTCCACATGCTGATAATGTGATTTGTTTCAGAAGCTAGTAGCTGGAGTCAGATTTGCCATTCTGATTTTAAAGTAATTTGGGACTACTGTAAGTGAAAAGAAAAAGGGAACTCCTTGCAGAGTCATAAGTACCCTGTAGGAAAATAAAGGGTTGTTTCAATCTAGCTTCTGAGTCTGCACACATGGCAGCGTATGTATGAGCCTTTAGAGAAAGTAAAAACATATAGGAGTAGAACTGCTAGTTAAGAGAGAGGCACAGAGCTGATACGCTGGATCTGCACCGTCTATTTTTTTCTATAATAAAAGTATCCCTTGTAGCTTTCATAAGAAAGGGAAGGGGGAGGCCACTCAGTTAAATTTTACTTGGCAAGTCATTCAGAGTTAAAAGAGGCTCTATGAAATGTGATCTAGAAGGAAGAGTGAACAAAGGCCTTAGGCAGCAGTGGGGAGAGATGCTTGGGAAGAGCATAATGATTGAAAAGTGTGTAGGAGGGGAATTGAAAAAAGCCCATGGGTGGGACCACAGGTACAGGGAGCCTAAGCAAAAGACCAGGTGAACGAGGAAAAGGGAGGTTACTTAAAGAAGAAAATGGAAGATGATGTTTAGGGTAAAATTATTGGAAAGGTGATGCTGGAGGAGGTTTTTTAATAACTGAAATGAATTGAGAGAGGCAACAGGAAGCTGAAGACGGAGAGTTTCCTGTTCTGAACATGAAAATTGCTGATAGAGTCGGTAGGTCAGAATTTCTTTAGACTGCTGAAGAGGATCCTAGAAACAATGCGAGGGACAGAATGATACCCATCAGTAAGGGGGTGTGTGTGAGAGAAGGAGGAAGAGATGTTAACAGCAGGGTGCCCTTGCAGCTGAAAGGGAGCACTTGCATCATCGCAAGGCTAGTGTAATTTGAAAACTGCAAGTCTGAAGCATCTCATTTTATTCTCTGTGCATCTGCTTTGTTACTTCATGGGATAAAAATCCAAGAAGCTTAGCCTGTGTGAAATTGCAAAGGAACAGAAATGTTTGATGTTTATAATACTTTGTAAAATCATTTAGCAAGCAAGTATGTATGTCAAAGCCAAGAAGTTGGAAAAAAAATACAAAATGCAAACAGGTAAATGAAAGATGTCTTAATTGTTTCAGGTATAATGCTAAGTTTACTTACTTTCGGTTAATGCTGTTGCACGGATTTTTAAGACTGAGGGAACAGTAGAAAAATAAACAGAGTAGTAAGAAAACTCTTTTCTTATAACATCCCACCACTATGGATTTATTGTCAATGCAGTTTGGACAGAGTATGTGTAAGAGAGATTTTGCACTGTGCAAGCACAAGAGTAGGTTGGAAATCAACTTGATCCAAAAATGTCTGTAATTACTTAGACAAAAATAGTCTGACAGTATCACCTTGTGCAGTGTAGAAAAATGTTAACCACTTGACACCTTGTCAACTTTATAAAATGAAAATAGGTGAAACCGAAGACTGAAGATTATTAATGAAGGGAAGAGATTGATGGTCAAAAAGTAAGTAGGAAGAAAATGAATCCCTGTAGGGACATGAGAGATGACTTAGCAAATAAGGAGTCATGAGTGACAGGAGATGTGCAATTACTACAACATATCATGGTGTGGTAATATCTAGCAGCATCTTCCAAGACTAGGAGAACAGGTCTAGATTGATTCACTTACAAATCAGGTAGTTTTTTTACGAGGAAGACGGTTTCCCACTGTCAGGAAGGTGTAGATATTTTCATCATTTGTAAAACCTGTTCAGTAGGGTAAGAGCTGTGAGGGCACAGTAAAAATGGCTGCAAAACCAGTGCCATTTAAACAGGAAAAGGGAATGAGTTAGTGTTTATGAAAAGTGGTTTCAGATAGATAATCCATTGCACAGCACTTTCATGAGGGAAGTGACAAATGTCTGCATCTGGTTTTGGGCTGCTTTTCAGTTAGTCTTTGTAACTTGGCTGCTGTCCTGAAGAATCTTTTAATTTTGTGTTCAGTTGAAAACGAAGATAAACAGTTTTCACTGTGTTAGACACTTACTTTTCCATCCCTCTACCCAAACCCTTGTCTGTCTTCTTGGATTTAGGGGTGTTTTTAATCAAGGGCAAAGGATAGTAAAGACCTACATTGACTGTGACAAGATCTACTACTTACTGGTGCTGGTGACAGAGGCCAGCAGCAGGACATCTCTGATGTATTTTCCTACTCTCGCATCTCTTGTGACTGACACCAGAAGTGGAGTGACAGCAGTGATCCCAAGGAGAAAACAGCAAGAGCAGACACTGATGTATGGGGCCCCGGGGGAGGTTCTTCAGAAATGCTCTCTGCCATTCTCAAAAGACTTGTCACGTTGGCATCTTACAGCAAAATATGTTTTATCTGCAAATAGGAGTTTGTCAAAGCTGAACCCAGTAGTAAGAAAAGATTTGCTTCAATTCCCAAATGAATTTAATTATTTATTTTCCAAAAGCCCAAAGACGTGTTCGTTGTCAACATTTTTAAAGTGGATTTTTATGTCAAAATTTTAGACAGCTTCTAACTTTCTCGAGGAAGGTAAAAATTTAAATTACTTATTTAACTGTTTTGTTGACATGATCCCAAACTTTCTGACTGTTAATTCAGAAGAGGTTGCAAGTTTTTACCGTGAATCAGTCTTTCCAGTCTCCAAATATCTGTCTGCAATGAAAAAACATTTTTCCTACTTCTTTTTTTTAAAAAAAGAGCCTAGCTCAGTTTGCCTTTGAGACATCAAATGCTTGTAAAGCTCTTACTTCTACTACTTCTGAAAGCTCTCCATCATCAAACTACTAGAAATCCCAAATGTAGGCTTTTTATACTTAAAAAGCATGTTTGGTGGCAGGTGAGCTGTGAGTTTGGAGTCCGAGCTCTGAACCTGTCCTTGTTAAACTTTGAAATTTGCCAGTGAAACGTGGCCTGTCATCACAATTGTCAAAACTACCGAAATAATAAGCATCTGGAGTGTCCCTACAAACCTTCTTGTCACAGAGCTAACGCTGCTCAGAGTCCAGCCCTGAACCAGCAGCTTCAGCACGTTGGCTCAGGGTCAGAGGATTCCCAGGTTGGTGAAGTCTCAGCAGGGTGAAGAACAGGATAACAAAGCTGGATGGGGGAAAAAAAAAAAAAGAAGAGCTGAAAGCCTAAATTCCCAGCAGAGTCCTGACTCTGCAAGACTTTGTCATTCTCTTCGATCCTTTGCTTGAACTGCTTGCTGGAGGACAGGGGCTGGAGGAGGGTTGGGAAGGTTGCAGATGTCTGATGTGGTGTTTATGTGGAATTTAGTTGTGCACTTGCTTGTGTTTCAGTGCCACCCGATCTGTGAATCCACTTGACCTACCACAGAGCGGTTTATATACCTGTTAAAAACATGTTCAGCCCAGAGAGGTGCAGAGCTGCTGGCTGAGATCTTGTAGCATGTTCACAAAGCTCTATTTTTAAGAGCAGACTGATCGTAGGCTAAGCAATAAACTCGGGTCCTGCAGTCTTGGAGTGAGTTCTTTTGTCAATATAGACTGAGACTATGGTTTTGGAGGAACGTTACCTAAAATAACACAGTGCTCTTAAGTCAGACTTAAGGGGGGATCTTTTTTAGCTACTTTGCTACTTTAATCTTGTCTGTGAAATTGTGGAATGTTTGTATATTCTCTGGTTTAGATCAAGCTATGTAGCATTAAAATGTTATTCTTTATACAGTTTATAGAATTATTGAGTGAAATAAGCAGTACCAGTTTTTTCTCAAGCCACTATAAATATGCTACCAGCAAAACACTGGTGTGGACTTGTGCTGCAGTAGATGAACGTAGCTACACTGATGAACCTTTTTTAATGTGCAGCCCAACTGTGTTTTTCTAGTCTGGACAAATGTTAAGTACAAAAGGCTAAGTGACCCAGAATTAGGACCTGAGCTCTCAGACAGTCTTCCTGTTAATGGCTCAGTTCCTCTTTGAAGATAAATCCTATCTCTGGTATGCAGAAGTAGATTTGTTTTTGACACCGACTCCTGTGTGCTGCAGCCTGTTTGCTTTTCCCAAGGACAAAAAGGACGGTGTGGCCTCAATCACCATTCTCCTCCTCACCCTCAGCAGGAGGTCAGCGCATCCGTAGTGTCCTCTTAGATATCATCACTGTTCTCATATACACTGTTATCACGGGGGCAGTAGTGCTTTTTTTTTTTTTGTTTCAGTGGATTAAAAAATATTTCTGGCATCCCGTGTCTGAAAGCACACAAAGGTATTGAAGGTGTGTACTTAAAAGAAAAGGCACTATATTAATTTCGCAGTTAAAAAGAAAAATAGTAGTGGAGAAATCTACCCCACAGGAGCTGCATTGGTATAGAGCTGGCAGTTAGGTGTAGGTGCAACAAGTTCACTGAGAAAGGATGGTAGCTTGATGCTGGTAAGGTGAGCAGAAGCAGGAGGGCAGTATGACTGGTAGTAGCTATTCTGGAGATACGGCTCACAGCATCCCACCAAAAATGCTCTGCAGGAAATCAAGAAGAGTCAAAAGAGGCGGTGGAGCAGAAAAGTGTTTAGAAAGGAGTAGGACTACATTGAACCTGCAGTTGAAAACTGAAAATCTAGTATGTGATCTTGATTGAATGAATGTGGCATAAACTAACAAAATTAGTCTCTGCTTACCTTCCTAATGTGCTCTTGCACGGAGATTGTTCGTCAAAGGAGCTGCTGTAAGAACCTACCAGCAAAGAAAGCAGCCTTAACAGAATAACCTCTAGGGATTTGGGAGACTTGTTTTGAAAAATGAACACCGTTTGAAGGAGACAAACAGACTAGCGTAGTAATAAATAGCATTAAAAAATGACCTTAAGAGAATGCTAAGTGCTTAAAAGTCAGGAAATGCCAGAACTAGTTTGTGAGAGCCATTGTAGTGCAGCCTGTTTCTAAAATAGTACAGTATCTTGTACATATTTTACAACCTTCAGTACAAATGAATAATATCTTTTTGTTTGCTATTAATACTTGGGTTTCAGAGATGACTGAAGATAGGAAAGGATAAGCAGTACAGGAAATAAGAGGGGTTTCTATTCCTTTAGCGGCAAGTTGCCTTTTACATAGCTGTATGATAATAAATTGCCGTGTTGCACGTATTGCAGTTGTACTGTTGAAGCCAAAGTGTGCTGAGGTGTTTTGGGCACTGATGGTTTGTGCCTACCTCCAGCCCCAGGATGCTGCATCTCTCCCTCATCCCTGGCGTTTCTTCCAACTGTTGAATATACGGGCTTAAGGCAGCCCCACCGGGTTACAGATTCCAGATATAGTAACAGACACCAGACCAACATCTTTAGGGATAAACAATTTATCTCTATATAACATTGCGGTAACAAATACAGATTATCTAGGTTGTTGCAACAAGAAACGTAGTAACTCAGAAGCACACTTAACCAGGTTGAAACGACAGCAAATCCAGTAATTCTTGAATACTGAGCATGCATTAATATCTGAGCATGCACAAAAACTACAAAACCATGGTCATAACCATGGTTATCAGGCAGGCCGGCAGGAAGCAGGGCACGGCTTCCTCAGATGAACAACTTGGACCAGGCAGTGGGCTCAGGGAATTCCTAATTCCCGGATTGAGGTGTCCTCTTATTGAGACATGGAAGCACTATCTGTACTTGTTAATCGACCGTCACTTCCCATCTCTGGCCCTGCTCTGTGCCAGTTCTTTTGGGTGCGTGGGGCCCAGCAATACTGTATTGTATTGTAAGTACCGCAGTACTGGCCCCAGGTGCCCACCCCTTGGTAATGAGGAAACAGTCGTTACCATGAGACCTGTTTAGCTCAGTTCCGGAGATAGTGTTTCCCATGCAGTCCCCATCTTTGGTGAGCAGCCTTTCGCCAGCTTGAGGGATCTTTGCTGGCTTTTGTCTTTTGAACCTCTTCAGAATAATGTCCGTGTTCTGCTGCTGGAAGCAATGTTTGCCTATTGGAAGTGTATTTTTTGCAGGAATCGTACCTCTGGCAAGCAGGTAGCTGTCAGAAGTTTCTGTCTGTCTGCCTTTGAAGTAACTGATGCTTGAATTAACCTGTGCTGATCATGTAATCAAAGCCAGGATGCGCAAAGGTTTGCGTATGAATTCCTAAAGCAGTTGGGTGCTCTTCCTTATTCTCTAATCCTTATCCCTTTGTACATGTTTTTGGGATTGGATTAGGAGCACATCAGCCTTGTTTCTTGTTCCCAGACATACGGGCTGCTGGCTTTTTTAGAGATCTTGGCTGTTGTCAAAATGCCCTGCAGCGGTAGTGATAGGTAGCACAGTTTATCACTTTTTTTTCCAGGTTGTACAGGCAGGTGTTAAGAGGCAAGATTAGCAGGGGAGCAAAACCTGAGGGGGTCGAGTTATGCCAAAATTTCAGAAGATAATCAAGATCTTCATACATTCATTACTATCAAAGAGACTTAGTGTACAGAAGTTTATTACTATGAAATAGTGAGGACCCCAAGTCTTTCTTAGAGTCTTCTGAGGTCCCACTTTTAGGAGGAGTTTGACTTAATACCCCCTTTCTCCGTGTGCCAACTACGACCAGCAGAATGCCCGTTTTTCTCTGACACGCTGTAGCTGATCACTGAATATGTGCTGAGACTGCAAAAATGCTTTTCTAATCTCAAAGTTTCGCATGTAGCCATCTGACCAGCAGCCTCTGCCTGACTTTCCCAGCATGGAAGCGGGCAAGGCTGGGTGGCAATGAGTCCTGCATTGGGGAACCACTCTCTGCCCTGTTAGGTGGGACATCTATATGTGACTTGGTACCTCTGGAGCTCACCCCTGCACACCCGCCCCCTCTGCGTGCACTAACGCTCCTCACCACTGCAGTGATATAATTGTAGAATGGTTGGAGTTGGAAGAAACCTTAAAGATTGTCAAGTTCCAGCCCCCCTGCCATGGGCAGGGATATCTCCCACCACACCAGGTTGCTCAAAGTCCCACCCTGTCTGGCCTTCAACACCTCCAGGGACGGGGCATCCACAGCTTCTCTGGGCAACCTGTTCCAGTGTCTCACCACCCTCACAGGAAAGAATTTCTTTCTGGTATCTCATCTAAATCTCCCCTCTTCCAATTTAAAACTGTTACCCCTTGTCCTGTCACTACACTTCCTGACAAAGAGTCCCTCCCCAGCTCTCCTGTAGGCTCCCTTCAGCTATTGGAAGGCTGCTGTAACGTCTCCCTGGAGCCTTCTCTTCTCCAGGCTGAACAACCCCAGCTCTCTCAGCCTGCCTTCACAGGAGAGGTGCTCCAGCCCTCTCATCATCTTTGTGGCCCTCCGCTGGACACATTCCAACAGGTCCATGTCCTTCCTATGTTGAGGACTCCAGAGCTGGACACAGTACTCCAGGTGGGGTCTCATGAGTGCAGTGTAGAGGGGCAGAATCACCTCCCTCACCCTGCTGACCACACTGCTTTTGATGCAACCCAGGATGGGGTTGGCTTTCTGGGCTGCCAGCGCGCACTGCCGGCTCCTGTTGAGCTTCTCATCCACGAGCACTCCCAAGTCCTTCTCCTCAGGACTGCTCTCCAGTTTGCCCCGGTGAGCCTCAGGAATTTTGTGGTAAAGGTCGGGCATGCCTAACTCCCTCTGAAAGTTATTACCAGACGAGCAGAAAATTCAGTTCCTATTAAGATGGCATATTAACAGCGTGGTCCAGTGGCAAATTAACAGCTGTCGACATCCTTTTTATGCAGGTGCCCATCGATGGGGTCCAAGAGCCGCAGGCGGATGCTACCAAAGGGCGCTGCCTGCGCCGGACAGTGAGCGTCCCCTCCGAGGGCCAATTCCCCGAGTACCCGCCAGAGGGGGCCACCAAACTAGGTAAGTCGAAACCTTGGCTGCAACAAATGGATTTTAATTTATAGCCGCAAGCTGTATGAGAGGGCACTGCTTCCCTGGCAGCATCCTTGCAAAGGAGCCTGCTGAGGTGGGTAGCATCCAGCTAGGTGCTGGTGGAGGATGTGCGACCGGGACGTTGTTTGTAGATGCCTCCAGCAAAATTCCCTCCAAACACCACAATTTATCCAAACATCATTGAGGTTATTATGGGGTACCAGAGAAGCTGGGCTGTTGCTGCACACGGGAAGGTTTGTAGCTATGTTTGTAAGATTACTAGACAGCCCTGGGATTTACAACTGAGAGCTGCTGAACAGGCAGGTCAATAGGAATACAGCTTTTGTAGTTAGCTGTAAGTGGTTCCTGCTGGTTTTTAGAACTGTGTTAGGTGCTTGTGTTTTACCTCACTTTGAGTCTCTCTGGAATTTCCTTTGCTTCATATTTTCATAACAAGTACTGGATAACAGGTTTTTCTATAACTTACCTCATACCTGTTCGGGGTGCAGTTTCTAAAAGAACCAACCAACTGCCTGCTGCTGTTGGCTATAATTATACATGTTGAAATCTAGGGAAAGCAAAAGAAAAGGCAGGTATTAAAAATGACAGACAAAAGCTCTGTCGCGGTAGTTTCCCAAGTCCAGATTTGGCCCAGTTTTCCCTATTTCCAGAAGAAAGGAAGAGTGAAGGGAGGCAGCACCTTCACACAAGTGAATTCTTCTTTCTATTCCAACCTATGCAAGAAAATTCCCTTGGTATAGGCTGGTAGGATCTATCAGCAATTCTTCCTTAGTTCAGCTGTAAAATATATCAGTCCTGGGAGACAGTGAGCTATGAGGAAAAAAGTAATGTGCATCTCTAAACAGTACAGCAGCCTTGATAACATTGTTATCAAAAGTGAAGAGCAGGTAAGGTATTTTTCATTTCACAGGCTCAGCTATTTTCTATGCCAAGGAATTTTATTCTGTGAGTATGTTGCACGCAAGTCATTAAAATCCCACTCTTCTAGATAGTTAATTAACACATTGCAACTGTAGTACCTATTTATTTGTACTTACCAATAGCACTACTTAACTGTTCCGTCATTGAGGAAGGCAGATAGGGTTCTTTTTTTGGTTTTGTTTGGCTCCTGGATTACAAATCTGAAAAGAAATAGAGCAGGTCAGGGATTTAGGAGGGAAAACTGCAAAATACATGGGGATGAGTGGCATAAACAGAACCCCTACTGGATTTATTTGTGGCATTTCCAATGCAGCTCTAAATGATCATCTTGTTTTGCCATATGAGCAAATACTCATTCTTGTTCGGGACTAAAACCAGTATTAAACACATTTACACAGTGCTATAGGCAAAATACTTATTCCAGGTATGTGGCTAGTGAGATGAATGAGGAATCATTCTACAGCCAGTCTCCACTAGGCAATGAACGTTATTTGCAGCTTTGCAAGCTAGAAAGACCTTTAAAATCTAGGATTTAAATGGCTTTTCTTTCTATATCGTGTAAAAAATGTGTAGAACAACTTCTAGACTTCACTGAGCATCTGAATAGCTGGAAATCCCAGTGTTACGTTTTTAAATGTAACCTTATAACCACCTTCATTTTTCTTGAATTGCTGTATGGAATGGATGACTGTGCTATTTGGGTATATGCCTTACTATGTATTTTTCTACAACTGTAGACACATGTGGCATCTTGTAGTGTTTTACTTGATGTACGCCTGACAAGAATATATTAAAAGTTCAAGAGAAACTCACATCCACATGGTCTTCCCATATGAGAGCTGCAACTGTAGTGAACATAAACGTCACAAGGTGTGTAGCTAAAAGAAGCCAACATGCAGTGGGAGGGGAAGAAGAAAGGCATGAGCTGGTGAAAAATTAAGCAATGGCCATACAGTAAGGAAGGATGAGGGTAAGTGGGAGGGAAGGATATATGTAATCTCTGATTGCAGCACCCTAGGTAGTTCCCTTCTTTTCACATTTTGGTTAGAAATGTTTCTTATCACGATTACAAAATTCCTACTAATTGAAAAAAAAGTGGGTTGATAGAGAGCAGTGGGAATAGCAAACCAGTGTAGGAAACCATCAAACATCTTTATACAGAGAAAGAAATGGAGGGTGGCAGCCAGAATGTATCACCAGCAGTACAGATAACAACTGGACTAAAATAGCTTTTGAGTGGACACCAAAAGCTGAAAAGGGCAGCAGAGGCAGCTAAAATATCTAGTAGAGAAATTGCTATGTGGAGCTGATAAGAATATCTAGCTTGTCCTTGGCAATCATGTGCATAACATGGCAACAGCAGGCGTTGCATCTTATGATGATATCTGAAATTACTACTTGCAGATGAGCTCTTTAGGGCTGGCTCTAGTGCAGAGGTTAAGGCATAGCAATGGCATTTGCTTTTTTTCCTTAAGTAAGGTTGCCATACCTCTCTAATTATTGATTGATTGAAAAAAAAAAAAAAAGGGGGGGGGGGGGGGGGGAAAA
>JAOXNO010000004.1:1481976-1511250 GCA_028565335.1 Limnodromus scolopaceus
GTGTTCAAGGCCAGGCTGGATGGCTCTTTGAGCAACCTGCTCTAGTGGGAGGTGTCCCTGTCCGTGGCAGGGGGGTTGGAACTCGATGATCCTTAAAGTCCCTTCCAACCCTAACAATTCTATGATTCTGTTCACCCCTGCGTAGCTCTCTAGCTCATCTTCCAAACTTTTGTGTTGGAGTCATCTTCACTTCCATAGCCCTCTCTGTAGAGCACTAACAGCTGTCGCTCAGCTGCTGACTCCCATCTTGGTTCTGCAGGTGTCCTCCCTCTCCTTTGGTACAGTTGCATCCATGCAACCTACTGTTATCATCTATTCTTCCTCCTTGGGAGGAATCTCCTGTGCTCTGGTGAGTTGCCATTCTCTGAGTGTCTCTAAAGATTGCCTTTACGACCACTGACATGGCAATGGAAGAGCTGTCGTGGTGATGCCCTGTACTTGGTGCTGCTGACAAACTGGGAATACTGGGGCCATTGTTAGGCCCACCACTTGAAGATGGATGTTAAGAATCTGGAGACAGTCCAGCAGAGGTCTGCCAAGGTCATTTTGTTCAGGAGTACGTGACCCATGAGAAGAGGCTGAGAGAGCTGGGCGTGTTTAGGCTGGCAAAAACAGAGGCTAAGGGGTTGATCTGATAGTCTATGGCTACTTGCAAGAGAGTTTGTGGTAATGGAGCCAAACCATTCTTAACAGTGGTAGATGATAAAACAAGAGGGAATGGCCACAAGTTGCACTTTGGGAGATTCAGATTGAGAGATTAGGAGAAAGTCTGGCACCAGGAGGGTGGTGCAGCACTAAAACAGGTTGCCCAGCAAGGCTGTAGAAACTTCATCCTTTAAGGCTTTTATGGCTCAGCTGGACAAAGCTACAGCTGACCTTATCGGGTGTTGGCAAGGCCGTGTTCTGGGTGAAAAATAGGACTAGGTAACCTCCAGGGGTTCCTTGCAACCAGCATTTCACTGTTTTCCTGTTTTACTTTCTATCCCTTTTTGACTTTCTCTTCCTAGTGTGTATCTGCTTGTTGTCATAAAGCAACTGTAACTTGTCTTGTGCTGAGGCTTCCTTGATTATTTTCAGCCTGATTTTTAAATGAAGTAAAACTGATGCTGTATCTCTGCATCCTCCTTTCTCCAGTAATTTGTGCTTCCTGGCTGACAAATACTGAATCTGAGAGAGAGAGAATGGTGTCAGAGGTATTAAGTTCCTACAACTTTCATAAAAATACATGGCCTAGTGATCATATGGGAAGGAGACTGGACAACTAAAAGTCAAATAGATAGGAAACTAGGTACCCTTACTTTGCTGATCACACAATTGTAATATAGTGGACACCTAATCTGGCATTCTAGCTCAGTGGTAGATCACCCAAGTTGCATTTTTTTCCAACCTGAATTTCCTCAAGTTAAGCATGTAAGTGAGAGGGCTGATTTTCAAAGCAACTGCAGCAGAAAGACAGAGGCAGGTAAAATTTATTTTAGATCTCTAAACACCTTCAGGAGTGTACTTTAGAGCTAATAAATAAAATCTACCTTCTGTACTGTGCTGAACTACATGTATAGTTTTGAAATGTGGTCAAGATGGAATTTTGAGTTTCAAACATTACTTTTAACTTCCTCATCCGCTGGCTTAGTTGCACAGTTGATAAATTTTCATATTACAGATCAACCCCTTTGCATTCCCTCAAGTTCATTTTTTCAGGAAAAATTACACTGCATTCAGAAAATTCTCTGATCATGCAAACAAGGGAAGAGGTGATAAAAATGAAGCCCCAATCTGTTTTGGAGCTGGATCCATACTGCATTGCTATCAGGTGACCAGTTAGCTGTGCAAAAATCCTGCCTTCCTACAGTTTTAAAAGGTTGTGTCCAGAGGCTTGGAGATGGAGTGAGCAACAGAAGATTAGTTAAGTGACGTCTGGTTTTGTTGCTGCCTGGTATGTACCTCTATGTTCCTGCAAGCAGCTGCTAAACCCTCCTACGTGGGGATGATTGCACCAAGAAAATACACAGCCTGTGCTCTTCCTTCAGGTAAAAACTTGGCAGGAGAGAGCAGACATTAGCTAAAAAGATTTCTAGGGTTATTTCAATAACTGCTGTTTCTAAGACAAGAGGGTTGGCAACTAAAACGATCAAAGCCGAGCCTCGCTTTCTGTATATTCCAGTTAGAATCAGTACATTTTAATGAAAGAATTAAGAGATTTACTCACCACATAATTATGATCCTTCTGTAGTAAGGTTTCAGATGAATACCTGAAAAGGGTTACTGCTTGGGCGGGGGGCACGGTCTGTTTTAAAAGAAGAGAGATTGCTTGTGACCTGGTCAATGAAAGAATCTGCAATGCACCAATCTTTACATATTCAGTAAAGATTTACTTGGGAAAGATGGAGGAATTTGAAATAATGGACTTCCTATAACTTCTAACAAAACTGTGTGCTGAAAAGAGGGCTGTCCCTTCACCTTCCACCACTCAATTTTGCCTACAAAGAATATCTGTTAGAAAGGGAGGATGAAAAAAATGTGGTTTACAGCTCCCTGTATCTCAGCTGTAGGGATTTAGGGATGTAGGGATCTTTAGCTGTAGGGATGATGTGTGTTGATGAAAAAATCTTCCCAATAGCCCTGTCTGCTTTTTCACTGTGTTGCTATCTGCAAAATATCCATCTCTTGTCAACTATTACGCATGGCAGGGATGCAAAACAGGGCTTTGGGTTTAGCCCTCAAATTGAGGGGTGTGTTGCAAAGCAGTATCTCTGGCAGGAAGATGGATTCAGATGTGCTGACTTGACTTGTTCGCAGCTCTTTGGGTTTGCCTGATTTGGGCTTGCACGAGCCTGTTTCTATATACATGCACAAATATACATGTGAGAGATTCACAATCCTCCTTTAAGCAGACAATGGAGTCTAAAGGATCAGACGCATTATTGTCCATTGCCTTTCTCATTTAAATTAGCAACCCTCCATAAGTGGTTTGGGGGTTGTTATTTTTTTTCTTCTTGACCTGTAAGTGCTTTGTACCAAAAATCTAAACTGAAAGGTCCCCAAGAGCTGAAAGGTGATTCTCTAATGAGATCAGTACAGAAAGCACCGTTCTGCACTTGTGTGGCTTGATGCTGCTCAGTGGTGGCCAAAGAACTGGCCATGATTCTGTGCCCAGGAGGTGGGTACCGTGTACGTTCAGCTGCACAGCTCTGTTCTTCACCGCACTTCAGCCCCGACCTGACAACGTTGCCAGAACCCGTGCAGGTGAGCCTTTTGTCACCTGAGATCTGAAGCCTTTGGCTCACGTAATAGCACAAACGAGGGTTTGCTAAAGACTATCCTTTGCCTGCTTCACTGTCCAGTGCATTGAGTCGCCATCTCCTAGAGCTGTGGCTGTTGGGTATGATTAGGAGGGATTGTACCAAAGCCAAGATCAATTGAAATTCTAAACTTCAACTCTCTTTCTTTAGATGACGTTGTTTACCCATCATGCTCTATCCCAAAATGCAAATGTATGCAAACTGTGAGACACATTTTTAAAAATCTCCTGTGAAATACAGCTGCTTTTGGCCATCGTTAAAGAGCCAACAGGCTACACAGGGAAACACCTACTGTGTGAAGTGTCCTGCTATCTTCTGTATCCGCAAAAGACATTAGGAAACTTTGGGAAAAGCACTGAAGTAATCTGAAATTTGGACAATGTACAGTGCAATTTGCCTGCCTTGGAAGGATGAAGAATTTAGGCAACTCTGCTTGAAATTAAAACTGACTCCAGGGAGGCTAGATGTAACAAACAAGATGCCTGGATCTCAGTGACATTCCCCCTGGGCAATTGGAGTTATTTGTATACAGAAAATTGCCAAGCTGCTATCTTTTTCTTCTTCTATAACGCAAGCAAAGCCAAAGGATTTTGTTTTGTTCTGAATGCTGCTGAAACTTTATTCCCTTGCTCACAGATCATCTGTGCTGAAAGCCAGGTTTCGTCATGAAGCAAATTTTATCTGTTTAGATCTTAAACCTTTTTAGAGCAGAGATTAACAGGGGTATGAACGTAATCTTAACTTTCTAGTATTGACACATAATCCGTTAGGGGTTTTTTCCCCTTGGAAATGTATTATTACGTCCCTGCCTGCTACTTCCAGTATGCACAGAAAATCACTTTAGAGATTTTAAAATTCTGTGATGTGAGCATAAAGAACACTTTATAAGTAGAGCATGTTGTGCAATGTAATAATTGTTAGGAACTGGTAGCTGTTGGACCATCTGGGGCAGACTTGTCGACTCTTTTCTTACCAAACCTCAGTTTACTATGAAGGAAGCTGTCATTTTCCTTAGTAGCTCAACAACAACAAGTTAATTATTAAATTCTTTAGAGGAATCTACCTTAAATCATGCATGAACTTACTGTGGATTGTTAAATTTTGTAGGTTCTCTTTTGTAGTTGTTTGATCTTGTGGCAAAAAGTAATTACACTTCACCCAATCACGTCTACTTGCCTTTTTTTACTTCAGTAACAACCATCTTTATGCTTAATGGAAAATTAACCTTCCTTCCTATAGCCTGAATTCCCTTATCTTAAATTTTGTCTAGAGTTAATTTGAGCTGTTGAACTAAATTGAAAAACGGTGGTGAAATTAGATATGGTACAGACTTCAGTATTGGTTACCAAATTGGTTGCTGATCAGTTTGTTGTTTTAGCATAAATTGATACTTGACAATTCAAATACTTATAAAATTGGATTAAGTGCATCTAGTTTGAAGTTTGTACGAAATTTAAATATACAAAGTTCTCTTCACTGTGCACACTCGTGTCTCCCTGCTTCACCACCCTCTTAGGTGCTGGTTCTATGGCACGCTTCCCAGTTGAATGGACTTGACTTTACGCAGCGAAATCATGTTCACATACATGTTGTGTTGATGGGTTGGCTTTGAATCTGATCTGGTAGATGTTCTGAATAACCCTGCAGCCATGTGGTGGCTCCAGCACAAAGGTCGTGGTGGGAGCATGTTGCTTAAGGGCAGTAGGAGAGCCAACTGGTTTCCACTCCTGCACTCAGGCCATGTAGCAGCCTGGAGTTGCACAGGGTCAGTTGGGTGTTACGTGAAGGTGCTCTCGGTGTTAGCTTTGATCTGGCCAGTGCACTTACAGTAACAGTGGAGCCAAGGCAGCAGAGACTTGAACGAGGGCTGGGCAAGATTTTTAGAAGAGCTTGTGTTGTTACTACTTGCTTCTGCCACCGCCGAACTCTGTGGTCTCGTATTCTTACAGCTCCTGTTACTTGAACTACTTCTGGTATGTCTTCGTGCGTTGCAGTTAGGGCTCGTAGTTGCAGCAGAGCCATGCTTTGCTTTTGAAAACCATTTATTAGGGTTGCACATTTTTCTGTCCTAGGCACAGCCTGAAGTTCCTTATCTTATGCTAGTTATGCATACATTGTGTTACAAGTTCACCCACTCCTGTAGCATTTATGTGTTTCTGTAATCGTTTTATCGTCCAAACTTCTAAACAAGAAAAATACACACAGAATATTTGAGGGACGAGCCTGTACAAACAGTGGGAAAAACATGGAGTCCTTCTGGAGGACCATTCAAGTCATGCTTCTAGGAACTTTAAAGAAATAGAATCATAGAATACCAGGTTGGAAGGGATCCCAAGGATCACCTGGTCCAACCTTTAAATGGATTTGTTGTAAATAAGTGTACTATGCTGAGTAGTAAACCATGACTTTTTTTTTATTTTAATGGAGTTTGGGACCGTCACTTTTGCTTCCCCCCAACTTGGTTGTGTGTTATTTCTAGGAGGTGTGAACCAGTCTTGTCTTCTTTCATACCTCCCCGTTTCCTCAGTGTACTTTCTCTATGTCGGACATTCTCATAATGAGCTAATATGGACGAGGAGGGCTGGCTGGTATTGTACTCTAATAATCTCTAGGGTGCTGAAAATCTGGGAGTCCTTGTATTTTTCTTTTGGCATTGTGGATTGTTGTTGTGGCCTTTGGCAGTTTCTGTCTGTGCATCTGAGCTGCCGGTCCTGAAGTGTCTCTGAAGGTATTCAGTGAAAGGCTTTCGTACATCTGCATAAAAAGTGCTGAAGAACTTTTTGTTGTTGCTACCCTAGGATCCAAACTTTTGGGGGATTTTCTGTGTTATAGTTAGTTCTGGTTGAGGATGTCAGAACTTGCTAAGAAAGCTATAATGGGGCAAGAAATCCATTGTCAGTTACATATTGGGGTTTCTTCCATGCAAGACCTAGGAGATGTGTTTTCCATCAGGCAGTAATATTCTTACATCTTCAAAATAGTCTATGAACATGAGCTAATTAATCTCCACGATACCTCTGGGAAGTAGACAAGTAGAGTTTTTAAAAAAATAAAAGAAGTGGAGTTTTCAGTACTTCCTGTGCCATCTTGTGATATTTACACTTCACTGGGACAGTGACACACCTCCTGTGGGTGAACTACTTTTTATTGATGCATAAATAAAAAGGTTTGTAATATTTGAGGTGGCTTAGGTATTAAATTAGACTTATTCAAGCATGTACTGGATATTTTGCTAACCTGCTACCCCTTTTGTAAGTGATCACTCTTTCATAGCACAAGGGGAGGAAAGAATTATAGTTGTGATTTTTATCTGCAAAACAGACAAAAATGTTTCGGCAGCACAGCAAAGAGATAATTTACTTGAAAGAAAAATAATAAAGCCACAGAGGAAAAGTGGGCTATTGAACTCCACTGGAGTTCATCAGAAACTGTTCTAACAGGCACCTCTGTGTCGCAAGCAAATCCCTGATTCCCAAAAGAAGCCTTGGAGATGGAGAGGACTATACATTCTAGCAGTGATTAGTGTCCATTAAGATTCAACTCGATGTCCAGTAAAGTGCTTTTGGCTACAAGCTAATAATTCTTGATGCATATTTTAGTCTGCTTTATCTTGGCACTACCCAGTGAAGAACTGAAAGGGGTTTCTGCCTTCCCCCCCATCTTGGATGGAAATGCAAATACTTCCTTGACTAGCAACCTCTTTTTCAGCAAGTTTGATGTAGTTTATATGAGAATCTGACCATTGAAAGCTCCAGTCATCTCACTTGTTCCTCACTGATGGTCTTTTCCCACTGTTATGTGGCATTTGTGGGCTAAAAGGGTAGTAGGAACGTCTGCTCTCCTCTGCCCTGTCATCGGTCCAGGTATTCGTGGGCAAAAAGGGGATCTTCGCTGAAATACCATCTTCATGTTGCATCACTTCTCGCTCCCGCTTTGGTGGTAACATGGTCAATACAGGTGTATGAGCTGAATGCAGTATTTTTTCCTGAAAAACAAGTTATACTCAGCACATGTTACAATAATATAAACTTACTCAGATTATCAGTGCCCTAAGATGTTAGAAATACTAATGATGTTTCTTAATTTTTAAATTAATTTCTGAGTCCTCTGCATAAGACTGGAAACTTTGCTGAATACAGACAACTGGTTTTTTAGATAAATGAATCTGGAATATGCTGGATATATGTAGAAAATGTTTATTAAAATGCTTTTCTAGTAGCTTCTCTCTCTGTGTAATTTGGCATTTTAAAAATCTTCCGCTAGCTGAGCGTTCCCATATGTATTTCTAATTTTAAGTAGTTCAGATAGATCATAGAAAGATAGACCTTGAGTCGACATCTCGCCTTTAATTGTAAATGATTTATATTCAAAGAAATGGATTTACATTTAAAATTTAGATTTCTTTTTTTAAAAAAGTTCCAACTCTCAGTTATTTTCTTTTTATCTACTCTGCTCTAAATGGGCTTTAAACTAGATTTGAAGGGGGAAGGGGATAAAACCAGCAGCAGAGACACAAGGGTTATTGATGGGTATGTGCCTGGGAACGGTCAGGTAGAAGTTAAGGCTTCTTCCAGCACTTCCAGGAAGGCTACAAAGATGTAGTAAGGCTATACAGGGAGAAAATTAGAAAGGCCAAAGTCCAACCAGAACTTAACTTGGCTTTGGATGTTAAGAACACTAAAAAGAGTTTCTATAAATATATTAGTAACAAAAGGAGAATCTCCATCCTTTATCAGATGAAGGCAGTAACATAGTGATAAAGGATGAGGAGAAGGCTGAGGTATTAATGCCATCTTTGCCTCAGTCTTCAGTAGTAGAGTCAGTTGTTCCATGAGTGCCCAGACCCCTGAGCTAGCAGATAGGGGCAAGGAGCAGAACGAAGCTCCTGTAATCCAAAGGGAGGTGGTGAGAGACCTGCTCTGACACCTGGACATACACAAGTCTATGGGGCCGGATGGGATCCACCCACGGGCACTGAGGGAGCTGGCAGAAGTGCTCACCGAGCCACTTTCCATCATCTACCAGCAGTCCTGGCAAACTGGGGAGGTCCCAGTTGACTGGTGTCTAGCAAACGTGACAAACATCCACAAGAAGGGCCAGCAGAATGATCTGGGGAACTACAGGCCTGTCAGTCTGACCTCGGTGCCTGGGAAGGTCATGGAACAGATCATCCTGGGTGCCATTATGTGGCACATGAAGGACATCCAGGCAATCAGACGCAGTCAGCACGGGTTCATGAGAGACAGGTCCTGCTTGACAAACCTGATCTCCCTCTATGACAAAGTGACCCACTTGGTGGATGAAGGAAAGGATGTGGACGTTGTTTACCTGGACTTTAGTAAGGCCTTTGGTACGGTTTCCCACAGCATTCTTCTGGAGAAACTGGCTGCTCATGGCTTGGACGGGAGTACCCTTTGCTGGGTAAAAAACTGGCTGGAGGATCAGGCCCAGAGCGTGGTGGTGAGTGGGAGTTAAATCCAGTTGGCAGCCGGTCACGGGTAGTGTTCTCCAGGGATCGGCCAGTTCTCTTTAACATCTTTATCAACGATCTGGACGAGGGGATCAAGTGCACCCTCAGTCAGTTCACAGATGACACCAAGTTGGGTGGGAGTGTCGACCTGCTTGAGGGTAGAAAGGCTCTACAGAGGGACCTGGACAGGCTGGATGGATGGGCCAAGGCCAATGGGATGAGGTTCAACAAGGCCAAGTGCTGGGTCCTGCACTTGGGTCACACCAACCCCATGCAGCGCTACAGGCCTGGGACAGAGTGGCTGGAGAGCTGCTGCCCGGCTGAAAAGGACCTGGGGGTGCTGGTTGACTGTGGGCTGAACATGAGCCAGCAGTGTGCCCAGGTGGCCAAGAAGGCCTAGAGCATCCTGGCCTGTATCACAAATACCATGGTGAGTAGGACTCTGGAGGTGATCGTCCCCCTGTACTGGGCACTGGTGAGGCCCCACCTCGAGCGCTGCATCCGGTTTTGGGCCCCTTCCCACAAAAAAGACATTGAGGTGCTGGAGCAGGCCCAGAGAAGGGCAACGAAGCTGATGAGGGGGCTGGAGAATAAGTCTTATGAGGAGAGGCTGAGGGAGCTGGGGTTGTTTGGCCTGGAGAAAAGGAGGCTGAGGGGAGACCTTCTCGCTCTCTACAACTGCCTGAAAGGAGGGTGTAGAGAGGTGGGTTTGGTCTCTTCTCAGTCACAGGTGATAGGACAAGAGGAAACGGCCTCAGGTTGCACCAGGGGAAGTTCAGATTGGATATTAGGAAAAATTTTTACATTGAAAGGGTTATTAAGCATTGGAACAGGCTGCCTGGGGAAGTGGTTGAGTCACCATCCCTGGTGGTATTTAACAGACGGGTAGACATAGTGCTTAGAGACGTGGTTTAGTGATGATTTTTGTCAGCCTTAGGTTGATGTTTGGACTAGATGATCTGAAGGATCCCTTCCAACCGAGACGGTTCTATGGCTCTAGTACTCCTGCGCTGTTAATAGGTTTCTTCAGCAGCCGTCTCCAGAGACAGAAGCTGTAAATCTGCCTGGTAACCCCATTGTCTCCCATCAAGGTCTGAACAGAGGCAGCGGAGCTGGCTAGGAACTAGTTCATTGCACTGACATTTTCCTTGAGATACTGGGAGGCCACCACCTGTTCTTCCAAATCAACAAGACTTTTTTTATGAGAAGATTGGTTAGTTGAACAAAAATCATGTGGTGAGGCACAGGTAATTTTATCAGAGTTTTTTTTTTTTTATAATCTTTATTCAGTGTCATAGTCTTTTGCAATAAGCTTTTATTCCTAGACTTCACAGATTGCAGTTCAAATTCCTGAAACTGGGTAGCTTTCTAGAATACTTCAAAGTGCTTATATGATTTGCCTTCCCCCTCCCTCCCCCCCCCATATATATATTTTTTTTTTTTAAAATATCTTACTAATTCACTGCCTCTTTCTAAGCCTTCAGTAGGGTATTTGCTTGAGTCATAAAGCTCCTGCAGCATTTGAGAAATCTTATGTTGAGGTCAGTACAGCAAGTTTTAGTGTTGACAAAAATAGATACCAGGACCGAACCTTCCCAAGTCACTAAAAATGTCTTCTTTGGAAGATATAGGCAGATTATGGCCTTATTTCAGAGCTGCATCCAAAGTTTAACCCTTTTGTTTGAACCTGATTTAAAAACAGAGCATGCCTAAATGATGTGAAATGAAAAAGCAAAACATGGAAATAAAACCCAGAAATGTAATCAGACAAACTTTAAAAAAAAAAAGGAAAGATAAAAGAAAAAAAATATATAAGCAAGCAAGAAAAAAGCCCCTTTGAAGAGACATCCAGGCTAACTTTAATGTCCCAGTCCTTAATTTTTCCATCTTTTCTATCACGCCCTGTGGTATATGTGAATTGTCTGATGTTGCTCCACCCTCCAGAGGGATGCTTTTCTGTGGTGCTGCGAATTTAGTTGGTACAGTAGTCTGGAATGAAGTGTTCTATATAATTACCATAGTGTTTGGTTATTTGCGGAGCAAGGACGGTGGGGGAGAGGAGATTACAATCGCTTATAGGAACTGCTACTGAGTTTTTGCAGAATCTGGCTCAACTGAGATCATGAGACGGTTTTGCCCCACCGTTTCCGGTAATTAGGCATTTCCAAGCAGCAGGTCAAACCAATTTGTCTTTTAGAGGGACTGTTTAATTTTTTGGACTGCTGTTTGTGACAGTTTTTTTGGGGGGGTGTCTTGTTTTTTGAGCTGCTGTTCTGTTCCCGTGCTAATCGTGGTGGGAGATCCCTGGGTTTAGTTTAGTGATTGGTTTTAGAGGGTGAGGGAGCAATTATCATTTTCTATTGTTTATATTGTAGTCAGTATTGTTTGAGCACGCATTCAACAAGTTTCTTTCCCAAGGGCTATGCTGTGCTTTTCACGCAGATTTCTCACGTGAGCCTTGGCAGGGGGTAGGGTGACCGAAGTGGCTGTTCCTTCCAGGAGAAACACTGCGAGGCTGTGGGGAGGTTGTTGCTTAAGAAAATGTACAGAAGTTCATTTTAAGTAAGCCAGCAAGAAAGAAGGAGATGGGTAGGAAAAAAGAGGGGAAAAAAAGGAGTGAATCAGAGGAGAATATTGTCTTGCAACAAGTGGCAAAATTGGAGTAAAATAGGTATGTTCACACAAACACACACACCCCCCAACACACACACAAACACTGCAGAAGGTAGTAGAGAGAGTGCAGCCTCTTGGCTCTTTGGGAGCAATTTTTAGCCTGTTCAGCAACAGGCTGAACAACTTTGCATTCCTCTTGTGTGTGTGCTTGTCTGCTCTGGTCCCTGACTGGCAGGTGGGATCTGCTGGGAATCAAACTGTGGACTTTTAAACTGATCCAATGTGACATGCTGTTCTCAGCAGGGGCATTATAATGTGTAAGGGACATTATGACGGGCAGCACTAACCAAACTGTAGGTTTTTGCTTCAGTGCCTTAAAGAACAGCTTTTTGTCTTTTTATTTTGAAGGAGTGCTATACCTGGAAGTTCAGCTCTCAGCATGTCTAAAATTTAAAAAAAAAACCAAAACAAAAACAAAACACAAACCAGAGCTCAGGAAAGGGCTTTTGGTATCAGACTTCACCATTTGATTTTCAAAGCCATAGATCTTAGATTGAATTTAAAGGGGGGGAGAGGGGGCAAAAAAGGGGCAGTGCGGGAAACAAAGGGGGAGGGAAAAGTTTATTGTTTGTTTCAGTGACTGTCCGGGGCTTTTTTGGTACTGGGCATTTCCTGAGCTGTAGAAACACTTGAAGTGGGGTAGCGTCTTCAATTACAGTGCAGTTTTGTCAGACACATTCAGACGCATTTCCTTGGTCAGCTGACAAAACCACGTTTTCATCATGACTGGCTTCTTGTAGTCGGGACAGTGTATGCAGTGGTGTCAGCCTCTTAAGTTTCCCCTGTAGCCGATTTTAGACTTGGAGTCAGCTGCTTGAAACCCCTGAATTTTCACAGCATCGGACGTGTTTTCGCTGAACAGGAGTCTCCTCCTGCCCACACCCCCTTCCACCCCACCCTGAGCGCTGGCTCTCAGCTCCCCCACCCTCCCTTGGGACAGGAAAAATGAAGTGTCTACCCATCCCGGGTAGATTATGTCGCTGTTTGCCGGGAAGACGGCGTGCATCCCATACGCTGAGAGGGGAAGGCGAGCGACCGAAGGGCGGCTATTGTTCAACTGCAGCCAAGGAGCTGAATAGAGAGGCTTGCGCTTGACGGGCTCCGGGCTCTGGCTTTTCTGCATTCCAAACCGTCTGAGGCAGAGAAAAACAGAGCGCGGGAGAGAAGAGTGCCGAGGCTCCGCTGACTTTTTCTGGTTGGCATGGTGGCAGGACCATGGTAGAGGTATTAGGATTACCGCAGAATGCAGTTCACAGGTGAGATCCCTCCTGACACGGTCCACGCACACAGGGGACTCTATTGCTGCAGTATTTCCAGCCAGGCAGGATTGGGCAGGAGGCACATAGGTATTTTGCTGGAAATTTAAAGTGACACGACTTAAAGCAACTCAAAACTTTCAAGGCTTTTTTCCATGTTGCATGTATATATCAATTCTCTTCTTCGTTATTTCGGTTTTATATGTAGGTTTTTAGAGAGATATTTACATAGATTTAATATGATGAATGGAAAAGTGGATTATTGGTACTTTTCTGCTCGCTAGTACAGAAATTACATGTTAACATTAAAACATCCTGTTTTAATGCAGAGATGACAAACAAGATTTGTAATGGCTGTCCAAGTTAAAAAATCTCATTTATTGCTACTTAAATATTACATTTACTTTTCTCCTTCTCCCTGAAAGCCTTTACTTACCTAACGTAAGACGGTACATTTTTATATGACATTGGGTTACTGGATAAGGCCAGATATCGTTCTTTGAGGACACACTGTGTTTACTTGTGGCTGGCATTGTGTGATGTTTTCAACATATGATATTGCCAACCTTGCTTCCTGTCCTCCAGCAAGTGATGGTAAATCAAAGCAGTTCAGGGAATCCTACAGGTTGCTCATAAAAACAAGAGGATAGGATTTGTTTTCTTTTCAATATAAAGGGCATTGCCTTAGTAATGCTGCTTGCTTTTCTAGCAGCTTTTGTCTTAAAAATGTATTGTTAAGTGATAGCAAGCTGGAAAGCATTTAAATTTCATGCCTTTTGATATAGTTAGACATTTTTCAGTAGCTGTAAAAGCAATAAATGTTGTCTAAGGAAACCAGGAATGGAATCTCCGGAGTTAAATTTTTTTTATACCTTGGAAACAGCCTTTAATAGGTACTGATTATGAAGTCCTACTTAGTCATTTTCCTCCTCATCTGTAGACCGGGGAGAATACTAATTTGCTAACTTGGAGAGACTGTTTTTGTTAGCTTGAACCAATGAGATTGTTCTGCAGCTGTTTTTGAATTACATGATCAGAAAATGGAAACCTTCTGCCTTAGCTTTTTTGGGACAAACGTGTTTCTTTCAAAAACAAGCAAACTTTTGGCAAACTAACCAAGCTCAAGGCAACACAATTCTAGTCCCTTCCAATTTTCATTTAGGTGATTCTGGGGTGGTTACCAGGAGGTACCCTTTAGAATTTCCTGTTGCTTTTGGGGGCTCTTTCATACGATTAACATGTTAATAGGGTGGTGAATTAAAAATACAATACTGGGGAGTTCTAGGAGGCAGACGTGAGCAGCAACTTACATTCCTGCAGATTCTTCATGTTGTGCTTAGCTTTATCTGATACTCTGTGGGTGCTCTCGCTCTTTCTCTCTGTAAAAATCTGTGGGGAGGGGAAAACGGTGTAATGAATACTTGAGGTGACTCCTGTCAGAAAGATCTGTCATGGCTCTGTAAAGCTCATGGGAACAAATCGGCTTCATTTGTTTATAAGCAAGAGGAAGGGGCATTCAGATATACTGAGGCTTGACCTGCTCCTTGCAATTTTCTGATATCTGGAGCAAGTATTGCACCAGCTGTGTAATATGGGAAGTCAAAGAATTCTGTGATGCAGCAAAATACAGGGTATGGACGGCATTTGTAAATGGCTCGTTGGCATCAAGAGACAGATTCATTTTCCAGCCTGTAGGGGTATGTACCTTTTCAAAGCTTTAATTCTCCACAAAGGGAATACTCTCTTTTATCTAGATTTCTTGGCTAATTGGCATCAGACAGCACAAATGTTTCTGGGAGAGCTAATAATGGTGGGATTTGAAACTGGGCCAATGGCAGAAGGGAGACCTAATGATCCCCTTCCATTTAATTTTCTAATATATATGGGTGACTGCTTCTAGTAAGGGAGAGGAGGAGAAGTCGTCAGCAGGCAAATGATACAACTACAGTCAGTACTTACAGTTTCAACAGTGTCATCTCCACGTGTTAAATAGCCAAGAGACTTCGACTATATGTGTTATGGATATAATGGGAAATGGTGCTGAAATCGTCGTAGTAAACATAACGGCAAGAACTGGGTTGTGGTGTTGTGCAGTAGCTGGCTGTCGGAACAGATGATGGCAGCTACAAATAGCTATGGTGAGTCTGTATAGAGTTTCCCTCCGTAGCAGAACAGTGCTGCTCCTTAGGCAGGCAGTGGATCTGCTGTAACGACACACAATATTGTGTTTTCCTTCCCTTGCACCTGCAGCATGCTCGGCAGGGACTTTGGGAGGGCAATGTTGTGATGTGGACGCCTGCCAGAGGAGTGAAACAGCTCCACTGATGCGTTGGCTTGGAGCAGGCCTCTGGGCAACCTTCAAAAGGGGTGCCAATCGTAAGCATTCAAAGATGCAAGTCTGGCTTAGAAAAGAGGAGATGGAAAAGTTTGTTGGTTTGGGTGGTTTATTTTTTATAATTATTCATTTTCCTGCTTGTTTTGATCCTTGTTGTAGTAGGCGTCAGTCAGATTTTCAAGCTCAGTTGCACTCAAACTGTTAAGGCCAGGTTCTTTTTCTAGAGTAGAGGCTTTCATTGCCTCTACATTTGTTTGATTCCAGGGGCAATGGCTACAGAAAAAATGCCAGATATGTACAATACAGCATAATTCTAATGCCATTTTTCACAGCGTTCATGCTCTTAAAGTCTCATCCTGGTATGTCCCAATGTCACTTTAAAATATTGGCTATGTTCTCCAGGGGAATTCCCACCAGCATTTCCAAGAAGAATCTTTAGGATATCGCATCAGTCAGAAATGAAGCCCGTGTCCACAAGATGGAGGGCTTCGTATGTCCTTGCAAAAATTCCCTAAACTATACAGCCTCTTAACCTTGCTGTGTTTTCTTCTTTCACCACTAAATTTGGTCCCTAATTTGGAAACAGATCAAAAAAAACCCTCCGTGTACTGATCTCTTAGTGTTTAGAAAGGCCTTGGGCTTTGGCAGTTGCATTATTTTGCTGCTTACGTAGAGATTAACATAGTATTCCTATAAACACAGGTGGAACTGAGTAGTAAGAGGGAGGGAGACCACATGATTCATAGGCAGGGGTAGGAAATCATGTTGCTGGTCATAACCACTCATTTTCCAGAATGCTCCTGCTCTTCTGCTGTATACCTGGTAAGTTCAAGCTGCATGCTTTCGGGCTACTAGACACTTAACAGCTTTTTGTTGGTGGTTTTCTGTCTTATTATCTGGGGTTAGAGGTGTAGGTTATTGTGAATTCATCTTTTTGTTTTGGTCTGTGCCAATCAAGGAGACTTCAACTCCCACCTGGTGATGTTGGCAAAGCTGCGGTTTCTTGACAAATAAAGGGAGCAAGCGGTGACCTCAGGGTGGAGTAAAGCTCTCTATTGGCACAGCACGCTCAACCCTGCTCTGCAAGAATCGCTGGTATTTAGCTTGTGCTGAAAACAAGCAAGATGAACTCATTGTGGGAGTGCTACATAAAGCTATTACCCTTCTACTAACCCTTGTAGGAAGAGGGTAAATAAGTTGATGGAGTGGTGTAGCAGTTCCTGCATGATCTGACCAGAAGCTTAAGAAATCATATGGTCAGTAGAATATCATGTATTGATCATGTTGAATTGCTTCCCAAATTACTTTGAAGCCATCTGTGTGGGTCTTTTGAATTCTGGTGGCACCAGAATGTTGCAGACTGAATGAAAAGACATTTAGTTCTTTCTCATCTGAAACTGGTTTTTGCAAAATTGTAGTTCTGTATTATCAGTGTGATCATGTCTAGTCACAGAAGGCCAAAAAAAGCCCCAAGGCAGCCACCACCCAAACCCCAATCATCGCTAAGTTGTTCTTTCTTTTGTTTGCTTGTTGGAGATGTCATCCAAATAGCTTAGTCTAAATAAGAAAAACCATTCCTGACTGTTTCCCTGCTCTGGTTGGAAGTATATGCCTAAGGAAAAACACCAGGTTGCAAAGTAATAGTAGAGACCAACATGAATGATGGTAGTATTCCAACAAAACTGCCTTAATCAAGTATTTTCATTTGCATTTTTATCTGAATTTGGGCAAAATTCAAGATATGAGTTGTGCAAACTATGTGGCCTACTGGGTGAGCAATAAATGCTTTTTTTTCCTTTTCCAAGCCTGACCACAGCATTTGTGGGGAAATGCTTGGCTGTCCCAATGGCAACTTGGAGGACAGTTTAGTGCAAGGTGTCCCCTTTCCCCGAAAACCTGCCTGATAGATTTCTTTCTGACAATTTCTAGCACATCAACGTCTTGAAGTGAGAAGGTTGCTCCGATCAGTTACATGACAAGAACTGGGAAGAATTATTTAAAAGATACTTTTTCCATGGTGTTCCAATATAATTCCTAATAAATCCGGCATATGTTAAGTGCTTCTCCTTGTCTGTCTTTCTAATAAAGCTCCTTTATAATGATTTAGAACAGATAAAATCTGAAGGGCCTTTCAGATTGTCTGTAAAATAGCAGTGGTGCTGTACCTGGACTGCATAAGCAAGGCTTTTGGTGCCTTTAGAGCCAGGGCAGGGAGGAGAGGGGAGCTGGGCGTACAGGGTGGTTTCTGGGCAGTTCCTTTCTTTTTCCTTTTTCTTCATACCTGAGAGACTTGAAAGTACAGCCAGCAGAGCTGTAGCTGGGTCTTCCTTGATTGGAAAGGTTGATTTTTCTTGGGACTACCTGAGTGATGCAAGTCTTGGGTGGGGAGGGTAGGGGGGATAAAAGAAACTGTGCTTTTTTTTTTTTTCATGTCAGCAAATATTTATACTTGGTTTTTTGCTGTCTCCAAACCACTGTTTTCCTTCCAGTAGCTCTACAAAAATAGTGTTTGTTCTTGTTAACTTTTGTTGTGGTCATGTTTAAGCTGTACTTATATTTGAAGTTTGCATTTCTTGGAAATTCTTGTTCAGAAAAAACCACTGTGGTGCTGATGCCACTTGAGACACTGACGATTTCAGTCCTCCCAGTATGAAAGGTCAAAAGTCACTCCCCATCTCTCTTTCATACTACTTTAAAAGATGGAAGAGCTCTTGGATTTCTGGGCCAGATCTTGAGATATGTGAAGCAGGTCATGAAACTCAGTGGGCGGGGGAATCAGACCCTGAATGTTGAACTTTTTTACACTCTTCATCCATTCTTGAAGGTTTGGCACCTCTCAGGGCTGCTTAATTTTTTGTTCAATCTTACCATTAGTAACGTTTCTAGATGCTAGCTCAGAATCCTTTTTTAAATTGAAGTGCTTGAGACTCGATTCATTTTAAGCTGTCACTTTCACAGTCTTTCTGAGCAAGGGCTTTTGCCGTCAATCTTTGTGCTTGGCAAATCTGGGAAAGTTGTGGGGTTTGTTTTGTTTTTACAGCACCATGTTTTCAGGACATTTTGAGTCTGCCCTTTGTTTTGAACGCACGGTGGTTTTGGTTGGAGGGAAAGAATGTAGAAGGTATTCTTCATGAACACATTCTTGAGAAAAAAGTCATCGCGTGAATACAAGCATCAGAAATCAAGTAGTCTTCATATACTGCTTGTTAAATACATAGCTGGATGTATTCATACTTTAATTCAAGATGTCTGTTTACATGAGGCATATGGCTCACAGTTTGGAAAGGCACTCCAGAGTGGATGACTCTGTAAATAATGTCTTGGCCCTAATTTGGATTAAATTAGCCTGATGTTTTTAGAGTAGTCATTAATAGATACTTACAAACTACTATACTGCTAGCAGCATAACTTAGCTGAATCCCTTGGCTATGCTGAGGACACCTGAAGTTGGATTGAGTACAAAAATGTAATTAAGTTGGTGTGGAAATAGGAAAAAAACACTTCATCAGTGAAGTGCTGAAAATCCAGCAGTTCTCTCCAGCAGAAATATTTGTGCCAGAGCTCTTAGTGCTTCTGGTTAGGTCATTGTTTTGTAAGGTTGACGAAGTCTTTTTCCGTGGGAAAGTGGACAGTAATAACAGGATGGTTTGACCTGTTTCTTTTCTGACTTTCCCATTGCCAGTTCTTCTGATTTTTGGAACTGGCTTACTAAGGTTAACGTGCCCAGGAACCAAAAAATCACAGTAATTTGCCTATTCTTCAATTACGGTAATTTTTTTAAAGATCACTTAAGACTGCATCTTTCTTTCTGTATATGAGCAGCATGATGTTTTCTTCTGTGCTTACCTTCTCGGCCTCTGGGTAAAGCCAATTTTCTTTCCTTATACAATGCTGGACGTTCTCTGTTGATGTGGGTGCAGGTATGTGTCTCCCTCACTCACTCTGTTGATCTTCAACTGATGGGTTGACTCCCAGTCTTCCTGCTCTCCTCAAGCCTCTCTAAATTAATAAATCCTGGAGGCAAAAAGTATAGGGGTGCATAGTTTTGCTGAGTCTTAGACTCAGCAAAACTTAATTTTGTGGACAGGTACACTCAGCAGCATGAAGGATTCATCTCCAGCCCCTACAGCATTACAGACTTGCATCAGTTTTGCCAGTAAAACATAATACTGGGATCTAGAGGGAGAACTGGGGCAGACATCCTAAAAAAAGTCACCTTGTTTGTGTCGTGTTAGAATGTTCATGGGGAAAATATGGAAAAGATGAAGATGTGTTTTAAAAAGTAGTTTAAAATTCAGCTCCTTAGCAAGTAGCTTCGTAGGCTTCTGACAGCTTTTTTTCTTTAACCTGAGAAGCATGTCTGTAATTCTAAGTTATTGCATGTAGTTCATAGGCACCAAGGAACACAATGTAATGGGAGGTCTGTTAAGACATAGCTTGCTATAATGGAAAAGATTTTGAAGCATTGATTAGATTCATATAGGCAGTTAGGTGTATCTTTATACTGCAAGGGAAGTGCAAGCTGACTTCTGCGCTGGTAAGCGTCCTACTTTGTGTCCAAGTAAACTGACTTAAGTGAGTTTTGTCTGAGGCCTGGGACTAGACTTAGTTTCCAGAGAGGTGAAGTATGACTGGCCAGCCAAGAGGCCAAATGATTTGGCTAGGGAGGTTCAGTGGGCAGAGAAGAGCTTTGTAAAGGCTAGCCCCTTAGAGTTTCATTTAAATTTTCATTTCGGCTGCTGATCTATTTGTCTCCAGTGCCCTGTCAAAGCTAAGTGTGGAAATAGCTTCCTGACATTATTTTAAATGTCACTTGTACAAGGGAGTTCTTGCCTGTATTATTATATACTGCACAACTTCAAGGTTTGCTGTTTTTCTCACCTTCATTTTGAGCCTTTCTGTCCCTATTTATCTTTACAGGCTGTCAGCAGGTACAGCTTTCCGCTGCGCCTGTGTTCCTCACTGCTCCAACAATTGTTATGTAGGAAATTCTGTGCTCTGCTTCTCTCCTGAGTAACCACTAGGTTAACATTTCTCATCTCAGCTGGGTTTGGAAGGTTGGTGGTGTTCACTCTGGAAAGTAAGGGGAACTATTACTCTGGAAAAAGATAATACTGCATCAGTGCTGTGGCATGTAGAGGTTGTCATCTTCAGCTGGATGAGAGTTGTTGAGAGCGAGTGCTAAAGATCACTGACTGTGCTAAAATCAATTCATTAAGCAATCTGAAAGGATAAAATACTAGACTATCATGTGTATGTGTGGGCTGGTACTTCATCAGTGTGGTTTCACTTTCAACAAAGGAATGGACTGGCTTAAAGAGAGATGTATGTATCCATCTTTTTCTACACACACACACACACCCCGCCCCGGGTAAAAAGGGCTTTCTGTGTACTTTGCCTTGCTCCCATAGGGCTATCCACATCTTCTCGTATCAGACGCAAATCTGCTATTGATTTACATTGCATTCTGCTGCTCGTGGCTTGTTTGTAGGATGGTGTCATAGTGTAACACACTGCTTTTGCTTATGTAGCCTAAGCCAAAAAGTTACCCGTGTCACAAAATAATTGTGAATCCGTCCACCGTGATTCCATAATACGCAATGAGTTACTCGGCCTTTTCCATCTGGATGCTCTCGAGCTAGATTATAGTGTGCTCAGAATGCTGTTATATTGTAATACCACTTCTCAAAGCAAAATGACTTTCACTACAGATAGGCATTTAAAATTATTTAATGCAGGAAATGGAGCCTTTTGCATATAGAATTGACATTTTTACATGTCTGGGAAACTTGTTTTCAAGCTAGGTGGCTTGTTCTTTGCTGTGGCATTGAATAAGATTGGAAAGTTATTACTGCTTTGCATTTTTCTGAGGCGAAATGACTCGGATAACTTTTCTTATATCCTAATGAACAGGTATAGACGTGAGTAGTTTTGTCTGGTACATATGACATTGATCCAGGAGTTGGAGAAGCAGATGTTTATTGTTTCTTGTGGATTAACTAGGGCTGCAGCCTCAGCAAGCAATTTTATATGTCTCTGCCTGTCTTCCTGTTGTGAAAAAAGTTGCCCTCTCCCTACCCACTGTGCCCCTGTTCTGAAGGGAGCATTTCATTTTTCAAGTACACAAATATCCTGTCTTTATTCACTCCTAAATTAACTGTAAAACATTTTAATAAGAATGACTTGGGTGTGCAATGTCTAATGTATATTGCTTTGCAGACATTATCTACTGACTATAGCAATATCCATCAATCAGTCCGTCAGTCTGTCCCTAGTGCAAGTAAGATCCATTTTTCCTCTTCTTGTAAGTGCCTCATGCACAGAACATTAATAACTACTGTGACCCTGTGCTTACAAAGCATCTGCATCAGAAGGCAACTGTGCTCTATTATTTGCATATCTTATGAGTTATCATTTACTAAAATTCCTGTAGAAAAATCTGAGCACTCGTGCTTCTGTATAGTTTCACTTATCAGGAATGCTAATTTTTAAATCCACAGGATGGCAAAGCTGTTTAGCTTCATAGGTTTCCAAATCATAACTGTAGGAGGGTGACATTTCTGACAACTGCAGAAACGAGCAGAAGCCTATTTGCTGATGGTAATGCAAAGAATTACCAGTTGGGGATGTATACGAGTTTTATATAAGAGGTTCCAAAACATAAGGGCTTTCATGTTTCTTAAACATAAGGTTCAATTTTCAGCCTTGTGGACTCATCTGCTTTTGGAATTGAGGGGTGAGGAAGGTGAACCCAAACTCTTTGAAGAAATTTTCTCGTGTTTTCACCTGCTATTCTGTATGGCTACTGGTGCTAATTTTGGAAAACAGCAGTCTCTCAAGGAAGAGATTAGCTGCTTCTCACTCCTGGTTTTGGAGGTTTTTTTATTCGTACTTTGCTGATCTCTCCCACCTGTTTTTATTTTCACATTTTGCATACTTCCACTATGGTCAATAGAGCAATTTGTATCTATGTTTGCATTGGTTCAACAAAATTTTTTCCAGTGTAGGTAGGTCTCACAGCATGAAAATGAGTTAGTCATGTTTTGAATATTTCTCTCATGCTTATTTGCAGCCTATGTCAAAAACTGGCTATCCTGGAAAATTTGGACAAGACTTTTTGAAAGGTTTTGGTAAGCCCTAAAGCGCAAGACCTGCTTTAAGATGGAGAAAGATAAATTTAAGAAGCTATTCACAGTGTTTCTTCTGCCCGTGGCAAGCTTTAGTAGGAGACCAGTAGCACATCCCTTCTGCAGTTGTGGAGCAACTTTAATCTTCGGTGTTCTTGCACAACAAAAGGTTTAAAAATTAAAATTAATGCTTCAGAGGAGTTTCAAGTTATTTTGAAGTAATTGTTTGAAACTAGGTTTTCAAAGGATGTAAACTGGCAGGATGTTTCTGAGACCAGAGTTTGATAATGGAGAGTATCAAAGCATACAAACGTCAACCCAGTAGTTGGGAGAGGAGGCTGGATACATTCATTCATGGAACTAGGGAGCAAATTGCTAAGCACGAGTGGAGTTAACTGTTGGAAGAGCTCACCAAGGGAACAGGCTGGTTCTTTATGTCTTTGCAGTGTCTATTTACAATCGGATGTTCTTTTTTTCCAGGAGACGTGTCTTTGTTCAACTAGAAATAATGTAATGAATGGATGAGAGTCACTGAGTGATGTTCTAAAGGTGTTCAAGTCAGGTTAGATGATAGTAATCATTATTTCTACTTTTAAGTTTGATGGATTTGGTGTTTCTAAATGTCAGAGGTTCTTCTGCATCCATCTATTGCTTTAAATTTCCTGGATTTCTAATAGGTGTGTGTTGGTGACTTACTTACAAGGACTTTTCAATTCATGCTTTTGTTCTGATGCTTATTTCCACCTTCTGAAAGTCCATGGCAGCCAAGCTTCCTGCATGATACTGTGTCCTGTTAAGCCACACAAAAAGGAGATGAATAGTAAGGAAGTATTTATACAGGTTTTTTCCCCTCTGTGTGTTGCCCCAGGAATGTTAATGCACAGGAGAGGTCCGCATATGAAAATCTGTAATACCATTTCAGTTCCTAGTTACATCTTCCTGACTGAAGTCTTTGCAACTTCTGCCTCTGCTATTTACAAAGTTTTTAATGTTCCCATATTTTAAAATACTCCAATAACGCAGTTTCGTATTTGCTATTTAATATACTTCCCCTGTTTTCATGAACATTATAATGCATTGAAAGGGATGAATAAAGCTAAATTATGATAGAAGATGAGGCAGCTAGGGAGGAAAACAGGATCTGTACTCCTAGAAAGGATGCAAAATTGGTAAGAATTCATGGGAAATCAATACTCTTAACTTTGTTTTCTCTAGAACCTATTATTTATGGAGTTAATAGTTAATATTGCAAATTAAACCAGTTATTAATAGAAGGACAGTCAGGTGAACTTAGGCACCGTATTTGTTTCACAGAAAAGTAAAAGGCAAGAGATGACATTTTTGTTTCATATTCTCTAACCAGATAGAAGAAAATAGCTACCTAATCCTTTCTGTAAAAGTTCTTTAATTTCATTCTTATTGCAAGTAGATTTACGTCATCAATTTGCACAGGCTTAACTCAAAGAAGATTCTACTTGTAGAAGTTGGACAAAATGTGATCCTCCCACACACAGAGTAAAATTTGCTGGAAAAGCTCATTTTGTCAAAAAAAAAAAATCAGCTATTTTTTGCATAGATGGGAAATGCATCTGATGCCTTTCTGTTGTTGGATTTTATATTATGTAGGAAAAGTTTCTATTTTTTTTTATCTCTCTGTTCATATTGGAGGAGGAGGAATGAACTTTTTCGGTATGAAGAGGAGGACTGCTTGGCTAAGTCTTCCGTGCTGCTGCAATATCTCACTCCTGTCCCGTGTTCCCTCATTAATTGTGAATTCTGTATAGCATCTGCCCTGCTTGGCAGGTGTTTTATGAAAATATCTGTCCTGCAAAACCATACTTGCTACGGTTTGTCTTAGTAATTGGAATTTTCTTCCCTGCTGGGACTCGATAGCTCTTTTTTTTTCCTTAGTTTGTTGGTTGGTATCTAATTCTTTGCTTTGCTGATCTAATGATTTTTTGTTGTTACTGTTTTGGCTTGGGTTTTAGTTGGTGGTCAGCAAGTGTCCTAGTTTGTAATAGGGATTGGCAACTGTATAAATTATTTAAAATAAAGACAGGTTCAGAAAATGGTGAACAAAAGGCGGCTGTCTCTTTAAAGAGTGCAGTTTGATCAGAGCATCAGCTCCATCCCCTGAGGACAAAGGCAATTTTGATTTGTGGGGCCCAGGAGTCCCTCACTTACCGGGATTCGTCTCTTCTCATGCATGTGTAAACCTGTAAAATGCTCTTTTGTGTAGAATAAATCATATGCTATAAATCCTGTACAATTAAATGTGACCCTTCATAAAGTCACAATGACAAGGCTTCATTGCAAAGCTGTGCAGAGCAAGCTCGCTGTCTAGACAGAGCAGAATTATTTCCCATTTATCTTTTTTTTTTTTTTTTTTAAATAAATAACCAACCGTTAGCATTTGACTTGCTTGAACCCCCAAGAACGCTGCTCTCTCCTTACCTCTTTCTCATTTGCCCTGTTGCAGTCGAGGCTGAAGCCCAGCGGGGCTGTGACTGCTGCTTCGCGCTGATGAAGAGGAGCAGTTCCCCTCTCTCTAATGCTGCTGTTGGCAGTCAGAAGCAGATTCCATTATTGCCGATCAATGCCGCCGCCATGCAGGAGGAGGGGAGAGGGAGGGGTGGGAGCTTCCTATTCACAGATTGATCAACCTGCCATTGCATGAACAAATTCATTGTAAGGAAGGCTGGGATGCTGTTATAAGAGCTGGAGCAGGAAGGGGCTTGTAAACAGGGGAATGCAGGCTCTTCAGTAATGGGGAGGGTATTTAAATTGCCTCTAAGCTTCCTGTTTTTTCTTTTAGCATAAAGCATAATACCTGAGCCTACAAACAAAGCCAACACTATAAGGAGTGGTAGGGATATATTACACTTAGCTGATGAGCTATTGTGCTGACTTACTTGATCTTCTTCAGCACTGAGACCTGTTTCTTCTTTTTTACTTAAATTGATTCTATCATAACCTGCTACCTCTTTTGGATTTTAAAGCCTCGGTTTCCCCTGCACCACTTTTTTGCCTTCTTTCTGTTCCTGCTTGGACTGAAACCTGACACAAAGGGACAACAAGTACAGACCCCACTTACTGCTCCCACCCATGCCTGCTTTGTCAGTATGGGCTGTCAGATGTAGGGTTGAGAGAAGAGGGCAGGATCACGGTCTCACGTTGTCAGTGTAGACAATAACTGGAGTACTGGAATCCCAAGACCATCAGCTCCTCCCCATCCTTCCTACCCTGCTTCGTTCACTTATTGTTTTCTGTATGGAAAAGTTTTCTGGCTGGAGAATGAGTCTTCTTTCTCCTGGTGATGTGGCCGAATGGCTGGATAGCAGCACAGAAGATGAGAAAAGCCTTCTCTCGTTTCTTGGTACGGTAGGGTACTAACTATATATATTTTATTTTTTTTTTAATACTTTACTGGGAAACCTTTACTACCTTCACTGGTGCTTAATTTCTTCAGTCCTTCAGTTACCTGACGTTATTTCCTTGTAAGAGCTTTTAAGTGGTATGCAATTGTTAATTAAACTTGATTACAGTCTGTTTGAAATAGTGGCAAACACATTTGGCAAAGGTCAAGTTATAAATTGGCATGTGCTATGCAGAAAATCCGTTCTGGGCTAAACACGTTACTTACTGGTCTGTTTCTCTTCTCTGTGCCATTTGACCAGCTGATCACTGTGTTCAGTCTCTACTTCCACTCATTTCTGTCAGCTTGCCTACAACTTAACTTCTCAGCTGTGTGATGCTAGTAAGACAGATCAGGAGACTGCTGAAAGTTTTTCTTCTTAAGAGAAATGTTTAGATGCATTTAGAACAAAAATTTCAGCCGAGGGAATCAGATACTCCTCTAGCCTAGAAATTAAATCTAGGAAGCACAATCAGGCAATCCTGTGCTCTATTTCTGGATACTTACACATTAGTTTAACTGCATTCAGGTGGAAAATTGGAACTACTCTTTTACTTATAGTAAATACCAGTGAGATGTTGAAAATGTTTTAAACAGAATTCACACATAGCAGCTGGTTATTGTTTTGTCTTTCCCTTAGAGCTGTTGCTATGTCAAACTGTTGTTACTTGGTTTTGTTCTTTTAATCCCATCTCCACAAATCATCCCATCTCTCTCCTGAATGGTTTCTGTTGTCCTCCGGATGCAGTCTGTTTTCTTTCTGTTTTAATAATTTCCAGGTACTGCGTTGCTCAGGCAGCCTGAATTTTCCTTTCCATGGACTATTTAAAATAATGTTTGTTACAATATCTGCTATCATATCTCTTCCCCCGCCCCCACCTCCACCCCTTAGTTACAGTAGTCACCATTATGGATCTTTTTCTGTCAGTCAAGTAGGTGACAGCCAATCCATACACTATTTTTTCTCCAGTTTTGTTGTCTTCCACCCAGAGCATAGGCAGGTACCTGGTGTGGCTGGGCTCTCTGCAGTAGATAGAGCTTACACTCATCTCTCTATGATAAGCAGTTCTCTCAGTTACCAGGTCCAGAACAGTACAGAATGTGGGAGGAAAATAAGGACTCCCACAGAGTATATTTTGATTTGCTAACACTTCATTGCTATGTGCTGTGGCCTTCTTTGGGAGTGTCACACCAGATGTGAACAGGGACAAGAGTATGCATGGGCTGGGCACTCGTGCTGCTCTTCAAGAGACTGTCGTTCACATTTTGTTCCAAACCGAGAGATCCTCAAGATGTCTCCTAAATCTCACCCCAGGAAGTATTTATTCAGCCTGAGGTCTGAGGGGTGTTGCAAAGCTGAGCTATTTAAGGTAGCATTTTTTGCATCCAAGTATACTTAAACTATCATTTTTCTTTCACCTTAAAGAGATACCAATTCCAAGTGGTGTCTTAACTTTGATGCCATGCCTCGGATGTCTACAGTACCTTGGCAGTTTTTATTTTTGTGTGTCCATAGCAATAATTCTTATTGCTTAGGGGCAAAATCCTGCCATAGTGAGCAAGAGGTACTGAAGCTTAGAGCAGCCTTCTGGCCCAGTGAGAGGAATGACAAGAGCTGTTGAGCTTCGATGTGTCCAAGGGCCAGTCATCTGTAAGAATATCCCAATAACCAGAGTGAAGGATTGCTTTTTTGAGAATGCCTCAATTCACAGCTCTTTTACAGAGAGTAAAAGGATTGGTTTTGAAACCCGTGGCTCAAGGCTGTTGTTTAATAACGAGGATAATAAATACTGATATCATACTAATGTGTGTCTAAGTCATAAGCCTCTAAACAAATTACATTGCGGGAACAAGTTACCATGCATCAGCTGATCTGCGTTAATTGTCTGTGTGCAATCTCTTTGCAGCAAACACAAGGTAATTTGAATTAGCAGGGGCAGTCCAAAATCATTAGGAGCTAACGAGGACATCGGCATCTCCAGGTCATGTGCAGTAGCAACTTGTGTCTGCTTTTGTGTTGGCACAGTTGTCGAGGCAATTTGTATTGCTGCGCGTAGAGTCAACCGTTAAAGGAGATTTCAGAGGCTGATGCAAGAGGAGGTTAAAAAGGGGCAACTATTCCAAATTTTGTATGGCCACGCACATCATGCAGAGGATATGTTGAACGGCTTAGGGACGTGCGTCTGTTTCATTTCTGACATTTTTCACGTTTGCAAAGCTGGAGTATTCATTCCTCAGCCTCAGAGCGAATGCATCAGTCTAATAACAGCTGATGTTGTACTCACTAAATGCCACATACAGCTTCCTCAGAACATTCTGCAAAACGAAAATGTGAGAATCAGTACTTGAAAGCCAAAAATTATTATCTCCAATGATATTTTTGTCCTTTCTCCCAGCCTCATCTGTGTATTCATCTGCTTTGCATGTTAGGTCTTGCCTTTCAGACTGTGAAGTCCTTTAGGAGTCAATGGCTTAAATGTCTTTTAAGTGACTTAAACTGTCACTTAGGTTGCTTGCTATGCACCTTTTGAACTGGGCACTAATTCAATTACTTTTTTTTTTTATATACCAGCACAATGCAAGTGTCTAACACCAACAGAATTACCTCTCTGTAAATAAAAAAGTCTTTGATATTTACCTGGATCATCTTGCAAGACTTGTCTGATCGTCTCAATCGCTAGTAAAGCACAGTATCTTCTTTTAAAATCCCTGCTAATGGACTGGGAGAGTTTTTGATCATAATTGGCATCTAGCAGTTGTTTGATGATGGAGTTCTATAGCCAGCGAGCTTTCCAGAGTTTCCTTTGTATTTCCCTTTCCAGGCCTGATCTTTTGTACACGTTAGTGTACTGTGACTTGGTTGCATTTTCTCAGATGTATCATCTTGTGGCTTCTGTCCCCCTGTCTAGTTGTCTTGATAAATGTGGAAACACTATTTCTGCAAATTTCATTTTTCTCCTTTAAGTTGTACCTTGTAGAATTTGCATAATGTGTTTTAGTCAGAACATGAACTTGGACTTCAAGACTTTAAACAGTTCAGGGGGTTTGAGTTTGCTTTTACCCTAAGCTTCTTACATAGGCATTTAGTTAAATTTTTATGAGGGTCTGTGAATTAGGCCCAAGTCTGAATTCTCCCCAAGTGAGCAAAACGAGAGAGAATGCTTAATCCAGGATAAAACATTAACATTTTGATTTATTTTTATATGAGGTTTCCTATTTCAGTAGGTAATACTTATCTGAAAAATGCTTTTCAGACATTTCTTCTTCTTGCACTCTTTGCTGGGTAAAAAACTGGCTGGAGGGCCAGGCCCAGAGAGTGGTAGTGAGTTGGAGTTAAATCCAGTCGGCGGCCAGTCGTGGGTGGTGTTCTCCAGAGCTCAGTGTTGGGGCCAGTTCTCCTTAACATCTTTATCAATGATCTGGATGGAGGGGATCGGGTGCACCCTCAGTCAGTTCACAGACGACACCAAGTTGGGTGGGAGTGTCGACCTGCTTGAGTACAGAGGGATCTGGACAGGCTGGCTGGATGGGGCAAGGCCAATGGGATGGGGTTCAACAAGGCCAAGTGCTGGGTCCTGCACTTGAGTCACACCAACCCCATGAAGCGCTACAGGCCTGGGGAAGAGTGGCTGGAGAGCTGCTGCCCGGCTGAAAAGGACCTGGGGGTGCTGGTTGACTGTGGGCTGAACATGAGCCAGC
>JAOXNO010000004.1:1516477-1561296 GCA_028565335.1 Limnodromus scolopaceus
GAAGAGGAAGGCAAGGAGAGCCAGGCACGTTCCTTGTTCTAGCTTTTCAACTCCATTTCATTTGAACTTAAACTTTTTCCTAAACTGCCCCTCCTGCAGAACCTGTTATTGAAAATAGTGGGGAATTTGGGCTCCTGTTTTCATTTATGACTCAGCAAAGTTAACAGACTGTGTTAAATCACTGAGGCAGCTTTGATGTGATTTCCTGTGTGTGTGACAAGTGGAGGAAGCCAAACCTATTACATTACACATTACTATTCGACGTAAAATAAAAGGTGTCCGCTTTAGTCCCCAGTTCCAAGTGAATATATCACCCCCATCTGCTTTCATTGCACTTACAGCGAGAACAGCAGAAGCAATGGTTTAAATCCCACATTAACACAGCCCTCTTTGGGAGAGCAGTACTTACAGGTGCTGCAGAAAATAAGTTTCCCTTCATAGAGGCAGGGGGAGGAGGCTGACTGTACAAGAGAGCGCATCCTCAAAGAAAACTACCAACCTCTGCAAAGGCTCCTGATAGGGTGCTGCTGACCGCTACTCAAAAACCTTGGTCTAGCGCTGGCCCTGCTCCAAGCGCCTTCTTCTCTAAAGGTGCCCCGAGAGGGACTTAACCCTCCAGCCCTGAAGCAGGTGACCCCTCCTTAGCCATACCAGAAAGTGCCCGGCGCTGCTCATCAGCCGAAAGGGAAATCTCCCCGATTTGGAGCCGTAACTTGCTCTGTCGCAGTTATTGCCAGCCTCTGACAGACCGTGATTTACTCGGTGGGTGCGAGCGGGGCTTCTGCATTGTCCTCATGGTCGGCGGCGAGTGCGGCTCTGCCCTGCCCATTTTCCAGTGGCAGCTACACAGAATCACAGAATTCTACATTGTGTGCTTAGACTTTGTTTGCCCAGTTCGGGAGGCTGTTCTCCCTCTTAGCGGTTCTTTCCCCATCGAGGGTTACAAGCAGGTTGAGAGGCTGAATGTTAGCGGTCTGGTTTTTTTAAAAGATAAATATCTACAGTGTGAGACACTAGTACTGCAGGGTCCAGATTTCTTAGCCTCTTGTTCAGTATGCTCCATTTTGTCGTTCTTCAAGCATCCATGGGAGATACATATTGTAACTCTGGTGAAATCAAAATCCGGTATGCAAAGACATCACAAGTAATGTTATCCCTGAAGAAGGCTTTTCTCCTTTTTCCTTCGGTTATTTTGAGGAAAACACTGCTCTCGTGGCACCAGCTGGCTGTCTATCTCTGTAAACCTTTTTTTTTGCTGCTGTGAATCAGGATATACGGTGAAATTTTCTGTAGCGGAGGGAAGCCGGCAGTTGGGCGTCTGTTAATAGCCTGAAAGTAACTAATGAGGATGTGCAGTCGGAGCGATTGATTGAATAGCTGCAGTCCTGTGTGTTTCTTTTTCACTTGCTCGCTGGCTGGCTTGCTCTCTGCAAGCCGTGGGAAGGGAGGGGGAACGGAGAGACCCAGCTTTCTCTTAAGTGGAAGTAGCACGGATCCCCAGGGCCAGGCGGCCAGAAATGGAAGTTTAAGCTGCATCTGTCTCTTGAAAGGAAAACGGCAGGAGTCAAAATGTCACTGTCTGGAGTCACGGCTTACTCCTTTTCTTTAAGATTCAGAAGATAACAATGGACTTTCTGCTAGGAAGTGATTTTTTTCCTTCCCCGTGTTGGGGGATGTTTTGTGAAGCTGGATTCCTCTAAGTCTGGCAATTGAGCTGGAGATGGGCAGCAGTTGTGATAAAGGTATCTATATGTGTATAGCTATATATAAAAATGCATATATGTACAGTATATGTGTGTTTGTGTAGAGATTTTTAATAGTGTGTATGCTTTATTATGCTATTATTCTAGTATTTATACTAGAAAAAGGTAGAAGTGCATCTTGTATGAATATTTGTGCTCGTCAGATCAGCCTGCATGGATTTAAGATGCCGAAGTCGTATCTTAGTAAGGTCATATTGCCAGAATGAGGAGAAGTTGACCTATTTTTTTTATCTGCAGAGATATATATGTCATATTACCCGGGCAGTTATGAGTCTTCTGCTAGTTGCATGGTTTGAGCAAGTAGTGTGATATATAAGACCGAACTTTGACCTTTGTCAAATTGTGTTCAGCTGTGACTAAAATTGAGCTTCCCTGTGTCTTAATTTTAGTTATCTGTTAATTGCTTCATTGCTTCTGAAAAAAAAAAATAATATTAAAGCTCTCTGAATGCTATCTCACAAACACTAATAGAATACTTAATATGTTTGGGTATTGATCTTTACCAGCATTTTTTTATTGTAATTGCCTATTGCCTACAATCAAGTCGGATTCACAACCCTGAATCTGTCAGTGAAAATTTCACTGTAATTTAGGAAGTAAATAAGATATAGAAAAATAGCTGAGTGTAATTCAGCAGTTTAGTAATGCACTTGAAACTTTGCTGAGGCGTCTGTCCTATAGAGCATAAAACCTGACTATTCCCCACCCCCCCGGCACCCATTCATCTTCTTTTTCTTCTCTTCCTTAGAGGTCCCAGCAGAGAGATCTCCTCGCAGGCGGAGCATCTCCGGGACCAGCACCTCTGAGAAAACCACCTCCATGGATGCTTCGAATACTTCTCCTTTCAAAGTGCCAGTAAGTGTGCTTTTCCTGTAAAGGAGGAATTTTTTACACTGAATAGGAGGAGGAGATTAAAATATCGCAGTAGAAAACTAAGCTCTGAATGAAAAAAAACCACAACCAATAGTATTCAGTTAATATTTCCAGTTGACCAAGAGGTATTGCTATCAAGTGTCAATTATCAATGAGATTTCTGGTAGATCTGTGTCTTGCTTATTTTCATTGCCTTGATCTGAAGTTGTGAAAAGAGAAACATCAGTATTAATGTGGGCAGCGACCTATATAAATACTTTTGAAGTCGCCACAAGGGATTGCATTACATATTCAATTTTGACTAGAAAAAGAAGTTCCTTTAGGTTGGTGATTGCATGTTATTTTTCATTCATGCCAGTGAAGTACATAGAAAATTGAAATGGCTTTATAGTTTATTTGGAAGCTGATGAAATTTCTGCAGGTGTGTTAGTTGCTCTTTAGCTCTTCATTTTTTGTCCTGAGTTTGGTTGGCTGTGAGTCTGCTTGAGACTTTTTCAACTAGAGACCGGATTTTCTTGCTTCTGTCGGTCTATGGTCAGTGTATCCAAGAGCATAAAGGCCTTTCTGTTATCAGACTGAGGGTAAATGCTTCAAGTTAAAATGAGGTGCTTAGTAATGTTTTAACAATATTTGTTCGTGTTTTGAAATACCTAACTTGAATATTACAAATATTTTCATTCCCCTCTATATTTTTGGCAAGTAATCTGCCTACTTTAAAACCTGAGGGCGAGCAGGAGAAGAATTATCTAGTGAACATTGGGGGTTTTTTGGTATATTCTCTATGGATACAAGTATCATTTCTGTTCCTTCATGTATATGTTCTTGCTTTGCTTTTGATAGCACTCATCTCTTTTAAGCACGCTTCCTAGCTCGTTTTAGATCCAAATGTGTGTGAAACTTGGGTTTTGATTAAATCCTGCATTATATCATTTAAAAAGTAAAATAAAAAATCAGCCAAGGAGTTGATGAGAGCTATTTAAATTATGAAAGGATTGAGGTTGGTCAGAGTGTACAGAATATGCGGTGGTTAAAGCAACCTGTAAACTCATGATTTACTGAAATTGAAAAAGGAACCAAGGAAGCAGTAAATATACTGGGTATCCATGTTTTGTCCCTTTTCAGAGTCATAGAATGATATAGATCGGAAGGGACCTCCAGAAGTCTCTGATCCGTTCCCCTCTTCAAAGCTGGACCAACTCATATCAGGTTGCTCAGGGCATTCTCCAGACAGGTGTTGAAAACCTCCAAGGATGCAGGTTGCACAGCCTTGCTGGACGACCTGTTCTGTTGTTTGACTATCCTCAGTGTGAAAAATATTTCTTCTGTAAAGCCTTTCTTGTCAGAACAAAACTTGAACTTATAATATCTATTGAAAGACCGTGAATCACATTTTCCTCTGGTTCAAAAAATATCTTAAGTAGCAGTAGCTAAAGCAGAATATATTGCTTAGCCTTGAGAAGAGAAAGCTTAGAGGGAAATCTTAGCAATGTGTATAAATACCCGATGGAAGGGAATAAAGGTGACAGAGCCAGGCTCTTTAGACAAGAGGCAGTGAGCACAAATTGAAATATGAGAAATTCCATTTAAGCATAAGAAGAACCTTTTTTTCACGTGGGGTTGACTGACAAACAGTGGAACAGGTTGCCTGGAGAGGTTGTGGAGTCTCTGTGCTTGGAGATATATTCAAAAGCAGACTGAACACATGGTCCTAAGGATCTTGCTTTAGTTTACCCTGCTTTGAGCAGGGGGGGTAGACTAGACAATCTCCAGAGCTGCCTTCCCACCTCAGCTCTTCTATGAACTAACTCTATCACTTCAATAATCTGTTCTCTAGGTAATGCTTGGGGGAAAAAGGGTTTTGGACTAGTTGCCTGTGAATTTATCACAAGAATATGCTGTTATGTCGAGTTCTGAGATTTTTATGCTCAGCCCATGGTCCACAAGGTTCCAGGAGGATTTCTGAACTCTGAGAGCCTTCAAAAGTCCTAGCTATTCTCATCTTCCTATATAAGAAATTCTCTGTCTTCTCTCTTCATCTATAAGTAATTGCCCTAGCCTTTAGATGCGTACATACGTGGTCCTCGTCTTTGTCTAACTGCAAGCTGCATATCAGAAATATTTGATTACTATCTGTGTCTTTTATATGCCTCCTTTTTTTCTTTGTTCCTCATTTTTGTACATTTTTTTAATGTCGATCCTATCTTTTAAGAAATGTTTTAATGTTTCTCTAATTCTTCTGTAATAGTTCTCTAATATGTCTTAGCTCTTGCTCCCTTTCAAAACAAGAACTTTGCAGAATGTTTCTCATTTTCCCTGGCAGTGTATTGGGCTTTTAGGACTGGCAAATAGGCTCAGGAAGCAGTACGTGGCTGCCTTTCTTGGGCATAAACCAGGAGAAAAAACCTAGTGCCATGTTTAGCTGGTATTATGCTTCTTTGTGTGCCTGGCCACCTGTATACCCAGGAGCATAATGCACCCTCCTGTTTTTCTCATAGGGACAAGGCTTCTGGCTTTATAGGTTTTGATCTAAATAACCCATTTATATGCTGTTACTCCCTAGCAGGTTGCGGTGCAGGTGGAGGCTGAGATCACCCTGTTTTAAAACATGTCAACTTCAGATCTGTTTAAAAAGAGCAAGCTGCAATTAGAAGTCACATTGCTTAAGAATACAGATTGAGCACAAGCCAAAACTTCGGAAATAAAATACTCTGCTGACTTTGTGGATTGGCAGACATCTAATAGGTGAATGATAAGATGGGGAGGAATCATGTTTCTTCCTTTGATTTGTATTAAGAATTTCCCAGCTATCGGAAGTAGGTAAGATGACTTGGGTGCCTCATGGAAGTCTCAGATCAGTGGTCTGAGAAGAGCTTCAAGTGAAGGATGTAAGGGGTGCCTGTAATGGCCTTAGATTTGTGGGTGTTTGTGAAGTCGTCTTTACTTGACGAGGATTTATTGTACATACAGAGGGGATTAATAATAAGAGAACTTGTGTTTCTGTTTTTCCAAATGTTGACACCTACAGTATAGGTTGGAGGGTTATGGGCAGCTGCAGTGTAGTGCTGTCTCAGTTATTCTTCCTGTGGACCTGACTCTGTGCCATACCTCTTCTGCTTGCTGCTTGGATTTCTAACAGAAAGCAGCTTAAGGCAGGGGACAGCTTAACCTTCTTCCATACTGATGGAAAATTATGCTGAGACTTTCATAATAAGTTGCTTTTACAGCTTTTTAAGTTTGCCTCTCAGAAAAGCTATTTAAAAGCTGTCTTCTCAATAGGACGGTGGCTTCCAGCATGTTCTGTGCAGGTTTTTTTCCTTTCAAACGCCCGGCAGTGGTACTCACTCAGAACAAGGCATCTGTTTTTTTAATACTGCTAATTGGCATTTGTTTAGCATCTGGAATTTTGATTCATAACAGCATAATGGCCTTTAAGCGAACATTTCCTTGACAAGATATTTTTTAAGTAGTCTCTTCAGTGGCAGTGGTCAATGAAGGATTTATTTTAAAGGGCTGACGTGTAAAGTTCAGGACGTTTGCCTTCCTACCTTCCACACTGCGTGTGCACTGGATGAAAAGACTTATGTTTAAATTCACTATTGTGTGAAAGTAGAATTTCAGTAGTTATTACGGAATCACGGAATTGTTGGAGTTGGAAGGGACCTTCTAGAGATCATCTAGTCTAACTCCCCTGCCAAAGCATGGTTGCCTATAACACATTACTCAGGATTGCGCTACTATAAATGTACTCTTTCTCTGGACAAACCGGTACATGGACCAGCATGTGTATCGTGTTTGTTCTGGTTATCTCCCACCAAGGGGAATAAAGTGGATTCTGCTGATGCTGACGTTGCACAGCACAGGGCGTTCTTCTTCTTTCCCATTTCCCCAAATATTCTTGTCTGCAGTTAAAACGTTAGTCTCCATGTAGGTTCAGTGGTATTAATTGCCATTTGGCAATTTCTGGGAGGAATATTGAGAGAGAACGGAAGAGCACAAAAGGCAGGAAAATTGAGATGAGGAAGCGTGTGTGTGTGTGTGTCTCTGTCTTCTTGCATATAGACAGATGTGTGCTGTTTATAGATATGCATATGTAGGAAAAGTCATATTTTTAATAATGAATATTATTTGACTGAACAAATAGTAAGGCAGACGGAACTGGCTAGAAGTAGGTATCGTGACGCATAGGTGGGCGAGAAACCAGCTTTTCCCTTCCCACACACACTATGTCCTGGCAGAGTGTCTCAGTCTCAGTGCATCCCGTTCCCTACTGTTGCACTGTTGAGCCCCGGTAGCACTGCGGCAACCTACCATATTCTCTGATTGCTCTGCCCTTGGAATTGAGAGACCAGGGTAAATATGAGGTTATCAACATCGTCAAACCTCCTGCAGTAGACAGGAATTGCTAAACCGCTCTTCAGACTAACATTGCACTCTCCAATTTTGGCTTCTTTGGAGTAGGGTTTTAATGTGTTGTTATTACAAATAATATATGATTCATCCATGTCTGCTGGCTGTTAGGAAAAAAAAAAAAAAGATGAGAAAGAGGCAAAGAAACAAGTGCAAATGAGATAGGAAAGCCAGAACGCAATCTTCGAAGTAAATAAAATTTATTTTTATAGGAACCCTGTGTGAATATGACGGGAAGACTGATACAGATTGTCTTCCTTGGTTTGTTTCTAGTCAAGAGTATAATTGGATCTATAGAAATACTGTCTGCCTCTTTGCTCTTTAAGAGTACTGCTAAATGGAACCGAAGACAATGCAGCCAACCTAAGTGAAGGTCAAAGCTTGATGAGATCTCGCGGCTGCCCAGCCTCATCTTTTATGCAGTCAGCAAGATTGTTGCTTCTCCAGAGCACTGCTTCGCTACCGTCATGCTGCCAGGTTAGGACAAGTCTGATCTTTTCTGGCCATGTGATCTGATGGCATACAAGTACATTAATTCTGTGTCAGCGCCAATGCAGAGATGGGATTGTTGATTTACATTAATGTGAGGCATCGTGGCATCCTTCATGAAAAACTGGCTGTGCTCAAATCTGTCCTCCCTGTTGTTAAGATTAGCATTTTTCCTTCCACTTTCCACTCTTATCATAACACATTTGTTAGAATCTGCTTTTCTTTTTTATCATTTGCCTGTGATGTGGTGGCTTAGGTATACTTGCTATTATTCCGCAGATGTTTTGTGTCAGAAGGCATAAATGTGTGATTGGCTACGTCCACAATGCTCACCAAGTTCTCATCTGTGTCTGAATTCTGGGTAATACTGTTCGTAGGCTCTATAACCTTCACAATATCTTTCTGCCAAAGCAGATTTGTTCATTACATCAGACTTTAGAGTTGAGTCAGATGATGGGTATATCCAGTCTGTGACACCGTCTGGTAGATCTCAACAGCAGGAACACTTTTCTCTAAGTCCCTTACAATTAAACACTGGTCACATTCCTGTCATCCTTGGTTTAATATTATTTAAACGTGTACCTAATTCTGTTCTTCACCTCCAAATCATGGCTTAGTCAAGTTGTGCAGAGTTTAATTAATGCATCCTCTGCAAATCAGTCCTTCTGGCCCTTTTATCACTTTTCTTGCTCTTCTGTTTTTAATTCTCTTCAATTGATTCTCCAAGTTCTGGTACTAAAGTTCACAGGAATGTGTGTTATCAGTTTCTAATTGCTCACAACCCTTTGTGTTACTTCTCTGTCCTCCCTGGCCCTTGCTTCACCTCCTAATTTAATACAGCTCGGTCTAATTAATGTTCTGTTTAACTTTTCTTCCAGATCACTAACGAAGATGTTAAACAGAAACAGTCATGCCACTATCCCCACCACATCCCATTGGATCCTTTCTTCTACCTTGATACCTTATCACTTGTCATAATTACTCTTTTTAGATATACTGCAGCCAGTTCCCGGGTTTGTGTTACTAGCTTTGACAAAGCTCATTTCCATTAATTTTTCTAATTAGTATGTATGTTGTATTATCAAAAGGTATTCTGAAGTGTTGGGCTGCTTACTGGCTGTGTGCCAGGGGACTGAAGAGCCAAGGTCATGAAAATTATTGCCTCCTTCCTGACGTGAGGGAAAGACAAAAATGCAGCCACTTGAGTCGGGGTGATGTAGGCTGGAGGCCATCACTTCTCCAAGTACTTCACCAGCTGCAGCCAATAACTGTTGTTTGATTTAAACACTCTGATAGAATCAGGCAACCTGTTTCTTATAATATTTATAATTTATCACCATTGTTTTGTTGTTCTCTAGGCAGACTTCTGACCTTTATTCCTTAATTCCTGGATACAGGGTTTTAAGGATGCTCTTTTACTTATGCTAGTGCCTGATGTGGACACCTCCCATGAAGGCTCCCAGGCTCTGCTCTCAGTCGCATCCATGCAAAACATCTTGCTGAACTGGGATCTGAAAAGCTGATGTAGCTCTCCCCAGCTATTGGGTAGCTCTTGTTTCTTCATGAATTTTTAAGTATGATTCCCAGTGACTTGAAATTTGATTCCTTTAGTACTTTTGACTGCATATCATGCAGAGTACATGCAATCTTATGATACATCTTATTAATAGATATATTATCCATGTATTCTTATTGTGATATCCTCTCCTTTTCCTTGGTTTTCTTATTACTGTTCTTAAACTTGTTCATCCTATTTTGCATCCTTCCTGTGGCAGCAGACAATTTTTCTTTGGAAAGTTGAAACTGTTATCTGGCCAAATCTGCAGTGCTGTCCCATCAGGGGAAAAATATCTTCCTGATCCTTGCTGTTGATCAGCTTGTGTCCTGAAGCATGATAATTGCTCACTCTTGTTATTTTTAAACCTGACTAATGCAGCTACATATGTTATTCTTCCTTATATAAACACATAATCCTTTTTTAATCTTGCTGAAAAAATTTGTCTGTATAATATCTTGTGGTAGAGAATTCTACGGGCTGATTTATAGATAGCATTAGAAAAGGTCTCCTGACAATCAGCTAAATGTGCTGCCTCTCATGTTAAATTGCGCCTTGGTTTTCTTATGTAACGGAGCACATGAGGAGCTTAGTTAATTTCTATTCTATTTGTTTTATACATCTATAATCCGTTCTTGCTTTTGTTTCCAAAATAAATTGTCTTTAAAACATATCATTTGTAAATCCCCCTCTTGTCTGCCTTTAATCAGTTTATACTTCTGGAGTTGCGTTTTGTTCTAGCTTTCTTGCTGAGATGAGAAGATCAGAAGAGAGAGGTGCATTAGTGTGAAAGCTATGGCAGATTTACGTAATACCACTTTACTTTTATTGTGCTTTATCCTTTGTTTTATACATTCAAACATGTTTTTTATTGCTGTCTGCCTGTGGACAAACCACCTCTTCAGTGACATAGCGCAGGCTTTTTTGATGAGTTGATGGTGGAATTTGACTGTTGTAAGTCACTGTCTTGTTCTTTACATTACCACCAAGGTGGATGTATAGTTGTTTTCAGCTGCTTTTGTACTGCGCGAGTAGCTGAGAGCCTTTTCAAAGGCAGTCACTGCTAATATTTTAATAATGAGTGTTCCTGGGCTCATAAGCAAAGTTCACCTCCTTGCTAGTTATATTGAGGTTTTGTTGTTCTATGGAGGATAGTAAACTCAACCGTGTTTGCTTCTAATCCCTGGAATATTCTGCTAGTTGTATCTTTCCATTTTATGACCTGGCTATCTTCCCCTGCTTCTTTGCTTCCCACAGCTTTACAACATAACTGGCACAGGAGAGCATTTTCACTTGGCTACAATTTTTATTTTTTTTTTCCTGATAGCTGCTTGTGAGCAACTTCAGAAATAAAATGCTTCATGTACTAACACCACCCAGTAGTTGGGAGGCAGTTCTGCTGTCATCCATAGTCACTTGAGTGTTATCTTTGTACCCATCCAGTCCTTCCCATCAGAGAGAACAAGTCTCATTGCTCTGTAAATGAAGTTTCCCACCTGCTGTTATTAATAATGCATTAGTGCTCCTCATCGAGAATTATAAATGTTTAAGATGTGTTGCAAGCCTCCAAAAGGCAATGTGTTTGTCCCCAGAAACACCTGATGTAGGTAACGGTGCTGCAAACCACAGCACTGTATATTAGATGAACCTTCATTGTTGCCCATATTACCCTGGGTTTTGTGCTTTGAAAATTCTGCTAATACCGTTGCATTTTATCAATGGATAATTTGTGTTATATATAGTTTTATTAGTTTGTGGCTGAATTAACCTTTCACTTTGAAAACAACAAAGACAACAATTATGCATGGGCTCATCTCTCCAAAATGAAGACTCGGTGTGCCTGTAGGGAGCAATAGTCAGAGTTGCATAGTCTATACTTGGTCTGTCTTTGAATTTGTTGGGCAGTTCGTGTGCTGCTCTACTGAGATTATGGACAGACAGTTTCATCTTTAGCACGGAGTGAGCATTTCCTAAATCCAAGGCTGTCCTGAACAACCACTATCCCTGAGTTTGAAATATTTGGGGGTCAGAGTTTCTTTACCTTCGCCGTTCAACTATGGAGGGGAGTTACAAAAACCTGCTGAATTCATCACTTCTCCTGTGGCAATTTCTTCTTGGCGGAGTGAGAAAGATGAGTTGCTTAACTTCCAAATGAGATGAATAGAATTCTCAGTGGGATTGAATTATTTTTAGAAGTTGTATCATTGGGATTTCTTCTCCCAGTGTTTGATGCTTTTGGCTGAGATGATGAACCTACTCTGAACCTATTCCACACGCATGATTGAGTGTGTGCTTGTGTGCGCTCTCTCTCTCCCCCATCTCTCTTTTCCATCCCTGTCCCCCTAAACCTGTGGTTCTGAGAGGAATTTGTCCTGAGCTTTGTCCCATTAGGTGTGGACCATCAAATCTGTCTCTTGAGGGGTTAAGGCACAATTCTTCTACAGTTTTTCTCTCACTGGACTCCTCTTAAAATACTACGTTTAGACTGTACTGATCTTTTCAAATTGCATCCTAGCTAATTTATCCTACCAAATATTTTGTACTTTTTAAAATAAGAACATAGTCTCATAATTTCTGGCAGTTTGGGTAATAGGTTTACATCTTTTTGTCTGAGGGTGTTTGTTTAAGCAGTAAAATTCCCACTGTTTTTAAAAATGTTCCATGATGATTCTTAAAGCTCAGACACATCATTACATTTAGGTATAAGAACCAAGCAGTGGTGTATTTTGTGTTGAAATAAGTATTTAAGAGAAATGCCTAGACAATAAGAAAAATAAGGGTGTTTTTGTCTTTTTAGTGGTACAAGCTATAGTTATTAGCACTGGCAGGGATTTCTCCTCTATAGAAGGAAAAAGAAATAAAACTTTCAGTTAGATGGTAGTGTTGCAGATAGAAGTTTACTTTTCATGGCTACATCTTTTCTATATCTGCATTCAGTATTTAAAAGCATTTCCTCTGGCAAATGGAAGTCGAAAAGCTCTGCTCAGTTCTGGCACGTGTGAATTTTTCATGCTGCTCCCAGGTTGTCCATCTGTAAGCACTGGCCCTGCGTGAACTGCCAACAAGGTACAGAGAGAAAATATTGCAAATGTTTTCAAGTCTTTTGGGAATGACCAATAGGTACACTCTTCGTTTGAATAATTTTTATCCTTAAGTATGTTCTTTCCCTAGTATTACATTTTTTTCTATACAGTCAACTCTGGATAGCCTTATTTAACCCCAGATAGCATATTTATTTCATTAGGGAATAGATTATGTTCAATTAAACCAAGAACATGTTTCATTAATGTTAAAGCAATGCCAATTTAAAATCGTGCATGCACACAGAAGTGAATAATCACGGTCCGTCTCTAAGTGGGATTTGGAATGATTCAGTATAAATACTTTTGGACTCCTGCTGAATTGGGTCAGCTTTGTCTTCTTTGCCCTTAAGGGGAGAGAAACATGTTACTCCGTGTTTGCAATTTGAGTAGCCTGCGAGGTACTGGAATGAAGCCAGAGTCCACCAGATCTGAATCCCTGTAGTTGGGTTTGTTACCTTTTATGCTGAGAGGTCAGAATATATGAAAGTGCCTTTGAAAGTGCTATATATCCTCTATTTGAATTCCAGCAATGGCCCCAAGAGAAGCCCAAGAGCATCTATTGATTACAGGGCTTTTTCAAAGGCACTTTTTCAACACCAGGACCAAGAAAAGTGCAGGAACATGGATAGAGTTTGAGTGGCACACACAGCTAAAACATTTCTTCCCTTTTGACAGTACCTTTTTGCCCAGCATGTCGATTTGTGGGAGGTTTTTTGGCAGTATCTAGATATTAGGCCTTTTCTTTTCCATTTTATTTCCTACTTCAGGAGAATATAGCAGCTTTCACCCCTGAGGAGCCTGCTGGCTGGCAAGCCTCAGAAATTGAAGGGCAGCCTTAAATGTAGCACTACCTTCCGACGCAGAAAACAGATTTTTCTCCTCCATTGTCCCCTGTAGCACTGTCCCACAGGGCATCCCACTTTCTCTGTGCTGCCCATGGACAGGCACGTGTCAGGCTCTAGCACGTGTGAGCAGGTTGTTTCCTACTCAAGTATTTGGGAGAGGACAATCTGCATATGCTGGAAGGATCCTACATCCAGCATCAGGTATGAATAGGCTTTCGGTAATACATCACCATCCAAATCTCAATGGAAGAGAGGAGACAGGCCATCTTGCTGTATTTGCTGAAGATGTCATGGGTGTGGGCCTGAGGAACTGTGGATTTGGTGGCATTTTTTGCATTTGACAACTGAGCAGGACTCACTTGATCATTTGTCAAAAAAATCAGAGTGAGAATGAGTGTGAGGACAGAGAGAATCCACCTTCCAGTGTGTACAGTGAGGGGAATTGTGCCGTTTCAAGGAGGAATGAATTGTGTGGAAGAAGAGGGAAAATCTGAATGTAAAGGCACCAAGAATAACAGAATGAGGAAAAGTAGACAGAGATTGGAGGTTGTGCTTGTTTAAAAGGAAGAGGATACTTTTTTTTTCAAAAGGAGCACTGAAAGTGTGGGCAGATAAAGGCAATTATGAGACTGGACAAGTGGTTTAGAGGTGCTTGCCGTGTATGCCTTGAGTCTGACCAAATGCGAGCTTTGCTGTATTTTCCAACAGTTAACCTGGCATCCACTATGAGAAGAGAGTGATAGCCCTTTCCTTGGAATACTGTAGAATCGTAGAGTAGCCCAGGTTGGAAGGGACCTTGAAAGATCACCTGGTCCAACCTTTTCTGGGAGAGGGAGCCTGCATGAAATTATGTACCACCCTCTCCAACTATAGATAAACCTCCTTTTCTTCCTGAAGTGGTGAAAGAGATGGGAGATTTTTCAGACTTAAAGGTTACAGATAAAGTCATCTTTTGTTGTGATGGCCTAATTCTTACAAGTCTGAGAGATGAACAAGTCACATACTTCAGCCTGGCTGAGTCACCTGGAGCCAATAAAACACTCTTGCTTTGTCGGTGTCCTGCATAGGAAAGAACAGGAGACCTTGTTTGTCTCCAATTTGCTGATTTCTGTATTACAGGAGGCAGCTGTGGGCAACATCTGTCACCTGTCCCAAACACAGCTTGTGGAGGCTTGCCTTGCGAATGTGTTCAAAATTAGCTGTACTCCACTTCTGTCCCTGCAAAACATGGATGATGGGAGAGAGGGCTGGCCCCAGCTGGCTGTCACTGTCACTAGACCTTTACTAAAGTAAGGGTGTAGATCTGATGGTTCAATCCACGCCAAAGGGACATTCACTTCAAGCAAATTCTGCCGACCTATAACCAGTCTATAATATTCTTAACAAACATGGTTTCACTCAGGTGTGTTTGGTTAAATCTTATGACAGCAGTGCACAGGGTGCAGTGGCTCCATGCAGCTGCTCTGTGAGGGAGTAAAACAGATTCAGCCAGTAAAATGTTGTTTAATCCTGTTGGATTAAGAACCTCTGTATTTGCTTTGATCATGCCAAAGAATGTATCTGTACGTCTTTCTGCAAGCCCTGGAAATATTTTGGCACAATATAGTTTATTTAAAATGCTTATTATGTTCAAAGTGATTTAAAGGGCTATAGGAGAAAACCAAATGTGCAGGTGTTGAAATGTTTCTGTGATTTGCCCACACCCCCCTTTGTATATCAGTGGTCAGGCGTACTGGTGTTACGCTACTGGTAATACAGCAGTAGCTCTTGATGATACCTGCATGGAGAAAACCATGAGGAGAGGATGAGGGTTTGTTTATCTGGGAAAGAAAAGGCTAAGGGATGATATAAGGCAGGCTGCTGCAATGGAGAGAGGAATTACAAAGATGATGGAGTCAAACTTTTCCCCATATTGGCAGATGCTATAATGAGGCAGCAGCTGCAGATTGCTGCTTGGAAGGTCTTTATTGAGCACAAGGAAGATTTGTCTTACTGGAAGGGTAATGCAGCACTGGACTGAGTTGCCCAGGGAGGAGGTAAAATCTCCTTCACTAGAGGTTTTCGTGACTTAGCTAGACAAAATGAGAGTTAGACTCTCCTAGTGTTGGCAGTACATCCACATCGAGCAGGAGGCAGGCTAGATCATCCCCAGAGGCTCCCTCCAGCTAACATGTCCTTGGCCTGCAATTGTTTGGTGAACAACTGTAGTTCAGAAGACAGATTACTTGAAGATTTAGTATTTTCAGATCACAGGTAGATTTTTGAGTTGAATTTTTGTTTCAGAGCAATACCAGGATTGGTATCTGCAGTCACTAGTATGTGAAATCTTTTTGAAATTTCAATCCTGGCTAGTGAGACTATTGACATTACAAATTATTGTAAGACTTATCTGCTATATCTAAATTAAAAAGGACAACCTGGGTGTAACTGGGTGCAATAGGAGCTCACAATAAAAGACCTCTCGTACCCTTAATGTGTCCAAGAATTAAAAAAATGTCATGTAAAGGGGAGGTAGGAACAAATACTGATATCTAAGACTACTCCTTATTAAATGTTAATTGTGGGGTTTTGAGTCTCTTGTATAATAGTTGGAATTCATTGAAGTGCACCTGTAATGTGAGTTGTGCTAATTATTGCAACTTGAAGCTATCACATACTGGAACTGTCATTGACAATCTAGCCCTGCCTTTCTTCCTGCTCAGAGGAATCCCAGTACAGCACGCTCTGTAATCATTGTCAGCGGGAATCACTGCTGAATTTGGACTCAGTGACAGTGCATTGATTGATTTATTACTGGCATCAGTTTCCCCGTTTCACTTCTGCAACTTCTTATTTTAGGGCTTCTTCAGTAAACGTCTGAAAGGGTCTATCAAGAGGACAAAGAGTCAGTCAAAGCTGGACAGGAACACGAGTTTCCGTCTCCCATCTCTCCGCAATGCTGATGACAGGTAAGGTTCAATGCGTCTCCCAAAACAATCTCTCCTTATCCAGAGGCACTTTGCAAAATCTACATGCAGCATGCACATGCACTTGCAGAATGAGAGCAAGGAGGGGGATTTATTGTTCAGGTTAATCAGAAGGACTCAAATACCCTTTTCTGCATCTGTTTCAAATAAGATGCAGACTTTAAATTTCATGATACAAAACCATTGGATTGATCAGCTTTAGAGAAGTTTTCCTTGATGCATGCAATACTTATCCACAGATCGGTGCGGTGGCCAATATAAGGGATTATGCTGGTGCAAGCAGATCAGTTCAGCTAGCACTGGCAAAGCAAAAAGACGTACGGTGCAGTTCAGGCACATTAAGAATCCTTGCTAATGTCAGTCGATTGTTTAGTTACTGCAGTGTTACTACAATGAACAGACGGTCTGTTTTTCGGAAAACTGGAAAAGTCAGTAACTTCTGACCATCTTAGTGCTCCATTTGGTATAGTCTTGCTTGTTTAGTTTCTGGCTGGCATTTCAGACACAGAATGGATTGTATATGAGGCAAGCAAAAGCTCATGCACACAGTTTTCCCTAACTATTTGTGAAGTCTCTTGATTGTTTTCATTAAACATTACTGTGTGTTACATTCCACAGTAGCCCAGCAGGAGAACTAGATTGAGTGAAAAATAGGTTGCCCTGTACTTAACGCCACGGCAGGCTTCTGCAATTTTACATTGTTTAGTGCATTTTCCCTTCTCTTTTAGCTGAGTTGAATTCATTAGTTGTATCTCCCATGCTGTGCTGCTTCAATCAATGGTGCTATCTTCCTCATCCAAAAAGCAGCATCATAAAATCATGGAGATAGCATGGCTTTGGATGTTAGAGGTCTTGGTAACTTCAGGAGTTACAGAAAAGACTATGATGTGGCTAACGATGACTAGCAATGTGGCTGATGTTGCTCCTATAGTCATAGTAATGTCCACCCAGTCTGTTTTGAGTCAAGTTTTGTTATAAATCCCTATTTTCAGGGAGTTGCAACATGGCTATAAAAAGCAACTCAGTGAGCATAAGCATGTTAAATAATGCCACCATGTGATAAAGTACCTGTTATTTTTACTGTTGTTTGTAAGTAACTTTGCTTGAAGTTTTGTAATGCAAAAATCTCTTTGCCTTAAATAATGTATTTGTCTTTACTCAACTTGGTACTCATGGTAAATATGGACTGATGATACTTCCTTTTGCAGTCTAAGGGAAATGCTGCCGTTCTGGGAAAGCCAACAAATTTAGCTTTGGTTTGAGACATGGTATTATGTACAGCAAAGCCACCTTCTCTTGAAAACCAGATTCCCCTCTACTCCCTGCCAGTGTGGGCCTGAATTGTCAACTAGACCTGAATGAAACGTGGCTTTTCTCTGATTGCTTGCAAAGCATAAAATCCAATGCATGTGGTGATGTCATTAAGCATAGCTGATCTGTTCTGTCAGTCCTCTCTAGGCTCCTTGGCACGGATTTAAAAAGGAGGATCCAGGAGCAAATGAACTGAGAAGTTCCAGTGGAGGTTTGGGGGACAGACCCCTGGCAGCCCAATGGTGCTCAGGATGTTAAACAGGGACAACCTGGTGGTTGCTCTTTGCTTTCAGCCTGGTCACCCTCCTCCTTTGGCCTGCTCCACTAGCCTTATAGCAATGTGTCTTGCGTCTGTAGGCCAGGAGACAGGACAGTGTTTTGGGGGGTCTTGTGACTCGATGCGGTCGCTTGCTACTAATGGAACGAAGCCTTTTTGATAAACAGTCCATGTGGTCTTCCTGCTTTCGGAGGTATGTGTGCTGAAGTGAACAGAGGGCACAGTTTGGAGGCAGGGGAGATCATTTGAGAGTAGCCAAGCTATGTGGAAAACAAGCTGAGCTGAAGTTTATTTGGAGATGAATCTTTGCAGAAATGAGTACTGCTGTTCAAAAGCATGAGCCTCACCTCAAGCTGGTTGAAACCTCATGCTGCAGGTGAGGGTCACAAGTTGCTGATATGCTTTTTCCAAAAAGAGCTTGACAGCACTATTCAACCTTGTTGTTACCTTTTGTTGGAAAGATTGAAGGTTTAATGCTGTTTCTTTTTGCATTTGAGGTTTAATCAGACAATGCACTGATTGAATATACCAACTTTGAAAGTTTATGGTTACAGATACTACTTTTCTGATGGTCAGTTCCACTGTAAAGTGAAACTTGCCAATGATTCCTCCCTTCCCTCAGAATATATTTCACTCTGTATCTAAGGGTGCCTGAAAAATGCAATTGGCGGGTAGAACAGCAGGAAAGATGACTTGGAAACCATGTGGGAATGAGGCACTGAAGATGAGGAACAGATTAGTATACTGGGAGGAGATGGGCTGGAGGAAAAAGGAGGCTAAAAAGATTGATTTGTGTTTAGAATTATGCTGTTGTTTGGGATTTTTTCCAATGGGAAAAATCAGGGACAACTGTTTCTGCGTGAAAGAAGATAACACATAGCAGCTGACTCTTAATTCATGGAGGGGAATTGCCATTCTCTCACCTTCTGCTCTCCCTGCTTTCTTTATGAGTCTCGATCTGTTGCAGTAAAAACTTTTCTGTCCTACCCCCGTGAGTCAGCCCTTTCCCATTTTAAGCAGGTGGTGTTAGGTGATGTCATGGTGTTATACAGGTTTTCAGGGCCAGGCTGACTGATAGTATCTACCTTTTCTTGCTCTGACAAATATAGGAGCCTTGTCTTCAGAGAAGGTATCATATAGCTTTATAAATTAAAACCCTACAAGGATTAGAAGGAAGTAGAGGCTGCTGTCATGTTGCTTTTCTCATGCTTTTGAGGTGTTTGGGTCCTGTTAAGAAACAGGAGATGTTTATAGATAAATACCTGTAAAATTAAAACGAAAGAAGATTAGTTATCCCAGTACACATCAAGGTTTGGGATACTGTAACACTACATGCCATTCCAGATGGTGACAGGATGGGTGCTGTCTGTTCAGAGTTGATTTAGAATAGAAGGATTCAGCAATGCTGTTGGACAAGAGATCAGCAATTGGCCAACCCAGCGTGACTGGGTTAGTGGATGGGGAGAGGAGAGAGCTGTGCTGCCCCTCCAGAAATGACCCCACCATGGGTGAGCATCCAAGTGCCCTGTATGAATCCACGGCCTCTCGGCCTGTATCACTTCTATTGCTCTAGGTTCAGGTTGTTTGCTGGGTGGTCTCTTTTACTTGAAAACTCATGGTTTGTCTTCATAAGGCGCTAACATGAGAACGCTTAGACTCTGCTTGGTTGTGGCCCGTGCCAGATGTGAATGTCAGAGGTGTGGCCAGTCTAGCATCTCACCAGGTTATCAACAGCTCTCACCATGAGGCTCTCTGGCACCGTGTTACCGTATCATCTTTCACAGCTTTTCCAGCCTGTTTCCCACTGCATTCTTTGAGCTCTTCAACCCACACATTTGTCTCTAGCATTTTCTCAGTGTCAGTAATATATAAAACATGTAAAAAAGCATGAGAAAAGATTTAAGGAAAATTACATTTGGAGGGAGACACCAAATATTTTCGATTTGCGGCCAGGAATTTGAGAGTATTTCCAAGTGGACCAACAGTTCTCACCTCGGTTTTGTTTATGGTAAGGGAGCGAAAATGGTTGGAGACTGGCTGCATATGGTCTCAGCGACTGCAGTAAAGCTCAGCAGACAGCTGGGAGGGTTTTGCCCTGTTGGGATTTACTGCCACGTGGGAATCCTCCTGCTTTACTAAAAGTCATTTTATGGCATTATCAGATAGTCGTAGACGAGCGCGGGATCCATTGTGTGCTTGCTCAGAATGGGTCCTGGCAGGGTGCAGGGAAGCGAGTAGCCATGGCTCTGGGGTTCATGGTGAAACGGTATCGCTGCTCAAACGACAGCTTTTTCTACTTTCGGTGAGTTCTTGCTCCTCCCTCCCGGTTTCTTTGCAGTATGAAAATAGCACAGCTCATATAAATAATAGAAGCAAATCTTGCCGTATTTTTCATATTCATTCATTCATTCTAATTTAATGCCGGTTTTCAAGAAAAGGTGGGTGATTTTTATCCTGATTTAGACATAAGGATAAAAATCCGTGTTACACAATGTGTTATTAAGGCTTGACTCACTCAGAGCTCGTATTCATTCAGCGTATCTGTTTCTATCTGCATACTGGGGTATGGGGAAAGGGAGGAGTGGTTTGTTTCTGGAGAGACATCTCACTCCTGATTTGGTGAACGTATTTCTTTCAGCCAGCTTTTTTTTCAATCCTCATGCAGTTTGTTTGCTTTTCAGTGAAAACTGAACAAGACCTCAATGTTAAGCCTATTGTCGCAAACCTTCACCTTGGTGCCAGCCTGCTCTGTCACACCTGCAAGCTCAATTGACCCCTTTATAAAAACATACTTCTTAATGGCTGATGCTTTTCTGTGAACCCTGGGCTCCTCCACATAACATTCACCGATAAATCACTTAGCAGCGAAACAAAACTGAATCGGTTAGGCATCTCTGGTCTGGCAAAACAAAAGAATTTGAACCATTAATAGCAAAGAATAAGGTTGCAGTGGAGTGAGGAGAATGGTACCGCTGTGAAATTCAGCAGCCTGTTTGGCTGCGCCATGAGGTATCTGTTAAGACAAGCTGGGATCTGTCTGTAGGGAGAGCAGGCAGGCAGGGAAGGGCTTTGCAAATCCAGGATTCAAACAATGAGGCTTTGGGTAGGGCCTTGCAAGAAAAGACCAGAATCTCAATGGAAGGCTAAGGCAATAGGCTCAGAAAAAGTCAGCGTTTAATTGCAGCTGAGTAGAACTTGTGTCTAAATAAGTTACCCAAAGTTTCTGATTTAAAAAAAATAATAATGAAACTGGTTAGACTTGTAGAATTGTTGACCGAGTAATAGGATGTTCTGCTAATTGGCAGTTGGAAGACTGAGCGGGGTGTGGTGCCGACAAAATGAACGCTTGCACGGGGAAGCCTGATGCTGCAGCACTGGTCAGAGCGTGCCTCTATTGCAGATGGCGTTGCCGACGTTAGGGTCCAGTTCAGCAGGGCTGGGGTTCTGCATAGCAGCACTGAGCAGAAAGTTCATGGTCCCACGCTCTCTCCTGTGACTTTGCGAGTGGCTAAGTATTGAATTCAACTTTCTGATCTCGGGGAGTGTCTCTAAACACACGGGTATTGTGCTGGAATTACTTGAAGCATGCAGACCTACAGCTCCACGTAAGACCAGTGGAGACGTGGCTTTAGCCAGGTGCTTGGGCTGAACGAAAAACTCTTTTCAGAATTCTTTGCATTCGCACCTCTTTGGTAAAGGAAACAGATTATGGGATTCTGTTCCTTGGTAGTTCATTTCTATACATTTATTTTATCTTTTGGATTATTGATGTCCACAGGCTTGTTTTTCCAAACAATATAGTGCTCTCCCTGGTAAGTTCAGTAATTGAAAGTCTTTTGTGCTTTGTAGGTTGGCTTTTAAATAGGTCAAAATCAGCAGGAGAGCTTCATAACTGGAGCAATTAGGATTTTAACCCTTTAGCCTACATGCCTTATAGACAGTAGAATATAATAGAAGTTGACTAATAGGCTGCTGTGTGCCATGAGCAGCCACTGAAAGCCAGAGGTTTCTAGTTCCTGGCTTACAACTGAGATCTTCCTGTAGTGGAAAATTACTGAATTATGGTGTGCAAGGAGAGAGGGTCAGCTTGGGGTTGGGCCAGCGAGATGGTTTTGTTGAAGAGATCTTTTTCAGTAGTAGTCGCACGCTGCTGCCAGGTCAGTGGTTTGGGGCATTGGCTGGGCTCTGATTTAGAAGGAAATTATGCAGCTCTAAAGACTAGTACTCCAAAGCATCTGAAAAGAGGTGAGAAGTTTAGAATGTTCCTTGACGTGCTCCTTCTCCACCTGCTCTCCCTATTGGAAAGAAATTATGGAGAATACCTATGTAAGAATTGTTTGGTGCTGTTGGTAACTGTTTGTTCTGAACTTGTATGTTGATCCTTTGTGATCTTTTTGTTGTATGCTGTAGTAGATAGAAAGAGCAGCAGGAAAAAAAGTTGATCATCAGAGGTTAATTATAATTTAAAACAGGATTTGTGTTGTTAATGGAGCTGTTTAGCAGAAACAGATTTGTACAAACAACCCTTCCCCCACCTTTTGCATGTGCGATCTTCCTGTTTACAGTAATCTGCTTCTCTGGGATTACCTCTCTCTTAACAGCGACTCTAAGCAATACTCATTTTACCAGTAGCTTCCTACCTAATACAGGAAAGACTCTGCTAATTCAGCCCCTTTACTGGACGTTGGCAAGTAAGTTAGAGGCACCGGTTTATTAACTGTGCCTCTGTGCAAAAGGGAAGCCAGCAAGCAATTTTCCTTCACTGTTACTTACAGCTTCAGAATATCAGATGAGGCTTTGAAGTGGCAGAGAACTATTATTTCGGTATAATTATTGCCTATATTGACTGGGATGCTGTTGATTTAGGCACAAGTCAATGATTTGCTTTGCAGATCTATCAATAGATGAAATATACACCATGGCGCTTACAAATGCTTGTACTTATGTTTGTAAATGCATGTGGTTGCATCTAACCAACAACTTTACGACATTGCTGGGGTGTTTGTGGAAGATAAAGTGCCAATTCTAAGCCACTTAATCAGTTTATTGAGCTATTTTAAATATGGTAACTGCAAGGGATTGCTCGAACACATAGACATTTTGCTGCCCCCAGAACCTGAGTCAACAAAACTAACCGTGCTCCAGGTGACCTACAACAAAAGAGAATGCTCAAAATTAGCTAGTTAGAGGAGCAATGAAGCAGAAGAGATGCTACTGAAAGATTTAACTTGTGAGATGAGTGTACCTGCCTTTGCCCTCACCCTGTCCCCAAAGGCTGTTCGGAGGCATCCTTGGAAGATGCCTCGCTCTCTCTGGTCTTTAACTGTCCGGGTCTCGTTAAACTCATTGTAGGAAGAGAAGAGGAGGGACTTCTTTCTTTCTGGAAAGGTCACTTTTGCTGCGTATCCCTGTGCCTGCTGCAGCTCCCGGCTGCTGGCCCCCCCTAATCTCCTTACAGGATGCTGCACCATGGCAACATGCACCCGGGAGCCTCTTCGTGTCACCCGCGGGGCCGGGTGGGAGCACAGCCGACGAGGAGAGAGATTTCTTTACCGTTGCGGCTGTGACTTTTCTTCTTGCCGCAGCGTATCTGCCTGGCATGATGCTCGTCTGAAATTTGTAACCTAAGGCTTGAGAAAGAACTCCTCTTGGACTTTTTGTGCCTTTCTCCCTCTCCCGGCAGGATTTATTGTCTGAGATGTAGCGCAGAGAATGAAGTTTGAAAGGAAGGGCTGTGACATGTGGCACCGCTATGATTTGGGGATGCACTGCTAAGTGGCTGTACGATTGTTTCATGTAGGTGGGCTTGATTTGTCTTATTCCATGTGCAGCCTGTGCTTAACTGGAATTTGTAAAATCTCTTTTTGCTTCTCCTTTATTTGGTAATTATTTTTTCTTTCCTTCCTCTTCGCCCTCTTTGTGACCACTCCATGCTTTTCTTCTCTGACAAGGAGCTAAGGCTGGAGTTGGCTGCAGGCTCTCAGCCAGCTTCCCTGCATCATGCACTGAAGTACTTTGTTAGAACTGGAATTGCTGAGAGTTTGGGATAGGGACAGAAGCCAAGTGACCTCAGCAGTGCTTTCTTGAGAGGAGAAATTAGAGAGGATTTTGCAGAGATGATGTTAAAGTGGTGTATCGTGGTGTGTTTATTTTAGACTTGCCCTACCTTAACTGCAGCAAGTGTTCAATTATACATGGCTGAGGTTTTAGGTTTGCGTTGGTACAGCTGCTGCTGTAACCTGTTATAACAAAACATGCACAGAGCAGCCAACGCATTTGTACCGGTGCTGCTGGTTTGCATTTGAAATCAGTGTCTTTGTAATATCCCTCTGATGAAAGGGTTTTGCTGCCTGCACCTAGGTCATTCAATTTATTAAATGGGAACAAAGTTCTCCCTTACTGTGTAATAAATCTTATCGAACGCAAATCTACTAAAATACCTTCAGCGTTTCGTTTTGTACAAAAGAGCAGTCAGATGAACTCTGCTTGTTGCTTTACATGTATCCTTTGTGATATCCAAGTTTTTGTTAAGAACCCCTTAGAAGTACTGAAGACAGCCTTAGAAGTGCTGAAGACGCCTTTTCCAAATGTTGGGTTTTTTCCTTTCTGTTTCCCCGTAGGATTGCTGAAGGGTAAGAGAAATTTGATTTTGCCAAGGTTACAAAAAATGAGGATTTTTTTGTATCAGAGATATGAGGGAAGTATATAAAAACTACTTACTTTTCAAAATTAAAGAAGCTGTTAGAGGTAGCTGTGCTTTTCACTCCTCCATAAATGCATTTTTTAGTCATTTTCCATTTGATACTGAGCCTTGACACTGGGAATTGAATAAAAGAGGAAATGCTGTGAGGACGAACAGGTGAGAAAGCATTGTTTCAGGGCATTTCTTTGTGCTCAGTCACACTGGCTGGGTGTGCAACCATATTTATGGACACACTTTCATGGATTGTTGAATAGGCATAGCGACCAGCACGAGTTTCAATATCTTTAAAAAAAATCTAGACCTGCCAGGTAAACAGCTCCTTTTCTGCTAAGCTGGGACTTGATGCTCTTCCTCCTTCTTGGTCACCTCTGAAGGTTTTGACTGAGTTCCAGCTAGAGGTAAAATAAGATGTGTGTACGCATCATGTTTGTCTTTTGAAATAGAAATTCTAGTTATGCTTAAGTATCAAATGACTTTATTGCAGAAGCTTATAGGCCAGGTATCCACTTGGAGTTAGAAGGAACACAGGTGAAGCCATTGTCACCTATAAATTGAGCATGTTTTACAGTGCTGTTTGACAGCAGAACTCCCTACTGTGCACAAATATTGCATTTAATTGAATCGGGAGAATAAAATAAGTGTTGGAACGCATTTTATATTGTTGCTGTTGGCTGCAAAAAGCTAGACCATAGTGGAGGGAAGGATATGTCTTTAAGCAGTATTCAAGAACTGGTGGGGACAAAGAGAAGACTGCCTTGATAAAAAGGCACTGTGAATTTGGGAGGTGCCAGCTCTGGTAGAGCTCAAGGATTTATAGGACAGTCCACTGAAAAATAAAAGCAGCATGTGTTGGAGGAAGTTAAAAAAGAATGGAAGTATCAAAAAAAAATGGAAACTATTAAAACTGGAAGAAGCAGCTGAAGAAGAAAATGCAAGATTTAAATGTAGGTAACAGACTTGAGCATTGTGAAGTGGGGAATAATTTGCATATTTGACTTTAGTGTAAAGGCTTTGTATGTTGAGAAAAATCAAGTGTTTTATGGGGGATCATCTGCTCCAGTGAGAGTATCATTCTGCATTGGTTTAGAGATTTAGAGATTGGTGTGCTTTTTGCTGTTAACACATAACATTTATCCAGCAATCTAGACAGTAGTAAATATTTTCAGTAATATATATCCAAACCTATCTGTGGGGTTTCTGTAAATTTCAGCAGTTAAGTTAGGAACTTTTTGGTTTGCCGTTCTTTCACTGACAGCTCAGCACCTACAATTTCTGTGTCAGTGGGAATGGAATTCCTGGGCTTGTGTAGGTGGATTTTTCCTTAGGAGTCTGGGATTACTGATCCAATGTTATTTTCATAAGGTTTACAGACTAATTGTAGAAATTGTCGTGCATAAACACCCAAGTTGCAGCTTTCTCTGGGATCTCGCCAACTCTTTCGGTAATTGTGAGTAAAATAATGTTTCCTTTCCCCCTTGTTTTCCTACAGGTCACGTGGACTGCCGAAGCTGAAAGAGTCCCGTTCCCATGAGTCTTTACTGAGCCCAGGCAGCGCCGTGGAGGCCCTGGATCTTGGGTCAGAAGAAAAAGTCTTTGTCAAACCACTACACAGCAGTATCCTTGGACAAGACTTCTGCTTTGAGGTAATGAACGCTCTCCAAACACACAGCCGATTATATGCTTGTCAGTCGGTCTGAACCCTTGCAGTAAGTGTGCTGCTCTGCGACTTTGTAATTGGAGAACAGATCAGCAGCCACTGCTATCCTGAGGTTTGGGTGGGGGCTGTCTAACCGGCATGCCATTTTGAAGTCCTTGGGGCTAATGGCATCAATCACTCAATGGAGAGAAATCTTTTTCAATTACCGTGTCTTCTAATTGCAAAATCTCTTTAATTCGATAAATATCTGAGTGTTTGTAGTTTGCATGCAAATGTATAGTTCAAACATGCTATTGTTCGTAAGCTGTGTATTCATCCTCTTTAAATTCACTTAAAATTAAATTTAGAAAAATACCATAGCTGAGACACATGATTTCCAGTCAGAGCACCCTTCCATTAGCTCAGCACGTTTGCTGAAGGAGAAGCTTCAGTAACTGCGGATGTGTCCATTGCACCATGGAGCAGGACGCAAAGATCCTCTTGCTGTTTCAGCCCAGGCTGCAGCGCAGCACCACGTGGCTCTTCGCTTTGTTTCGGGAACAGGCTGGTTGTGTGAGCACAATCCTTAACCTCGCAGGACCAACGGCATATTCACATGTGTGGGAGTTGGACTAGATGATGTCCAGAGGTCCCTTCCAACCCCATGTGATTATGTGTGCTATTTGGATGTGTCTAAGGCCGTCGTAATCTGTCGCGCAGGGGCGTGTGGCAGTCTGGCTTCAGCAGGATTAGTCAGATGCGTCTAAACTTCTGGAACAAAGTTCTGTTTACAACCTGGAAAACTGCTCTGGCAGAAAACCAGCGTATCAGGCCCTTCTCCCTAGGGATGTATCCGGGAACTGTTCCTGTTCGCTTCAGTCTCATTCTTCTGGTTGAAAGCACATTCCGCCTTGCTTAGGTTTGGGGAGTCGAGTGAAAAAACCGGCAACACCTTAGCTCTGAGGTTGTTGCCTCAAAGTGCTTTTTAATTGTGTGCACAAATGAATAGAAAGAGTAAATGGAGCTTGTCAGGCCACGTAAATGTGAAAGAAACCAAGGTGGTTCCCTCCTGCATGAAAGCGGAGTTGTGTATGGCATCTAGCATCAGGGCCAGATCAGAGCACAACTCCTTCAGTTTGTTTTAGACTGTTGCTGGATATGTGAACCCTTGGAAACATTTTGTATTTCCTGAGGACACCATTTCCAGTGTGTTTTGCCTTACATTAATACATTATTAGTTCTGTCTGTCTTTACATTGTTAGTAACCAAATCAGCTGCTTCTCGGACTTAATGGGGAAAACTGCAAGCATTTAATAGCTATGGATCAGTTAACAAATGTTTTTTAAAAAAATAAATTAACTAGTTGATTAAAGCCTTTTTTTAAAAGTCTTTAAGGGGAGCTTCTTGTGCTCCTCATGTGTTTCTTTAGTTCTGTATTCATTTGAACCAACTTTTATTTCCTCTCTACATTTTGTGGGCCTTTTAACCTCTCAGCCTTCTAGGGTCCCGTATTGTTTTCCTGCTTTTTTCATATTTGCTTTGTTGCTCAAGCATTGCTTATCTTCTTCCTTGCTTTTTGGCAGCCTCTTCCGTGTCTCCTAGGCTTGCCCAAACTCAGCCTGTCATTTATGTGTTCCAGGTAACCTATTCCAGTGGCAGTAAATGCTTCAGTTGTTCCTCTGCAGCAGAGAGGGACAAGTGGATGGAAAACCTACGCAGAACAGTGCAGCCGAATAAGGTAATAGAAACTGTGAAAATAAGATTACCAGGGGAATGGAGGTGGTGTGATTGGATTTTAGTCCAGTGTACCAGGGCTTCCCACAGATGCATCCTCAATTAATTTAGTCTGGGGAGAAGTCGGCTCATCAGTGTATCAAAAGCTGCTGTGTACTATTCTAGTAAGTGCAGTAGGTCAAACCTTTAATGAATAAATACACGTTGGCGTACTTCCTGATCTCTGCCCCAGTGCCTGCTTATGATGTTTTAGACTGGATTTCTGATACCGTGTACCTCAGAAGAATGGTACATGGTGCCATAGGTTTCATGTTTTACTGTGGGGGCGCAGTTTCGGGGGAGTTGGGAACAAAACAAAAGGAATTTGAGCCAGAGTGAGAAGGGGAGTCCAGTTATTGATCAGCTGGAAATACCTGATAAGTCACCTCCATAGCTGGCATACCTCCTTCGAGGGACAGGCTAACAGTGCTCTTGGAGTTATTCACAAGAGTTAAATAATGCAGTGTGCCGTGCCAGTCTAGTGGCTTTGGAGTGGCTCCTGTGCAGAGTGTTTATTTTCTAAACCATTTCAAATACAGCTTTTGGAGAAGAAAAAAGTTCCAGTCCCCATCTTTGACATACAAAAGACAGCCCTTTGCCTCTCCTTTAGAAAATGTCTGATATTCCAGAGATTTTGATTCTGAAGATCAGAGAATTTGGTTCTGAATTCTGATTCTGAACCTGCCTTGGATACCAAAGGCAGCCCTTTGCTGCTGCTTTAGCAAGACAAAATGTACAATTTTTAGAGATTGTGAATTAAAACTGAGCTCTATCTTCTGCACAGGACAACTGCCGTCGAGCTGAAAATGTGCTTCGTCTGTGGATCATTGAGGCAAAGGACTTGGCCCCCAAGAAGAAGTACTTCTGTGAGCTGTGCCTTGATGACACTCTCTTTGCCCGCACCACCAGCAAAACAAAAGCAGATAACATTTTCTGGGGAGAGCACTTTGAGTTCTATGGCCTCCCACCTCTTCACAGCATCACAGTTCACATCTACAAGGATGTGGAGAAAAAGAAGAAAAAGGACAAGAACAATTACGTAGGACTGGTCAACATTCCCATGGCCAGTGTAACTGGTCGCCAGTTTGTGGAAAAATGGTACCCAGTCAGCACACCTACACCCAACAAAGGGAAATCAGGGGGACCTTCCATTCGGATAAAGTCCCGTTATCAAACCATCACCATCTTGCCCATGGAGCAATACAAAGAATTTGCGGAGTTTGTTACCAGCAATTACACCATGCTGTGTTCCGTGCTGGAACCTGTCATCAGCGTAAGGAATAAGGAAGAGATGGCTTGTGCTTTGGTGCACATTCTTCAGAGCACTGGGAGAGCTAAGGTAAGGACAGGTGACTCCTGTCAAAACAACTCCCTCTCACTGCTGATAGTTGATATCTTTTCAGCTAGAAACTAGGAAGCCCATGACCATAAGCAACAGCAGAAGTTGCCTTATGGGGTGAGGCTGAGAAAAGGGTCTCAAAGGTATTTGAAAAGACTTGGGCAATTGCATCTACCAGGAGGGCCTGTAGATAGACACAGTACGAACAATGATTAAAGAGTTGATACAAGGATCAAAGATACTGTGTAAAAAGTATTAAGTGGGAGGACTATGTAACTTCATGTTATTCTGAAAAGTTAGGGCCTGCTTTTGAGTGTTCAGGAACCTTTTCTGCATTTCTAAAATCGTGATACAGCTTAAGAGATAATAAGCAAGAAGTAAGAGGTTAGTAAACTGGAGAATTACCTCTATAAATAAGTCTCTGATGAGCAGCAGGGTGCCATTGTTGATTCAGCGCTAAGTCAGCTAATCAATGCTAACATTGATTTGGCCAGCGTTTGAACAGCCATTTGGAGAATCCATACTCAGTTAATGGTGATCCCACCTGCCCCAAGGATGTTATTAGAACTTCTGGGTGCACACTGATGGGTCTCTGTGAGGCAGCAATTGGAGTGAGCATCAGTTTCTTCGAATAGATTGTGGGAGAATATTCTGTGGGTCTTGTGAATTGTGAGAAGCATTAACAAGCATTGATTTATCTGGATGCTGCCTGCCAAGTGGGGGTGTGAGCAGTACCAAGCTGTAGTCGGCTTCTTTCAGTAATACCACCTAGAGCAAGTTAAGCACGACCAACCAGAAGTTACAGGGTTAGAGATGTGGAAGGATGGCTGTAAGCAACATCCAAGGGACAGCCTAATTTAGCTGTTCCAAAAAAGGTCCTTTTATGTTTGCATAATCCTGTGCCACTGTCTACTGTTCTCCCCTTTGACATACATGTTGGAAAGGCCAGTGCTCCGTGACAGTGTGTGATAGGAACTCATTCCTTACCAAGTTGTTTGTCTGATCAAAAGAAGCAGGTAGCTGGTATAGCTTCTTTAGGCTTGTGTTGAAATCCTGATGGAAAGCAGCCTCTGGATTCCTGCAGTACTTGCTGCAACAGGTAGATAAATTAGTGTTATAACTTTACTTTGCCTTCCTAGTACCTAAATGTTTGAACCTCTATTTACTGGAATCATTGAGCAGCTTAGGCTGCTGTAACCTAAAGCTGCTAAGAGGGTATGTTTCTAGTTCACGCTTTGGTGGTGGTGATGCAGTTGGATGTTCCCAGTTTGTGCCAGATGAAAATAATTCTCTCAGATTTTGCTGAAAAGCAACAGCAATAATGGGTTGAAAACCAAGAGTACTAAATTTATTTTTGGTCTATGTTTATAATAAATAAATAAATTGTTCCACTTATTTTACACTCACATGCTAGCAATGCATTATGGCTTCTGTAGTTAATGGGGTTATGAAACCTTACTAAAGCACTCTTTGAACTGTTTGGAGGATGTTGCTGTTTGCAGCAGAACCAGCAAGTCAGTTATCACTCAGCCCTAATTCAGGGTCGTGTTCTGTTTTGGGGTTTGGGGGGTTCTTTTTTTTGGAACAGTTTAAAAAAAAAAAAAAAGAGAGAGAAAAGAGAAATGTACTTCCTCTCCTGCAGAACTTTATTGTGGCTGAAATTGGATCTTGCAAAATACCAAGTATTTCTTGCGAAATGCTGAGTGTGTCCTTGACTCACATAAAGTTATCACTTCAGGAAATAAGCATTACTGTAGAATTAAAGCCTCTATCAAGAGGTTATTCACCGTATCAAGTCTTGCTGATTGTTCCTGCCTGGGCATTTGAATACAGTTCCAGTTAAGCCATATAGATGAACTTTTTTCCCAAATCCTGAACCACATTTGGTTTGTGAATTTAATTGATGTAAGGCAGTCATCTTATTTAAATTTCACCAAGCTGTAAGAACTTTTGCCTAACTTCCATCTTGGATTTTTAAATCCAAGTTTGTATGTAATATTCAGTATTAAAAGATAAATTTATCACAGTTTCTTTCAGCAGACAAAGCCACTGGTAGATAAATTGGTGAGGGTTTCTGTTTAGGATCTAAACTGAAACACAGACTTGGCTGTAAAGGTTTTCTTTTAGAGACTTTTGCTTCTCGCTTTACAATTTGTGATCTGTATCATTTTATAATAAGCCCAAGAGGAGCCCTACCTATTTCCTTGGCCCATACTACATGGGGCATCTGCACCCTGTGTCCCAAGCTGGGCAATTATTTCAGCAATCCTCTGGCTCTTCTGTTTATCCTTCCCCCTTGGCTTCTGCAGTTATCCCGGCATGACTGAGTCTGGTTAAAATAACCTCTTGCCATTTGACCTTTTTCTTCAGGACTTCTTGACGGATTTGGTGATGTCTGAGGTAGATCGTTGTGGGGAGCATGATGTCTTGATCTTCAGGGAGAACACGCTTGCTACCAAAGCTATTGAGGAATACCTAAAGTTGGTAGGGCAGAAGTATCTTCATGATGCACTAGGTAAGAAAGTGCCTCTCTGCATTGCAAGGGCAAACCGTGCGCTGGCTGCAACGTGACTGAAACCTCATGCATCTAGGAATGTGGGATGGGAAGGAACTGCCTCAGTACCGAGTCCAGGTGTCTCGCATCAAGATGGCAAAATATATGCTGTCTTACTCTTGATGCCCTTCCTTCACACAGAGGAAGATGCTCTTTAGTGCCTGCAGGAGTAGCACCCAAGGCAAGGCAAATTTGATTTGATATAGCTGAGTCCCTCTTAAAGTTTATATCACTACAGTATGTTTTTCTTGGTAACTTCTTTTGTGTCTCTAGTTGTGATGAAGAGGTATAATACTGTAGTGATTTGTGGGCAACGGTGTGTGTTCCATCTGATATATGAACAGGCTTAAAAAAGGGGGTTTGATACATAGTTTAACAGTGGAAATTGAAATCGGTACCTAGTGTTGTGGTGTCAGGAGTGAATCTGGTATCGTGTGCAATCCAATTAGGTGGAGATTTCAGAAAGGGTTAATGAATGTGAAGCATATTCATATTTCGCTAATCTTTTATGCTGAGGAAGCTCCTGCGCTCCCTTTAGGCTGAAGTGCCACCACCTAGGGGGTTAGATATACTCAGGGGTATCTGGTTGTCAACCAAAGTTCCCATCTACAAGTGCATGTTGCTGGGGTGTCTCCAGTCAGTCTCTTTTATTTGCTGTTGTAGTTAACAGCAAATGTTAGCTGTGGTGTTAACAAGTGTTAAGCTTGAGATGCTTGGGTTGAATGCAGGTAATACAAGAAAATTCTTTTCCACATGCTTCAGCTGCAACTACTGGTAATGCTGGCCCATTCCAGAGTGACCCTTGGACTTGCTCAGCCCTTACCTTTGCCATGGAGCAATTAATTCATAAACATTCGTGTTAACCTTCTAAACTGGTACCTTGCCCCAACAGAAATCCTTAGACAAACAGAGGGAGTGGGGCTGCAGGGCTGCTGAGGAGCAGTACAGGGCGGGAGATCAACTGTCTAGGGAGCCTCCCGCTGTGTTTATCCAAAGTGCTCTTTATTCACCACCTCATTAAAACTGCCAGGGCAACCTGTGGCGTCCTACCCCATTCCCCCCGTGGGGTCTTAACGTCCATGGTTACATGCCAGGGTGGATTGTAATAGTTGTATTGTTGTCCCCTCTCCACGAAAAGGTTCTGCTCTAGTCATAAGCCACTGCCTCGGGAATTACTGTCCACGCAACTAATATTGCAATAAAGAGGACCAAAAATATGCATGCTTTTCTCCAAAGAAACACACATCCTCGCTGCAGCTGGCTTTTACCAACTCCACACGATCTCTGTTATCCACAGTTGCACAATGAGCCACCCATCCCCCTGTTGCTTCTTGGATGAAGAAAGCTTTGGAAATTGATACAAGAGAAACATGATCAGACCAAAGCCCAGTCCCACAACCACATCCTTTCACAAGAAAAAAAAAAAAAAAAAAAAGCAGCAGCTTGCTTTCCGAGCAGTCTCACTTGTCCTCAGTAGCCCCAGACACTGGCAAGTCATCAAGGAGATAGTTGGCTAAATTACTGCTTCAAGGGACAGTATAGTCCAGTCTTTGATTGGTGTTTTGGCCATTTCTTAAGTGTAATAAGCCCGTTCTGGTAGTCTTATTCTCGTGGGTGGAACCGCTGTGCACAAGTCACAGCCCTAGGCTCTTGCTCGGTACGGAGAAATGAGCAGCATAATACTTTGTACTATGCTTTTCAGCAGACTGGATGATCAACTGTGGGACAAGTATATTACATTTGACTGCAAGCCCCTTAATGTGTAGTAATTACATAAAAAAAAATATTTTAAAATTAATGACTTCTAATACATCATTTAGAGCATTGGTGCTGAGTGATAAGATTGTAAATCACAGACATGAGAGATGGAAAATCCCCCCCCAAGGTCATCCAGCTTGTCTGTAGCCCAGGGCAAGATTACTCATGACAATATAGCCATCTAATTCTTTGTCAAGTTTTAAATGTTGTTTTGCTCAGATGCCACGTTCTTTGAAAGGATTAACAGCATAACGCTTCGTGTTAGCTATTTAATACATCCGTAAGAGCATCTTAATATATGATTAAGGCAGGGTCTTGTGGACCACAAAGAGTAAATTTCAAATGTGTTTAAGGAAAAAAAAAAAGTCCAGTAAGCAACAGATAAAACAGAATTTGCTCAATAGAAGTGATGCTGGGAGTTTTGCAAGTGAGTGATCTAGATGCCCTCAGCAGACATTTTTTGGACCTCCCCAAAAAAAAGGCTTAAGAAAGTGTTCTGCCTGCTTTACTTGCAAGAATGCTGCTGACTTGAGATTTGGGGAGCAGGATTGGGAGGTGTTTAAGGGTTTTTGTGGAAACAGAGTCAAAAAACCAAAACCCCTTTGCACAAACAAGAGTTGTGGCATTAGCTTGGGGCCAGCAAGATCATCTGAGGAGAGATGAACTTAAAAGACATTGAATCATTAAATGAATGAATAAAGTTTTTCCTTGTGAACAGCAAAGTTTAAAAATCACTTGGTGCTCTAGCATATATAGGAGGAAAACTAGTATGTAGTTCATTCCGATATGTCAAACAAAGGAAATTTCATCTGATTTTGTAAATGTCCAGTTTCTGTTGTGATGCCGTAAGAGAAGGATGACAGAAGTGCAAAGGATTTTGAAAGGTGCAGGCCATAAAAATCTTGTAAGGTGCTAAAAAAAGTTTGGGAAAATTAGCAGTATCTAGCTAGCACTCAGGTATTAGTCTTATTCAAGAGCAAGGTGACACTTTTTAAAATTTTTAAAAATGGTAAATTTAGAAATAATAAAAACAAATAACACTGTCAGGTGCATTTCCTGGGGAAATTATGAAGACAAATAGCACAGCTTCATTTCATAATTTTATAGTTGATAATACAATTTGAATAGAAAGTCAAATCCTATTTTTTAGGCTGTAAGTGAAGTGTCTGCAGGGTTTATAAGGAAAGCCATCCTGTTACTGTGCCTATATCTGGGGGCAGCGAGGGCACGGGAGGCTGAAACATCAGAGCACCAGCCGTCTGATCTGGTACGGCAAGTGCTCTGTTCTGAAAGGGCTGGGAGGAGTCGTGTCCCCAACATCTGGTGTCTGGAGGCTGTATTGCAGACCCAGGGAGCAGAAGAGGCAGTTGCCAAGGAAAGACATAAGCAGGATTTAAAGGTGTGTCAAGGAGGCTTTTCATGTAACTACCCTGGTTTGTCATCCTCTTCCCTTTGTCCAGGGGAGTTTATCAAGGCTTTGTATGAGTCAGATGAAAACTGTGAAGTGGATCCCAGCAAATGTTCATCCAGTGAATTAACAGATCATCAGAGCAACCTGAAAATGTGTTGTGAGCTGGCCTTCTGCAAGATTATCAATTCTTACTGGTGAGGCATCCCCCCTCCCCTTTTCCCACATTAGGTCATTTGATTAGAGGGTGCCCTTTCCTCCTCTAAAGATAAGAAAACAGCAGATGTGCAGGGAAATAGCATAGACCCATCTGTCTTCTGAGACTGCCTTCATTTCCTTTCCTCGCTACCTTCCTACGTATGACACCATATTGCAGGTGGAACTTGTGCCCAAATTGAGGGGTTCCAGTCCCACACACTGTACCTGACAGGAGCTTCTGCAGAATTACTTTGCCAAGGGAACACATACTGAGCTGTGGCTGAATAAAGCGAGAAGATAACAGCTAAGCTTGAACTTGGAATAAAAAGCTGAAGTTTTTGATGTCTATAGGGAACTTTCATACCCTTCAGATCTGTAGAATTGAGCAGGAAATCACAGGGTGGAAACACTGGCAGAGAGATTTCTGTTAATCTCTGTTTCTGAGTAGCAGTGAAAGAAGAGGGGCTTTTCTGCTTCCAGATGAAGCACAGGCGAAATATTGAGAGAGCTTAACAAGAGAAATAAGAATTTCAGTTATGGAGATGAATTCAGTTTGGTTCAGTTTGTTTTTAGTATTCTAATGCCCTGTTTGCTCCAGGGTAGCGATGGATAAGTAGTTCCTAGCTCACAAATCGGTGTGTCTGAAAATGGCATCACAACATATATGAACAAGGGATGCTTTAAAGACTACTTAAGTATCACCAGATTAAATAGGGATCTAAGAATAGATGCCTAATGACATTTCTAGCCTAGAGAGAGAAAGAGCCGGGGGGGTGGGGGAAAGAGCTCTTGATGTTTTCTTACAGATAATTATTTCAAGTGATTGGTTACCAGTTCAACTTGTATCTCATTGCCCATGCGATTTTATTTCCTGGTTTATTGTTTTTCAGCGTATTCCCTCGTGAGCTGAAGGAGGTATTTGCATCTTGGAAGCAGCAGTGCCTGAGCAGGGGCAAGCAGGACATCAGTGAACGCCTGATCAGTGCCTCCCTCTTCCTCCGCTTCCTCTGCCCCGCTATCATGTCCCCCAGCCTCTTTAGCCTCATGCAGGAGTATCCTGATGACCGGACATCTCGCACACTCACACTTATTGCTAAAGTCATTCAGAATCTCGCCAATTTTGCTAAGTAGGTGGTGGCAATACAACTGAAATCTGTGCCTCTTAGGGGTGCAGGTCACTGCAGGCTACTATGGAGCAAGAAGAGCCCTGCTTTGTTGCAGGCAGCTGATTATCTGGCAAACTGAAATCACCTTTAGAAAAGGAGGAAACTCCTCACTTCTCTGTGAATGCTGTTCCCCTTGAGACAGTCAGTGCTGAGCTAGATAAATTCTCCTTTTCACATGCAGATTTTAGCTGTATTGAATTCAGTAGAGGGGACACAGTATAAAACCAAGAAGAGCCATGCATTAGCATGTCAGTGTGTATGCTGGTTCAAAAGAAAAAAAGCCTGTTCCCATGAAGGATCATGATTTTCCTTCTTTCTTCCTCCAAAATACCCCGCTGAATGTTACAAAGGGCATGGCATGTCTCTTACAGGGGAGGAGATGGAGAGAAGGGGAGGGGAGAAAGGGTGCCTGTTGGAGGGAGGGAAGAGAGATGTATTGAGCCCTTGATTGTAATATGAACAGTGAATTATTAGTATTTAAATAAGTTCAAGAAAGCTGTGAATCTCTTAAATTGTCCTTTTTTTTTCAGAAAGGCAGCTCTAAAGTTAAGCGTTTAAGTAATTGTCTATAAGCACTTGTACTCTGTATTTTGTGTGGAGGTTATTGACTGGGTTTCCCCCTCCCTCCCCTTTTTTGCAGGTTTGGTAACAAGGAAGAGTATATGGCCTTCATGAATGACTTTTTGGAACATGAGTGGGGAGGAATGAAGCGTTTTCTTCTGGAGATCTCTAATCCAGATACCATCTCAAACATGCCTGGATTTGAGGGCTACATCGACCTGGGCAGAGAGCTCTCAGTTTTGCATTCCCTCTTATGGGAGGTTGTGTCCCAACTTGATAAGGTAAAGCAGGCTGGAGGCCCGGGAGGGCGAATCCAGCGATTGTATCGTAGCAACAGTAAACACTAGGAAACATCAAGGGAGCAGCTGAATTCTGCTCTAGGGAGAACGTATTCAACCGTTTTTGAGAGGAATGTTTGATAGTGGCATTTCATAATTGTTCTTCACGTCGTTTCAGATCAAGACCTGCAGCAGGGTATGTGAAGTGGTTGGGCTTCAGCAGGAGTGCAAACACTTTGCAGAGCCTTGACTAAGGCTTGAGTGTTCAGTGGTGGAGAGGGCAGTGCTTAAAAGTAGACCTTGGAATTCTCTGAGCAGCCAATCTTTTCTCATAAGTGAGCTGGAAAAAAGGGAGGGTGTTAGGACAGAAAATGTTGCTGTGCCCTTTTCGATGCTAATGGAGGTACTTGCTGGACGAAAGGCCCTACCCTGGCCCAGCTCTGATGGAGTAATGTGTTGGCCAGGCAGAACTGTTCTCATTTAAGACCTGATTGAAGCCTGCTGGGATGTTCTCATTTCTGTAGTTTTTGGATTAGTTTTTCGTATAGAAGAGGACACCATGTAAAAATCTGGTTGCACTCTCAGTTTTATCCTGTAAAAAAAGCAAGATGCTTTTTGCCGTGGATTGTGCTGGGATCATACACGTTGTTCAGATTCTGTTCCGCTGATCACAGTAGATATCACCAACAATAGGCATTGCTTCCATTTAGCTATAGAAGGATAAGGGCAGTAGTTTGCTCTTTCTTAGCTATGTGGTTTTGTAGGATCCAAAATCATTAAAACCTTGATAGCAAACATAGTTGATAAGACCCAGAAAAGCTGAGCTGTAAGTCATATTTCTTTTCGCGAGTGCTTGGAACCGTGCCATATTTCAACTTGGTGAGGTGTGGTTTTTATCCATATTCCATTTATATTATTCTTTCTTTTGAAACTGGAGAGGTGAGGGGAATTGCAATGCACTCTTAATATTTTTATTGCATTAAGGTTTGCCAATAGAGTTATTTGTTGGGTATCTATTTTCTCACAGTACATTATTTAAAACAGAAAACATAAAAATGGAGCTTGTTGCACCAGAGTAAATTGAAATGTCCTTGACTCAAAAAGGCAATGTATATTAATCTTAGTTAATCTTAGTTTGATAAGAATATATGATCTTGTTTTTCCGTTTCCCTCGTACGTGCACACAGTGTACATTCAAAACGTTACAGGCAGCAAAGTCAGCTATAAAGACAGTTCAGCAGCCTCAGGAAAACAGGCAAAGTGAGACTCAGAAGACTGGATCCTCCATTTCTACAAACTGGGGTAAACCCACCAGCACAGGGAACACTGCCATCTCTCTCTGAGCTGGTCAGGCGTCAGGTCAAGAGAAACTCAGCTCCAGTTTTTAGAACTGCAAATGGATATTTGGACTTGGTGTTAGTTACTGTGAGCTGTTCTCTGAATGCAACGGTCGCAAATGTCTTGGGCAGCGAGAAAAGGGAGGAGCCTGAACTGGATAAACCATCAAAGCAGATCTGCTTTGCCCTTTATGTAGGTTAGATGCATGGATCTTTCCTAACAGGCCCTTGGGAGCTGGTATAGTGCTTTACTAAAAAGAGAATTAAGGGGTAAGGTTACATCGCAATACTGCTTTACTGTAGGTAATGACTGGGAAATGATGAGAGAAGTCACCTCAAGAGATTTTAATAGACACAGAAGTGCTGTACGAAAGTGTCTGTAAAGAGACCTTTCTCTGGAGCCAAACTGACTGAATACTTGCTTACAGGAAAAATAAGGATATCTTTGAAAAGAGCATTGTCTTTCTAGTGGAGTTTTACTTTCTTATAAACCTTCAGCACTTTCACCTTCTTCCTGCAGTCCCAAGAGCCTGAAGATACCCTGTAGATGGTATAACCAGCAGTGACCCAAGGCGGGGAGAAAGATAAAGAGCCTGAACGAGCAGCCTTCCTTGCTGGAAGGTCAGCTGCTCTTATCCTAGGCCTGGTCAACACTGAGCTGTCATGTAATTGTACAAGGAGCTACACATTTAATCCTAGGTTGATGTGATTGTGTTGGGATAAGGATCACTGATGTTTTCATGCAGAGTTATTTTCAACTTTTACGTAGGGAAGAACGCCTTAGTTGTTGATGACAGGGTGCTACAGAAGATGGCATCAGTGTAGGATGCCAAAAGTGAAAGGCTTATGAAATGAAAACCTTCCTTTTTCCCTCCCTCAACCCTTGTGATTCTCTCATGATCCGCCTGAATGCCGCATCACCTTGTCTGTTGGCATGCATTTCTTTTACCACATGACACCCTTTGCCTGGAAAGTTCCCCCCACTAGCTGAATCTGTAGTCTTTGAATGCCCTTTAATGAGTAGATACCATAGTTTTCACTTTGACCTCACCCACCCTGAACTTAGTGCGCTTTGCATGATAGTTTTGCATTGGAATGGCGATAGTTTTGTTTTATTGAGCATGGTTTTTATTTTTGGGAGTCAATCCTAATTTCTTTTCTATTTCCTTTTCTTTCCTCAATGTCTGCTGCACCCCGTTTCGTCTCCTCCATCCATCTCGTCGCCGTGGTTACGCTGCTCCGTAACACTGCATTATGGTCCTGGCACACCCGCACACAACCACCCACCCTCCTTCCTTCCACCTCCACCCCTCCGCCTCTGTGCATCGTTATCAAAAAAAACTGGCGGATGTCGCGGTGCTTGTTGTCCAATTAGGGTGAAAATTCCTTCCTACAGGCGACCGTGGCAAAACTGGGACCTCTTCCTCGTATTCTTGCCGATATCACCAAATCAATGACCAACCCTACGCCCATACAGCAGCAGCTGAGGCGTTTCACTGAGCACAGCTCTAGTCCAAACGTCAGTGGCAGTCTCTCCTCAGGGCTTCAGAAGATATTTGAGGACCCCACTGATGGGTATGTAACAGCCAGAGCTCAAAGGAAGATGTGGGATAAGGGGGTTGGTAAGCCTCTTGGAGGTGGGCACTTCATCACCTGAGCTATCTGCCCAGGCCAGCTGTAGGAGCAGGGAGCTTGGTCCTCTGTCAGAAGGAACACACAGTCCCAGTAAGAGGTGCACAAGGAGGCACTGGAGACCTGAAGCTTTTGACTTACCCTGGGCTCAAACATATCTCTAGGAGTCAGTGACTTCAGCTGCTAAAAAACAGTTTTGCAATTTACTGCCAGTCTGAGTGTCCGGATGCATAGTCAGCCATACTGTCTCCTTCTGGTCATCAGGCTGCTTATTTACTGCTAATGAAAAAACTGGGCTGTAGGTGGAACTTGTTACCAGTGGAATAACAAAAATAGTCCCGCCTCTGTTTAGTGCAGCATTTGTCACGCTGTAATAGCTGTTAATCTGAGGCCAAAAGCTGTGACAGAGGTGCCAAAGAGCTTGGATGTTGTGGTCTCAGAGTAGTTTCTGCGCTGTCAGGTACGACGGCCAGTTTTGTCACGTGGAAGCATCTGCCATCTGAGCCTACATCTAGATCTACAGGAGCCTTCACACAACTCCTGTTGAATCTTCACACCCCCGCAATACATAATGCTGGCAAAGGGTTAAATGGGATCTGAACTGCTCCGAAGCCTTGCTGGAGACAGAATTGTCTAAGGGGGAAGGGTTTGGTGTGGGAATGGTTTGCATTTCACCTGTGGAAAAGGAATGAAGATGAAGCACTTCTTGAATCAAATGTAATTCTCAAAGATAAGTGGTAATTAAGGAAGAGTGTGTTCTAACTTGAACATAAAGAGCTCATAAAAGGAAATCTGGTTCCTTGAAGCTTTCAGTGGAGGGGGGAGGTTAAATGAGGTAGAAGGACTTCTCTGGGACAGAACTTTCAGGGTCTTGGCTGCTTAAAAATTAACCAAATTCCTTTCCACTCCACAGTGACTTGCATAAGCTGAAGTCTCCAACCCAAGAAAATGTAGATGGATATTTTAGGGGCAAGACCTTGCTGTTGGTTCAGCAGGCATCCACCCAGAGCATGACTTACTCAGATAAGGATGAAAGGGAAAGCATCTTGCCCAACGGACGTAGCATCTCTCTCATGGACCTCCAGGATCCTCACACAGCTCACAGTGACCATGCTTCTATGATGCACGACGTGCCTTTGCGCTTGGCCGGCAGCCAGCTCTCCATCACGCAGGTGGCCAACATCAAACAGCTGTGGGAAACTCAGAGCACGCCCCAGAGCGCTCCCCAGGTGAGGAGGCCCCTGCACCCGGCTTTAAACCAACAGGGCAGCCTCCAGCCTCTGTCGTTCCAGAACCCGGTTTACCATCTCAACAACCCAACCCCGCCGATGCCCAAGGCCTCTGTGGACTCCAGCCTGGAGAACCTGAGCACTGCCAGCTCCCGGAGCCGAAGCAACAGCGAAGACTTCAAACTCAGCGGACCCAGCAACAGCAGCATGGAGGACTTCACCAAGCGCAGCACTCAGAGCGAGGACTTCTCCCGGCGCCACACGGTCCCGGACAAGCATGTCCCCATCGCCCTGCCCCGCCAGAACAGCAGCAGCCAAGCGCAGATCCGCAAGATGGACCAAGCCGGGCTGGGCGCCAGGGCCAAAGCACCCCAGTCCCTGCCGCACAGCGCTTCTTTGCGGAGCACGGGCAGCATGTCGGGGGTGTCGGGGGCCATGGTGACTGAACCCATTCAGAATGGGAGCCGGTCCCGGCAGCAGTCCTCATCCTCCAGAGAAAGCCCTGTCCCAAAGGTGAGGGCGATTCAGAGGCAACAAACGCAGCAGGTAAGGAAAGCCCCTTTTCCCAGGCGCTTTCTGCTTTGATGTTTAGCCGGTTGCTGTGCTGACCTTCAGAGCTTTTTGACCTTTTGAGTTGAACTGAGCTGAATCAAGAGTACTGGCACTTAAGCAAGTAGCCACTAGCAAGTGTAAGGAATAGTCATGCTTGTTACCCTTATAAGCTTGGCAAGCCTAGCTTACCTATTATTTTTCGATGCTTTTGCACTAAATTAAAAAAATAATAATTTTCCATTTAGTAAGGTAGCAGCAAGCCTGCTAAAAGAAACGAAACTTGAAAATTTCCCTGAATAAAAAAAAGACCAACCTAAAAAAACCACCACAGAAGCAGCTTTGTTCCAAATCGTAGCTAAGATTGCCACGTGAGACTGCATTTGCCCTGTGGTGCTAATTTAAAAGCATAGCTACCTAAAAGCCGAGAAATAAACAAAGATAAAGTATCATAGAATAAACTGCTGCCAAAATAATAAGTAAGTGCTGTTGTCTTAAGTGTGGAGAAATCTCTATCTCACCATGATACAACAACCTATTGCTGGTCCCCAAATAAATACTGCTTTTTCATTACTCATCCCAAACTATGAATAATGCAAACACTTTCTGGAAAGGAGTGCTTAAATGTACCGACTCCTAATGCACTTTGTCAGTTGTTCACAGGCGACAGTAAATCAAAATTTTCCTGTCAAAAAGCCAACATTCCTTTACCTTAAAAAAAAACCCACTCTTGTTGTGATTTGCTGTGTATGAAAATCTTTTCCTAAATTAGTTTAATCTTAAAGAGAAAATGAGTATTTAAATGCTTGGCACTACAGCAAAGGTATAAAGTGTCTCCATCTGCAGGTCAGAGGGAAGGTGGTTGTTTTTAAAGATGTCATATGAGCGCATACAGATCAGCTGGGCAGGGTGAGGCTCTCAAAGGCAACTCCTGCACTATTCCTTGGGGTTAAGTGTTTTCTTCTGTCACTGTGGTGGGTAAACATGGTTCTGTTTGATTTACTTTACCTAGTACTGGAGATTTTTTTAAGCTCCTGCTTGCCACAGGACCTTCTAGGAAGGATGCTTCTCTGCACACAAGCAGGAGTGAGGACTTTGACTCCAGAAAGTTGCAACCCCTGAGGTTGAGACAGCACCGTGCTGCTGGTGAAGCTACATCCACCAGGAGCAGGAGGTTATGATCCTCCTTGCTGACATAGCCCTGTTGGCAAAAGCGCTGGTGAAATGTGGTTATGCAGGGAGAAGACTTTTGGCTCGTAAGGTAAAGCTGGCAGAAGAACTTAGTTGCCAGCGTGAGCTCCTACTCTGTCGAAGGTTTTACTGGTATCCGTGCTGGTGTAGCTTTCTTGGCAAACTCCTCAGTGTTACAGTCGAAAGGAGAAAAATCTGGATGATGCCTGGGAACCCAGGAGCAATCAGGGCTTCTAAACTGCTTTGATACCTCAAGTTCATTAAAGTACAAGGAGATCAGAAACTCTGAATCACAAAGCAAAGCTTAATATGTCAAGTTAGTAATACCAAAAAAAGTAATTGCATATTATTTGAAGTGTATATGTTTGTGTCATCCTTTGGAGCCTGTGTTTTACATTTGGGCATAGAGGGGTTGATAGGTAAAGTGTATTGAATACAAAACTAAGCCTAGTGCAGAGGTGGTAGAAAATTTTTAGGCCAGTAACATGGATAAATTTGAAAGATAAACTCCCTTTGCTGTTCTCAAGCATCCAGTGTGAACCTCTATTGTATGATCTGCTCTGTTTTATTGTATGGTTCTGTGTAGTGTCCTAGCCAAAATCCCCGAGGAGGTGGTGCCTTTCCTCAGGGCTTGTTAGAGGAAGTGCCTACAGAAATATGCAAAGAAGGCTTTACTTGGAAGGTGTTAGGATAAGGAGGAGAAAGTACAGATGGTGTGTCTCCAGTCTTTGCTCTTACACCTTTCACGGGTGGCTTCTGCCCTGTATGTATTTAGGAGAAACGTTCAGTTAGGTGTTTGCAAACCCCTGGCTCTTCTCATCTTAAATTGCTGATTCCCCAACTGCTCCAAGTAAATGAGTTCCCTTTGCTTGTTTAGCATCAAAGTGACTGTCTCAGACTTCCCTCTTCTCCAGTTACTTTTTACATTCAGCCTCATCGATGCCTGCGACTGTGACTGGCTTGAGGGCAGTCTCCTTCCCCTCTCTTGTGCATCTACTTATTTTTCCACTCTACTTTCCATACTAATTGTTTCCACTGGATTTGTTAGAGCCACTTGCTCCTACTTTATTCAGAGAAATCAGTTTGTTCTTTCCTTCCCCACACTCTTGAGAAATGTCTTGAAGTGCCAAATCGAGTAGCCATAATTTTTTTGAGGCAAATTCCATTGCGTCCTTTTAATTGCAAATCGTGTTGTGGAATTCTGTTCTTATTTAAAAAAGAAAAAGAGAAAAGAGAAGTTGGGCATGTTCTTTCTGGGCATGTTCTTTCTAGGCATGCTTTGTGGGCGTTATAATTATTAGACTCTGTTCTCTACAAGTCCCATTTGTTTCTGAATATAGAGCTGGGCCCTTTGTTTGCTGGGAGAGGTCACTTTTTGCCTTCCATTTCCATTTAGTAGGTAGGTGGGAACAGAAATGTCAGTGTGTTCCTCTGGAAGAGAGGCAAAGAGGGGAATTAATACAAGTTCCTAGCAGGCTTTTTCTTTTTTCCCCCTTTATTAGAGTATAACTCATAACCTATTAGCATGTGAAGTGCTTGCCGTCCACTTGGTCTTTGTAGGCTTTCTGAGTTTGGCTGCTGAAAGTGTTCTGTCCTGCGGCTTGCAAGGTCGTTTGGCAAGGTTTGCTGCTGAACAGCAGCCTGTTACAAGGCCAGCGATGTAGTTTATAGTCACCCTTCTGCTATCTTAGTCCTCCATAACTGCAATGAACAGTGACACCGTTCATCCCTAGCTGTTCCTACTTCCTCCAGCAATTCCTGGAGCCAAAGTATTTACCTCTGAGAAGAGCCTGTTGGTGGCAGGGCCACACAGAGTTCATAGTCTCCCTTGCCGTGGCTGCCTCACAGCAAATACCATCAGAAAAATCACAGAATCACATGGGGTTGGAAGGGACCTCTGGAGATCATCTAGTCCAACCCCCTGCCAAAGCAGGTCCA
>JAOXNO010000004.1:1570047-1768613 GCA_028565335.1 Limnodromus scolopaceus
CCCACCTACCCCCCCATGGCAAAATGCTGCATTTCCATCTGCCTGGGTTGGAGGCTGGCTGGACAAAGCCACTGTGACCGGATCAATTCACCAATGGAACTTTGACTCGCTGTCACCTTCCATCAGGCAAAAAGCCCAGGAGGGCCAGAGCGGCCCGCGAGAAGCCCGTGGGGCGCAGGGGCCACGTTTACCCCAAGAAAACAGAAAGAGGCAGACATCCCATCTTACCAGAGAATGTTAGCCGAGCTGCCTCTGCCCAGAAATCATCTGAAGGCACTGTCACAGCCCCGGGTCCTGGAAGTTCCCCATAAAGCAGGCTTGTGGGGCAAAGGCGTTTCCTTTGGGAAGGAGCTCTGACTTTGTGGGGTGTCTGTTGCAGGAGAAGCGGATCGTGTCCCTGGACTCTGCCAACACGCGGCTGATGAGTGCCCTGACGCAGGTGAAGGAGCGCTACAGCATGCAAGTCCGCAATGGCATCTCCCCCACCAATCCCACCAAGCTTTCCATCACGGAGAATGGTGAATTCAAAAACAGCAGCTGCTAACTGGGCAGATGCTGCCGGCCATCTCCCCAGGAGAAGGGCAAGAGGGAGCAGACTCAAGAAACCTTCAAAAAAGCCCCCCCTTCCCCTTACAGGTTTACATAATGCTGCTAATAAAATGGAAAAGAGAAAGAAGAACTCTGAAAGGTGGGCTTTGATTCCCCACTCGAGGCCAGGAGAACCGGGCTCCCGAGAACAAGTCCTTCCATATCACTGTGTAAATAGAGGGAGCTCTTGGGTCATGTACAGAAAATGCCGATGTAATATACCAAAAGGAAGTGAATACTGTAGATTTTTTTAATTATTGCTATTTTTATTATTATTATTTTTTTTCTCTGGTTGAAAGCACTGCAGTCCTTGGAGGAGGAAGAAGGGGGAGTGTGAGTGCATGTGTGTTGTGGGTGAGAGAGAGAGCTGAGCAGTGGGTTACATTAGGCAGCAGCTGTATATATCAGGCTGGCTGATACAAGTACATGAGTGGAGTGAAATAGTAGTGAAATGAATTCTATAAGAAAACTTATCTGCTGGTTTTATTCCCCTCTTCTCTAGCTGTTCTTTAACTGAACGCAAACTCGACAGCAAACATTTTTAGCAGGAAAACTGGCTCTTACTGGATGCTGTACCTGCTTTCAGTAGGACTCCAGCAAAATTGTCAGTCTTTTTGAACAAGGTGAGAACTTGGAGCAGCAAGCTTGGTTCCTTGCATTTGCACACAGTCAGGATTCCCATCAGACAGACAGAGGGAATCTGCAGTTTTTCAAGGTAGGATTCTTTCTTTTTTACCCCAGTTCTAATGCAGTTTTATATTTTCTGTTTTGAGGATTTACAGGCCTGTAAATACTTTTTTTAAAAAAAATTTCTATGGGATCCCCACTTTATGCACCATGGGGTGACGCCCCGAATTCATTCTCTGCTCTCCATCAGGAACGGTCAGGTTAATGCTCTGAGGAAAGGGCTAACCAAAGGGTGCCCACCCCCCGCAAAGTAGACTTCCGTATGCAAAATTTCCTTTTTCCTAGAGGATTTCTATAGTTTAACTCTTGTTCAATTTCACTATTTCAGCCATTAGCTTAGGCAGTCTTGTTCCAGTGTAAGATGCTTTCTGCACATTTGTGTTAAAAGAGCTTCCATTTTCACTGAAACTTTCCTTTCTCTGGATACTTCAGAGGGGTTTTTTTTGAAGTTCTGTGCACACCAGTTTTTTTCCTAAGGAGTTTTGACTAAGCTTTCATCTCCGGTTACTTTCAGTTGCATTTCATAGAAGCATACTTACAGGCTGTATGGGAATGTGTATGTAATTACAAAGTGACCTTGTCATGGAAGATAATGACATTCACAAACTGTAAAAGATTAACAATAAATGGCACAGTATTGTCAATTCTCATGGTTTCATCAAATGCAACAATATTTAGTCTGAGGGTGTTTTTTAAGATTCCCAAATTCTACACTCAAGTAATAATGTGTGAATCTTCACTTTCACTTTTTGGTATACATTTCTAGTCCCTAGACTCTCAAACTAAATAAAGCTATTGCAACAGCAATTTTGAATTTCAGAAGTATACTAATGAGAGTGAGTGTGATCAACCATTCAAACTAGTTATGGAAATTAGGAATTGGAAAAGTCGACTTCAAAACCAGACAAAACCTCGATGGGGTGCCTGGGTGTGGGACGTGTCTTGCAAAGAGTTCCAGCTGCGGCTAGGACCAAGTTAACAGGGTGGCTGTGGGGGTACCTGGCTGAAATCATATCACCTGTGACATGGAGAAGGCCAGAGCTGATCATCCTTTCTGGCCTTAATTTCTGAAGCTCTAAAATTGTACTGTGTTAAAAATGTAGGATTTTCTAAGCCGATTTCTTGACCTCCTGAAAGTGACCCATGTTGCCTTGAACATGAAGGATTGGCAATACTGAGGACCCAAATCCAGTGTTTGTTGTCAAGTTTGTTTGTTCTTTGGAAACGAATGGATCTCACCTCTGTGGGCAAATGCAGCCTGTGACAGAGCACAGTATGTTAACTGTTCCGCCTGGTTATTGTCTTATGATACTTCAGTTAAAAGTCATCACACATGTATGTTACATTACTGACTATGCATAAATACAGAGACCACGTCTGCACCCTAATGATGTATAAGAAAAATGTGTATGAATCTCTCTTAGCAAGGCCGTGGCTGGACATTTACATCTAGAGGAGACCTGTCTGCAGCGAGTTGGGATTTCTATTGAATGCTTGGTTCCTTCAGATCAAAGCTGCAGTGGCTGCTCGAGTGTGACTTGGTACCACAGGCCAAGGAGCATCCCTCTCTTGTTCTTGGTGTCTCGTAGCCAGGTCAGCACTACCTGACACACCTGGGGTTGTGCTCTGCGTTTGCTCGGTAGTGATTTCTTTTCCATACTTTCCAAACCATCTTCCAGCCCTGGGACATTGCTGACCTCTGATATTTTCTTCCTCAAACCGTGCCTTTAAGTTCCTCCCTCTTTCCTTCTTCCTTCGTGCATCACAGCCGTAGGCAGCCGATCGAGCTTGTGTTAATCCATCTTGTGAGTAGCTCTCTTTTAAAAGAAGCCTTTGCGATTCCCTTTCTGTTGACTATTTTTGTGTGATCTGTCTCTCCCCTTTGCTCCATGCTGTAGTTACACAGCTCCATCATGGGAAATTTGTTCCCCAAAGTAGCCTTTTCAGATGGGCACGTGCAGTGCTCACTTAACTACGCAGCGCAAACAGGGTGGGTGTCCTGTGACCAAGGCCTGAGAGCGAGTGGCCGTAGGAACGCACTGACTAGAAGAAGGTAGCAGATGGGTTGTTCTGCTGGCACTAGTCTAGCATTAATTTGGGAAACACATTTCACCAGAGATCCCCAGCTTTCTGGTCATCTACTGAAGATCTCTGGCTGAGCTGTATGGTTCGATGCCGAAGACTCCAAGGCGTCAGCTGGGGTGTCTGCAGAGAAATGCAGTAGGGGCAACGTTTCAGCCCTGATTTTTAGAGGGGAAATAATACCTGTCCCCAAATAGATACATTTTGGTGAGGTCTGCAGTGAAATATCATCCTAATAACGTACCTTCTCCCATGTATTTCTTAAGTTTGTAGACTAGCTTGCTATTCTACAGGAGTCTGACCCATCAGTATCATCCTTGCAGCTTGTTGCTAGGCTGGTGGTTTCTCTTCTATTTCAATTTCTACCCTAAAGTGCAAAGTGTGCTCCTCTAACTCCTGCTAGAGAGGAGGAGCTGCCCGTTGACCCAAAAAGGGGTGAAGGTTGCAGACTCGCAATGCTGCGAGACTAAAATTGATTAGCTGCACAACAAAACATTAAGTTCCCGCGTTCTGCGGGCAGCTGTCTCTCCTGGTTTGTCACCAAGCAGCTTTCTAGAGACATTTTAAGCCGCTTCAAGCCGACAATATGTGAAAATGCCAGCTTCTATTTTGTCCAGTCTGATAAAATTCAAGTGGCGCTAAACCGCGTGGCAGCCGAAAGGTCTGTCTGTTCTGGAGCGGGAGCCCTCGCTGGGCCTGATGGCGTTTGCTGTAAGGCTGGTAGCCAGCAGCCGTGAGAGAAGTAATAAATAGCGCGAAGTCTGACGATGAGCGTTAGAGACGTGAGGTTTTGGTTCATAGTTTCAGCAAACGCATCAGGCTGTGTCTGATGCTGTACGTGCAAGCAGCTGCTGCTCTCGTTTGGATACAGCCGAAGTAGCACTAACAGCCTGTAGGAGTAACGCTCGCGTGTTCCTAAGGCTGAAGCAGAGGAGTTGCCCCAGCCAGATATCTCAGTCCTTCCCAGCCACGTTCCTAGGATGATTCTTTGATTCTTCCCAAACCGCAAAGCCACCCGGGCTTCCAAGTTCTCAGTGAAACCTCCTGGCCGTCCGGCGGGGCAGGGGAATGGAGCAGGGCTTTGTGGCGCGGTGGCCTTTTGCCGTGCTGTGTGTGGTGTCTGCAGAGCGTGACCAGAATGACACGGGGTAGGCTGTAACGGAGAAGAGAGGGAGCACGGCCTGGGAGTGGCATCCTGTAAATGCCCGTTCTTGGCAACTCTAGGAATTCAGACCCTTTTTTTTTTTTTCTTTTTTAAGGGGAATAGATTTCATGCCGAGGAATTGCCAACTGTTATTTCCCTGGTGTATTAGAAATGGGCAGCTATTATGTATAAGCACAGATCCATAGAGCTACACATTTTGCAATATTCCTCTCTCATGGAATAACTCTAAGCAGGGGACCCAGAGGACACGGAAAGGGATGTGTATATTTTCTGGTTAGAGAATATGAGGTGTATCCGGCAATAAACTCTGTATCCATCTAATAAGTTGTCCAAGAAATTGGTTTTATTTTATGTCCTTGCAACTGCTTTGGGTTGGCTTTTATTTTTTTACATGATATATTAATTTCATGTTTTAATGCTTGCTTGAACCCACCAGCTTTTAACTTCATCTGAAAACTCAGTGGTTGAGGTGTGTCGGTTTTACAGCAGCACCCCTGGAACGTGTCAGCAATACTTACCTGCTAAGGTCACTGTGTCTGTATCGATTCTGTTTGTGTTCTGCAAAAATATCTGTGTCGTTCCTGGAGAACAATTCCTGTCCGAGTTGAACCATGCAATGTATTTACATCAGTGATTAGCATGGGCGATTAGCACAGGTATTCAGCTGAGTGTGGCAGAGCAAAAAGGGTTAAATTTAGGCTGATGCTTTTAGGTATTTCCTTCTCCCCCGTAAGTTAACTCCCCTGAGAGCGAGCCTGTCATTACAGATCATGCCTGCCAGGAATCCTACCTGTAAAAATAGATTTTCTGTCTCAAGGGCCTTAATAAGAGTGTTACTACACAGAACTGTTTTACAATGATAGCTCTAAATAATTTATTTTTTATTTCAACAAAGTACACCTTAAAAAGTAATAAACTTGTTTTTCAAGCCGTATTTTTATGCTCGTAGCACTGGACTGTTTGGTCTCTGAGATCCATTTCTGCATTTCATTGCCTGGGTTTGTTCTAAAGAAGATTTATTTTTGTTCTGTGAATAATTTTTGAAGGTTCTTGTAATATGTACAGATATAGATACATTTGAGGTCTTTTATTGATATTCCTACAAAGAATACAAATAAACTTTAACTTTAAACAGTCTGGACTCAGTAAACTGATGCTGATTTAAAATTCTGCTCTCTCTGCTCTCAGGTGGTGCTTGTGTTTCGTGTCGCTTCAGGGGGTGGAGGGAAACTCGGGCAGCGTAACTTCATGTTTGGGACCAAGCGGCTCCCATTTGGCACCTGGAGCTGCCCGGGGTAACCAGGGGGATCCGTGGCAGAGCAGAGCAGCAGAATCCATTCCTTTCTGGTGTTTCTGTGGCTGGGGGTTGTGCTGGAAGGTCCAAGCAGAGGTCCCAGGGCTGCGTCCCCGTGTTGGTGACCTGTGGCGCTTTCTGGAGCCGTTTGCTCGCTGGGAAACATCTGGCCGTGTGGAGGGAGAGAGCGACGAGCTGTGGAGACACGGAGAATTGCTCTTCTGCTTCCTTTAGGCATGGGATTTTTTGGATAACAGCAACATCTTAAGTGCTGAAAAGAGAGTTACCTCATATTAACGTGTTTATTCTTCTCCTGCCGGACCAGTGGATGTGATCAGCCCGGTTTGCTTGTTCAGTCAATTCCTGGTTTACAGATCCTCATGCACCAGCCCAGAGCTGCAGCACTTGAGGTGTGGACATGCAGAGGAATATTTATTTACAGTTCACAGAAAATGCTGGATTCTAAGCAATTTATAGTTACTTTTCATATGTGTGTGAAATCTTGTATATAATGAGTGGAAATACCTTTCATATTCAACTGATTGAATGGACAGTCTATACTCAAGGGGATGTTTTGCCAACAGTCTTTTTATTTTCATTTCACATGATTTATTTATTTTTTTCCGTAGCTTTGAAGCCTGCAGAATACACACAGCAAACTTCTAGGTGTTACTGCGAGCCTCCACCCCGGCCCTGCACTTTGTTCTGCTCAAGTCCCCTGCGTGTTCTGCCTTGTTCTTGCTTAGGCTGTAAGTTTTCCATGCCAAGAGCCGTCTCCCTGCGTGTCTGTGCAGAACCCCCAAACAGGGGGTGCCTGATGCTTCTGGGCACGAGGGCAGCACCGGCAGCGGCTCTGAAGGAGGTGGGTCTGTAAATTCCCACACCCGTGTCCTGTCCGTTCTCAGCTCTCACCCCGCAGAGTCGCCCACTCCTCTGAGGTCACTGCCAGATGCCAACGGGCAGAGGCAGGTGAGGGATGGGATGGGATGGGATGTAGACCTAGCGGGAAAAGTGACCCCCGGTATCATGTTTGTTGTCATGGTTTTGGGAAGGGGAGGGAATCTAAACGGGAGAGGGAAGGGCAAGGGAAAGCAGAGTTGCGGGGAAGGAGGAGACAGCCGGGGGGTGTGCTGAGGGACGTGGGGGAGAGCAGGAGCATTGCACAAGTGCCAGTTGGGATGGAGCTGGGATAATGCAGTTAAAACTGTGGGAAGTGTGGGCTTTTCTGTGACTGTCCCAAAGCAACTGATACTCAAGTGTTCTATCCTGCTGAGGATGTTAAATTCCACTTTACCTGGGATGTGCTCCTTACTTCCACTGTGTAAAACCCCTGTATGTGAACGTGCAAATTTCTTCTCCCGTTTGTAGCCATTCTGGACAAAACAGACGGGGCTCTGGAGCCCGTCCTCATCACTCTTGCAGTTCACCCACTCCAGCTGGGCAATTCCTTTGGAGAAGCTCCCCTCCAAGAGTCCTCCTGCCCATAGGATGCAAGTGTGAAAACTTTAATGATTTCCTATGTGCAAGAAGTAAGCAGCAGCTGCTGCTGAAATCCATTAGCAGGTGGAATACCAATTTGCTTACAGTGAGATATAAGTCTCATGAGACGAAGAGTCCTTGCTTTTACTAGAACCCATCTCACGTTGCTGCTGTTCACCTTTCTCCCGGTCCCACAGATTAAATATCCTCATGTCTCCAGAAGATGTATTAAATTCCTGCTTTTTGCTGTGAGAGGTAGATCAAATATCTTGGTTGCAGGCATGAAACCTGGCTGCACGTCGGTGCTTCCTGCAGCGAGTATGAATACCTTGTCCTTACTCAGCTCCATGGGAAGGTGTAATCCTGCTGATGCAACTGGAAACGTGAGTTCTGTGGACCTGAACCCACTTTTGAGTAGACCTGCTTGGCCCAGCTCAGCTTGGCTGGAATAGAAGTTGTTACCGATGTTGCAGGCTTCAGGGTAGCTGCCAGGAGCAGAGCGTTCAGGGTAGATGTTCCCCACACCCTCCAGGTTCTTCCAGGTTTCACGCTGTAACGTGACCCTAGGGGCAGTCATGGGGGAGAGGGGGATCAAGACGAACAAATACCTGCTGTCGACGCCAGGAGTGAGGGATGATATAGCGATGACAGAAACTAATGGGGAACAAAATGTGATCTGCACAGGTACAAATGTCTTCTCACTCCCTTCTCTCTGCTGTCCAGGCTCCTATCTGCAGCAGGATACAGTTGCTGAGAGCGGTTCCTGTTTTGCTTGGCAAGGAGGAAGTCCTGCATGCAGTGAAGGAGGAAGAGCTACAGCTAAGTTGCAGGCTGCATTTACTCACCCTTTGCTGCTTCCCCCCCCTTCACTTAGCTCATGTAAGTCGGGCAACACGCAGGTGCCACGCTGAGCCCCACCTGAAACTATCAATTCATGAGTTATTGCTGTAAGAGTGGCTGTTCTGTTGATGGGAGCTACCTCTGGCCTCCCAAAGTTAACTACTGGTTTGTGTTCTCCTGGTCTTCAGCGTTGCATTAAAATCCATTAAAAGATATAATCTATTTTCAGAATTATGGGCCCAGTGTATTTACAAGCAAGTGATACTAATGAACATAATCAAACAAATGCAGAGTGCCACACAGCATGTGGTGTCTTGCAGGGACAGTCCCTCCTGGGAGTACGTGCAAGGACAAATCACCAGAAGGGTCACAGAGGTGACCGTCTGTGCAAAAGTGTTGCCTTTGTGCTTATAGGAGCAACTAAACACTTGTTGCTTGAGCCAAACACAGAAAGCTGTGGTGGAGACCCTCCTGGGAGATGGTTGCCTTGAAACAGCCTCTGCAGCTCCCAGCCGGAGGCTCAGCAGCGCTGCTTCCGATGTTATCCCCCTTCTTTGCACTGGCGCAGGTAGAAGGAAAAGTTCGTCTCTTCGGGAGATGTAGAAAAAAGGAGGTTGACCACGACCCCATATGCAGGAGCGCAGGGTGGATAATGGGGTGGTGGGAGCTCATTAAAGGTTAAGACACTTCTACGCGCCCTCAGCACGATGAGGGAGAACAACTGCCTATTCCCCACCCAGGAAGCAGCGGCAGCAGAAGCCGTTTCCATCCGGAGAAGCTGGTGGTGTCTCCATGAGAAGATCTGTGTCAAAGTAGCGTTTGGGTCAGCCTCTCCTGATCAGCGACCTGGCATTTGGAAAGGAGGGAAGAGAAATTCACTGGCTGCTGTTTTCCCCTTTCTCCCTTAGAGGACAATCCTTTCCCGGCAGAGCCGCCGGCGCCGCTCCCCTGCCCTGGCAGGTGGCCTGACGGTGACACCCCGTGCGCACTCAGCAGCTGACTCGTGTGCAGAAAATCATTTTGCAGAGCCAGCATTGTCTCTGTAAGGAGGAGTTGTCCTTAGCGAGGACACCGACGAGGAATGTCCAGTAAAAACCTACTTTCTAAAGGCCTTGAAAAGGTGCTGGGTGGATTTCGGTTCTCATCAGTCAGAGACCTTATTTCTGCCTTCAGATTAGCTGAAATGCATGGGGAGCGTACATCCCTTTGGACACAGGGCTGTGCCCTTAAGCGCGTACCTAGAGTGTGTGTCCCTTTACCCCAGGTGTGGTTATACAGTCCGTGTTCCACTGCTCAAAGCTTTGCTCTCCGCTGGTATCTCCGTGTGCTCTAGTTCCATCAGCACCTTCAAAGGACCCTTTTCAGGACTCGGGACTTCCCTGGTGGGAAGGCAATGAGAGAGGAGGACTGACTTACTCTTCCCTGTTAGTACCAGAAGCCACTGCAAAATTTTATTTTATATTGTTGGGTGTTTTTTTAGGATCAGGAATCTCTGAAGAACTTAGACCTAATCAAGGCTCTCTTAATTGGGATTAAGTAGAGCACCGCCTTTCGGATTTTCCTCCATCATTGGGAAACTGTGAATGGTGGCTCCCTCCTAGGCTGTGTGCTTTACTGGGGTGCATTCAGAAAGTCATTGCTACAGCAACCAATGAGGCTAAAAAAAGCTGATAAAATACATAGCGTCTTCTCTGGGGCTGGCAGGAGGGCAGAGAGGTTGCTACTCCCTCAGTAACAATTTTTTTTGTCTTTTTTTTTTTTTTTGCTTGAAAGAAATACGTTCCCCGCAGGCAGATTCCAGATTGTGGCTTTGGCAAAATAGGGAGCTTAAAACAGAAAGTCCATCTGCCCCAACTGCTGACTTGACAACTGTGATGCTGGAATAAGCCGTGTGCCTAAATGGGAAAGGCCTCGGAGGCACTATCCTGGGCGCCTCTCGCAGTTACACCGTTGCGTGCACAGTACTGCTCTGTTCAGGCACGGCTGACGTGGTTTTATGAGACTTCAGCCAGTGCGTTGGTGGTCTAACAGCTGCGGGGAGATTTTCCTGAAGGGCTGGACTGGGTTTTTTGCTGTGATGACTGTCCTCTAGAGAGTCAGCAGAGCATCACAGGTGTTAATGCTCCCACCTGTATGCAAAGCATTTCCGCTTCTGGCTAGGGACAGAAGCTGAGTGTTCGTTGGAGCAGCCTGTGTTAGCTGCTAAAACCTACCAGCACGGGAGGAGTCTATGAAGAGCAAGCACCAGTTATCTCAGAGATCAGAAATCCTGGGTTAAAAGAGCCATTTATGGTTACAGTGCTGATAGTGGCTTTTCAAGTGCCATTCCAAGCTACTAAAATGATCTGATCAGCCGCTAACTGCTGGGACCCTGAATGCAGGTTACAGCCACTCCTAAAAGAGTCTGGTTGGGAGTCCCCAGAGCTGTCTTACACTGATGCTTGTGTCATGTCACCCCACCTTGGTGGCTGGCACAGCTGCTGGTCGCTGCTTGCTCAGCCCAGGAGAGGCTGTGACTGGGCAGAGCCGGGTGGAAGTCAGCTCCTCCTTTCCAGATGCCGTGCTCCCCAGCTGCTTGTGTCTGCAGCAAGAAGGTGCAGTCACTCACAGAGATGCTGAGGGGAGGAGTAAAGGAGCTGGGTGAAGAAGGAGGAGCAGTTTGTGGCTGCCCGGAATAGAAATGAGCTGACAAGAACACGTATGTCCCCTCACCTGGGACGTATGTCCCATCACGATGCCCCCACCAGCAGCTGTGGGCAGGACCCTCGCGCTGAGGGTATCTGTCTGCCCCAGGTAGCAGCTCTTGTGTTCAAAGACAAAAGATCAGAAATGAGACTGTGCCCACAGGGCCGCTGAGATCTGTCCCCTTGGTAAGGAGCTTGGCGAGTCCTTGATTCAAAAATACCAAAGCGACAGTTTTCAGACAGATTTAAGTATCTCTAGGATGTGAGCACTTGGCTGGTTTCAGTCTGGCTGTTCTGGAGACTAAGACTTGGGCGGGCGAACCCTTGGGGATTTCGCTCTGTGCAGCTTTCCTGTATTCACACCTTTCTCAGCAGTTCACCCAGGTGCAGGACGATGCTGATACAGGTTTATTCTCTCTAACTGGGACGGGCATGTGGTATATATGCTCCCCAACAATACATGCCCTTCCAGGTTGGGGAAATAAATGCTAACCTACCCTCTTCCTGATCCTAGACAACAAAAGCCGCATTTGCTCCAGATACGTTCTTTACACTATTTGGCATAAGGTAAAAGGGCTCTTATTGTCCCATAGCATTTAGCAAATCAACAATTCAGTCCTTTGGGTGCTGACACCCGAAACACAAAGCAGGATGCAATTAAATAGTTTGAAAATTTATATTGACAGTGACCTTCCAGTGTGACACGTGGAGTTACTTTGGTCAAAGATACGATGTGCTTCATCATAAAGCGCCCATTCTGGTGGACTCGTCAGAATGGCAGCCCAGAGCTCTTGCATCAGCTGATAATGAACAAGTCCAATGATGTGGAATCTGCTTAACTTGGAACTGCCTCCAGCCCAGTTTGTGGCTAACTGGCTGCCTTCCCCATGGGAAAGGTCACCCCAGCAGTTGGAGGGAGGAAATTTGGTAAGTCAGGAGTCTTGGAGTTGTTATTTCAATCTAAGTGTAGTTCCTCCATGTGAGATTTGGCATTTTCATTGTCAAGGCTCCTCATGTAACTTGCAAGTTCTTGCCTTCGTTTTAGTCACTTTAATAGGTGTGTGACTGGCTGAGTGCATACCACACTGGTACTGGGCTGGATGGCCATTCTTTACTCATTTCTCCAGGTTCCCACTGCATTTTTTGGCTTAGAAGGGCCACAGCTATCAGTCGGGCCCCTACTAGAGTGAGTCTGGAATGAATTTGATAAATGAATTCTACACATGCATGACACGAACACACTCATTGCTACAAGTGTTTCTTTAACCACTGCTCCCTTATCAGCATGAAAAACAAGTATGTTGAGTATCTTGGGCAAATACACTTGTGCAGATGCTGGGAGAGCTACAAGCGATATCAGCAAACTGGTTCAGGAATAACATTTGCAATTCAATACGCTTTGAATTGCTGTCAGTAAAATGCTCATCTTTCCTGAAAGCCTTAGGCCATCCCTGCCAACTCACTCAGTCACTCTCCTCTCTGAGACCACATCAAGATCTGTCACTGTGACAAAGTCCACATAGACTTCCCACACACACTGCCCTCTAATTTATGTCCGACTGAAGTACTAGGAACATAAAAAGAAGACAAAAAGACAAAGCAGATGCTGACTGGCTAAATAACAAATCTGTTCTTCCTGTCCTCAGACCGGTCTGAAACATTTCTCTCTGACAGAAGTGATATTTATTAGGGAAAATAAGCTAATGATTAATAGCTATGCAATAATGCACTGGTGGTGTAAATAAATAGCTTAAAACGAGGAGTGCAAGCACAGCAATAATAATAGGCTTTCCTCATATCAACGTGGATGAGTTGGACAACCCATGCTGAGAATTAAAGGGTATTTCAGTCCTTGCTCTTACAGAGAGAAAGTAGCCCCTGGGAGCAGCAGGTCTCTGTGTCCATCTAGCAGGAGCTCTGGTGAAAGATTGCTCTTGGGCTGTCGCACCACAACGATGTAACGCTGTGATTTCCAGTCACTCTGAGTTTGTGCTGTTTAGAAGTCAATAGAGGTCTGGTATCCAAGCTGACCTCCCTTTTCCCACGCCTTTCATCTCACTTGACTTCTTTTCCCCGGCTCTCTAGTGAGAGTGTTTGAGGGGACATCCTAGAAATAAGGACAAATGGAAAACTGTGAACAGGACCCATATGAAGGTGTTAGGGGGGAAAGATCCAAAGAAACAGAGCTTCCTAGCGGTGCATCTGCACCAAGAACAAACTTGTTACCAGATCTCCTAGAAAAACTGTGCAGAGAGTGGGTACATTTGGATGAAAGATCTTCTTGCTGTTGGGAGGTGAGGGAAAGCGATGCTTACAGGAGATTTTTTTCCCAATCCCAAAGTCCAGAATCCAAGTGCAATAAAACGCTGTACCACCGCAAGGAAAGCAGCAGCCATCTTCAATCTCTGCTTCGTATCACTGGGGAGGAATCTTGAGTGGGCTTGAAAATATCTGTTTAGATTGTCACCGGAGTGATCCAGCACCTCCCAGGCACGCTCACTGGGCTGGAGAGGTGACCCACAAGCCTAACAGCATTGGTCCCAGGGACACGGCACACAGGCCCTGCCAGCTTTCCTGCCAACACTGCAGAAGTTGTGCTGTCCTCCCCGTGTGAGTGCTTAGATCCTACTGTAATTCTGCAGGTTTGGCAAGTTAGTTCCTGCTGCTTTCCACGCAGAAGGATGTTGTTGTAGTGCCCTTCCCCACCTCACCCCTCCCACCCGCACACAGCTGTAATAAAAAGCATTAGGGTTTGCTGTTCAGTGCACGAGAGTAGCGTTGCATTTTTATAACGCCTTGTAAATACTGGGCTATACATTTCCTTCTTTCTTTAATTACCTCTTGGCCTACACTGACTTCTTTTGCTTTGACTGACTCTAAACCAAGACTGGAGATCTCAGCAACTGAAACAATGATGTGAAGGATCCACATTAATAGTGATAAATCTAAATTTCTCCTCTTTTGCTTTGGGAAAGCCTACCTCGTCCACTGAGCCCTGAGGGCCGTCGCTCTGGAACTCAGAAAGATTTTCAAGAATTGAGAGGTAGAAGAGGTGATAATATTTGTGTCTGTAGTTTCCACGCATCATATTTTTGAAGGTTTTTCACCATGTAACCTACTTTTCCTACGATAAGTTTTCAACCCAGCAAAGAGGTTGGGATCAAACATTGAGACTATGACTAAAGAACCACGTGTTTCTGTGAACAAGGGGCAGTAATATCTCCTGTTAGGAAGGTGAGGGCTTTCCACATAAGGGTTATGCAGTAGATCTGGCTACCTGAGCTTCGGATAAATACTGGATAACGCATGGAAAGCTGTTGCTTAAAATGGAGATCAGAAGATTCCTACCAGACTGGAAGGTAAGAATCTGTCTGAAACGAAGGTAGTAAATTGTGCTGAAACATGAACTGCAGTTCCAAGATCTTCTTTAGTGTGTATTTTGACCCAAGGATGAAGAATGCAAATGTGCTGACAAGACTGCTTAGGATGCAAATTTGGGAGCCATCTTCAAACATGGAAGGACCAGGGTATCTTCCAAAATTAACTAAATGACCTTACAGGCTGGGATAAAAACAAGGGTTTGGGTAGGGGAAAAGGAGGGAAACTATTGAAAGTAGATATAGTAAGACAACCATGATGTTACGGTTTGGGTGTTATAATTAATAATTGACTGTGCAGAAATGCATGGTGGAATCCCACCTGGCCCATCAGCCAGGCAGGCAGTGGGCACAGCAGGGCTGTTCTGTGTGCAACAATGCAAACAATACCGGAGCCATGGGAACACTTGGCAATTTGCATCCCCTTTGCAGGGACGGGAAGAATTTGTTATCCATATCAGGTATTTTAATTTCTTCCATATGCTCCAAATCAACAGAAACTCTGAGGAAAATGAACTGTGCGGTCACATGGGCTGGTTTATTTGCTTATTGGAAACAGGGCTGAAAACTGACTTTTGTGCCATCTCAGGCACCATTTTGGAGGGTGCTAATTGCCCTGAGAACACCATCTGTACATTTCAGCACGTTATTCAGAGGGCAGCATCCTGTAAAAAGTAGCCTTTGCAGCTCAGTCCCAAACACGTGCTAGGCAAGCAGGACAAATCCAATCCTGAAAGAAGGAAGTCTATCTGCCTCTGAGGATTCTAGTAGTATGTTCCCTGCAAAGGTTATCTGGGTCTTACCTTCACTTTATGCTAAGCTACCCCACAATGACATCCACTTGGGAATGTGGTATATTTGCTCCCTCTGGAGGCACCCAGTTTTTCAGGAACAGAAAATCAAGACAGAAGCAAAACTTTTGTTCGTGATTCTATGCTGCAGACTGTGAGAAATTAGGTAAGACGTGCATCTTCCTGAGTCGCAGTCCTTCCTGCTGGTGCCTCTCTTGTCAGGCACAGATCTCTGGAGCCAGAAGAGCCCCCTGCAGAGTTGAAGGCAGACAAGAATAGTGCTGAAAAAATCCCTGGAGCTCAGCTCTCACTGAAGCATTAGTGGGTTTAAAGCACAAATTTATCATCACCATCATCAGAGCATGCAGATTTCTGAGATGACGTGGGCAAATCCGAAGTGATGCTACACTATCCTTATATAGCCTTGAACACACAGCTTTGGCTGTCATGAGCAGAAATCCTTTATATTTAGTTCAGTGGAGTACTGGAGAAAGTTGGGTTTGTAATGTGAACTCTAAAACGCTAAACGCAGCTCTGTGTGCTGTTTCCAGAGCAATGTCTTCACAAAGGGAAGGAGCTTTAGCAAGCTGCATTGCTTCTGCTTTACAGTGGGAGAAACCCAGTCAAGGAGGGAACAAGACCTGCTCAATGTTGCACAGCAAGGCAGAAGAACTTCCCAACGCTTTTATTTGTCCGGTGCTGCATCCGTGTCCTCAGACATCCCAGCTACAAGCTAAGGTCCCTCTCAGATCCTGTGGCCTGGCCCAAGGCTTATTTTCAGAGGTGGTGCTCTTGTGTTTCCCGGCACTCCTTGCTCTATATGAAGTGCAGTGGTTTTATGGCCCGGCCCCTCCAGGTGTGTTTCCACTTTGAGGCGGTAAAGACTCTGCAGAGGGCACCAAATTCCAAATGGGGTCGCGGGTTTGCTGCCAGTTGGGAGGGAAGGCTCAGCCCACGCTGCAGCTTTCCTCACAACAGATTAGAAATCATCAGCACTGGTTAAATTATTGCTTCTTCCCTTTCTGTATTTAAAAACTGATTCAAACGATAGAAGAAGCTGGGGAAAAGATGATGCGCTATAACTTGTGATTTTTCACTAAAGATTTAGGAACCTCCATTTTTCAAATAGATTGTGCTCTAAAGTAGCATAAGCCAGGGCCCTTAATCCATGATACACAGCCCCAAAACTTATCCCAGGTAGAGAAAGGTTGGAAAGCCAAGAAGAGCTCTGGTGGAAATTGCTGCAGTTCAGAACTTGTTCTCCTGTGTCTGCCAACACTGGGATCTTCCAGATCAGTCGCTTCTGCAAGTCACACCCCAAACAGACCTGGCCCCCTTTCACCTCTCTCATATTTACATTCCCTGAAATGTGAGCTTTAACAATTCCGTCTTTTATATTTGCATACACCTTCTGTGCACTTCTGAGCTGATAGAGTCTTTTTAAAGGTCAGGCTGAGTATTGAAGTGCAGGGAATGTAAATAGATCTCTACCCTGGACGCTTGAAAAAGGAGGAATCACTTTGGGCCAGATAGGGACCTGATACACATATACAATACGATATAATAACAGCGCAGTGGTCCAGAAATCAGAGCCACCCAAAGCTAATTTTTAGCTTCCATTGTCCTGGCTTCTGCCCATGTCATATTTTCAGAAGAAACAGCACACAGTCTCAGTCACCGTATTTTACAGATACCAGATAATACAGGCAGGAGATCGGCTGTAACCAAGGCTATAACCACACAAGATTCGGGATGCCTATCTCTTGTCTCTTCCTTAACTCACAGATCTGCAAAATAGGGCTGGAAATCTTGCAAAAACTGAGACATCTGCTCCTTTTATCTCACATCCCAAGGTAGAATGCAGATTTTTACCTGTTCAGAGCAATTCTAGCTTAATTATGGGGGGTTTTTTTTGGATATTAAAATAGTTTCAACCACTTTTAGATTTTAGTGGGGACAGCATTGATTTCATGCTCTCCTATCCAGCTTCTTATGTTTCAGTAGTGTCCGTTTGCAAGGATTGCTGTTCATGCAATGTCAAACAAGTCACCATCACCTTTACTGGTATGTGAAAAGTGGCAAAAATCTCTTGTCAGTAACAGTACTTCCATCCCCTAAAGCCATGCTTCTTATGTGCTGACCCGTATCCCATTATCTCTGCACAGATATTACTTTTGTTTACCTGCCACGTTCGTGCCCTGCAGGCCAGTTTTACAGCAATTCTCCCCAACAGTGCAGCCTTCAGGTTGCAATCTCAGTACCTGGAGTAATTATGTTTGAAGGTTAATGTTTCATGACAATATCAAACCATTTCTGCCCCTCAGCTTTACTGCCGACTTTGGTGAAAGCCTGGGTGGTTTTTTCACTCGTTTGTTTGTTGTGGTCTCATAGTAATCTGCTTGGCAGCCTCATGCTTATTTCTATCCAGGATTTTAATCTACCTGATAGAGCTTAAGTGAAATATGAACTGTGGGTTCGTCATCTTTGGAAGGTGAGGGACTATGAATGTCTTTTTCTAACTGAAAGTTCTCCTGAGTGTTAAAGGAATATTTGGAGCCCTGTTATCAGGCTGTATTTAGCTAAAAATTCAATCAAAGGCCAGAAACAAGGGGCCTGTGCTAGTGACAAATGGGCAAAACCCCCAAATAGTTATCTTCTGGCTTTGCTCTATGACATAGAAAAGGGAAGATTGAAATAATACCTGTTGTGGCTCTAAGGAGAATACTTCTTCTCAGAAATTTGCCTGCTATATCTCTTAGAGATTTTGTTTACACAATGTGGGGGAAAAAAACCCTTCCATAAAAATAAAATTCTTGCATTATAAAAATTGACGAAAATCTCCTAAACCACCAATAGCACTACTCTAAAGGTAGGAAGATGGGCACGGATTGAGAGAGAATGGGGTTACGTTTCATCAGAGAGGCTGCTGCCTTTGCTCATGGCACACTCAAGGTATCTGATTAACATGCAGAAAGTGATCTGGTTTTTTTTATCTCCAATTGATGGGCAACTGAAAGGTTAGGGTTAGGGATGCTGCCTCTCTAAATTATGCAGAAGAGAGAGATCGGCGAGAAGGAACACACTCAATTCCTTCAAGCAATATCCTAGCAGCTGCTTGCCCGGCTGCCCAGTTTGGTCGGGTGTTGGGAGTCACCCCCCAGCAGCTGGTTATTGGATTCAGCAGGGGCAGAGGTTCAGAAGAAGACATACTCAATTGCCCAGGAAAGGTACGCCTCAGCTAACTCTCTTGGCTTTATTGCGCGTTAGAAATGAAAGAAGCTTTTCTAGCAATGTCTCCTCTCTGTCCAAGGGTGGAAGGCACCACTGACAGCGTGGTGTCCCCCCGCAGAGCCTCAGAGTGCAAGTGTAAGAGCTGAAGAAATCAGGCTGCTTGGGCAGAGAAAATACATTTGACAATCGAGCGTTATTTCAAAGCGCAGGGTTCCCAAACTCCCTCGGCATTACAGATTTGTGCTAGCAAGGGGTCAAATTTTGAGTTATTTTGATGACAAAATGCCTGCTGAATTCAAATCAAGGCAGTTCTGCCTCTTCCCCGTGGTGTTCCTGGCAGCAGAAGCAGGGTGGGGATGGGGGGCCGTGGCTGCAGCCAGAGCACAACCTCCGCTTTTAGGTTCCCTCGGGAAGCCTCATTCCGCCTGTCCTGCACAACCCACCTTTTCTCCACCTTCCTGCTGCTTCACAGACTGACATTCATACACGTGCACTGGAGCCCGCCTGAACTGGCTACTTCCCTTTCTCCCGTAAGTAAAACCATAACAGTGCTTTACCCGATGCAGTGTACCAATAGTCACTGCGTATAAAACTAGCTTTATCTGGTTTTGTCCCCAATGAACCAAAGAATTAAATAGCTGCTATAAAATGTTGTGAAATACTGGCTTTACGAGTTAGATTTTGTGTGGGAGAAGAAAGGCTGCCTGAATTTTTGTTATTGCTGTTCGTGTATCATTTTCGAAACTGACTTGATGAATGTGATGCAGTTTGATGGCTAAAAATAGCATACCAGTTTTGTGGTGGAAAATGTTATTAAATTGAAAATAAATATAGGCTTCTGTATGTAGGTGTGAGAGAAAGCGCACAAGGGAATGCTTGAAGTGAATAGGTTTGGAAGCTTTTCAGGCAGGAAAAAAAAAAACTTTTTTTGCTTACACCAGCACACATTAGTTTAAAATCTATTTCAGACTTCGCATATGTTTTGGACTCTTTAGGTGAAAATTAGACAAAATTATTAGGATCTCAAAACCCATGGACAAATGCTGCAGGCTCAACACTTTGAACTGTAAATATAACCACAATAATGATACTCACATGGGGGTAATAAAGAGAGAAAAATGAGACATGCCTTTCAAAAAGTTAAGAAAGAGCACCTGGGGCAGGTAGGAAGGACAGGAACAGTGATGAGAAATAAGATAAAGATTTCTAACATTTTACAGTTATACACAGGACTTGAGCCCATCTAATCCAGAACCTGCTCCCCAGAGAGTCACAAACTGGTGTTTCAGTGCTACCCAAAAAGGATAATGCATCCAGCTGATGGTACCACTCAGAGGGGTTTGATATGGATGAGGTGGTGGTATCTGCCTGACCCTTCACTTGGCACAATTTTATGCCTTGGAGCCTGAGAGTTGCTGATGTCTATTTGAGCGTTAATTAGGTCAGATGTGAACTATTTAATTTTTGGCCAACCAACAGAGCTGGAGCTGGCTTTAACTTTCTCAAGGTCCCTGTCATTCAAACTGTGAAGTTCATTTAGAGAGCTGTTCTGTTCTTGAAAATTTGGGCACGAAAAACCTTCCTTAAAAGCATCCCCAATTCTAAAAGGAGCTTCAAGAGTCACGTCAGAAAGTGCTGCCTCATGAGACAAATAAAAAAAATCTTTAAAAGGCAGGCGTAGAAGTTTTACCCCTTAACCATTCACAAAATCAACGCAGAGAGCAAAGAGGTCATGGTGCTACGCCCAGCCAGCTGGTTATTTGGAAGATGGTTAGTGAAGAGAAATATTCAAAATTTGCCAATACCGAAGAGGATGGCGATGGCTGATACGTATCACCTCCGAGTAATGACGAGTCCCCGGCTTTTCAAGGCACAGGCTACTAAGGCAACAGCGCTGTTCAGACCTGTCACAGCCCGAGCTGTAACGCAGCGGTGTCCGGGCAGAGGTCTCTGGTGCCTCAGCTTAAAAAAAAAAATAGTGGTGTGTACCTGCAGGGTAGTAGGTACCCAGAGCACGGGCAGAGGGATGGTTTGGAAATCATCTCATTGCCACTGGGTGGAGCTGAAGCCCTTTTTGTTCAAACTGCTCCTTTCGTAACTTCTCTCTCGTAGAGAAAAATTGTGAATCAGGCTGTTTACAGATCGATTTGGAGAGCTCGTTATGCTGATGACCTCATTCTTCTGGAAGGGGAGGTCAGTGAATGTATTTCAGGGGGGATGGGGGCTCTCCAACAGTATGCGGTTGTTTGGACCTAAATGTCAGACACAGCCAGGATTTGGGATGAATTTGTAACGCAGTCAGACAGTCATATAAAATCATTGTTGTCTTTAAATGCCTGTAATAAACCAGCCAGAAGACTCTGACCTGAATAAGTGAAGGGAAAATACAGCTGAAAGAAACTTACCAGGGTGAAGAATGTGCGTGTTAATAAGTTGTCTTTGTTTCTCAATTCGGCTTTTCTGCTCTTAATGATTTTTGAGTGACAGCACCGGATCCATAAAGGACAAGATGGGAGCTTGGAGCAGGACAGACGTAGGGAAAATAGGACATGTTTTGAAAGCAAATTCCAAGCAGATGGGCAGGGCAGCAGGAGGGTGAAAGCAGTTGTCCAGATCACTTGGTGCTCCTTACTTGTTCTTTGTTCCTGTCCCGCTTAGTTGGGCTCCAGTTCCCTGTTTTCCACCTGCAACCAGACTCCCCTTATCTCATTCTGATTTCTCTTCTCAGTGTTTTGCTGACTGCCCTGTTTTCCCACAGCTGGCTCAGGCCAGACCCTGGTCCCTTGAAGTCTGGCCATTTGTGCGATGGCCATTTAAGAGCTGCCCCCACCTCTCCTCGCTGCCCCTCTCCTGGAGTGTGGCCGATGCACAGCAAAGGGCTGTGTCTCTGTTCTGTGCGTGCCACAGACCACCACCTAGACAAGCAGCTTGTAACACTAGTGAGCTGGGCTTCCTGAGATGTGAATCCTGGTGGTCAGAAGCTCCATTAAATGATCCCTGTTGGATTTAGCTACGGTGGCTGAACATCTCCATGCCTCAGAGCTCTGAGAGTGGAAACTTCTTCAGGGGGTAGAGTTAAATCCAGCAGGACTGTGGCTTCAAGCTCTAGTACTACAAAGGTCTGCTGACACAGCTGTGCCAGAAAAAGTTGTAGGTACCACTGTTGACCAGCACGTGCTTTTGTTACCTTGATTTATGTTGTTCAAGCCATGAAGAGAGACATTCACATTACAGACAACTCTGACGATGGAAGACATTATTCTCCTCTTGTGGCTTGTTACTGCTTTTCTCCTGGAGGCTGCAGCCTCCTTTATGTGTGGGTGGAAGAGATTGTTCCCTAGTGTGCTTCAGGCAAGGTCCATGGAGTGATTTAAAGTGCTGATGGAAGTGGTTAGTGCTAACTAATCCAGCTTTGTCCAAAGCATGAGAGAATGCTCACAGGATTTCTTTTGTGGGCCCAGCTGCAGGGTGGTAACTCCCAGCTGGCAGATACTGATGGACAATTGTGAAGCAGAACATCTTCAGTCAGCTCAGCCAGGAGGATGTCTGTCATCGGCCCCGGGAGTCGGGACAGCTACATTGGCAGAAAAGCTCTTCCTGTTGGCCGCGTTGCTAATAGGAAGCCCTGCTGACACAGCTCTGCTGGTACAGGTACAGCTGTGAAGATACCGTGGCATGGAAATATCCCTTGTTTTCACTTCTGAAAAAATTCTGAACATTTTCAAGATGTCTGAAGCTTTCCTGTTATTCAGCTAGTCCCCTGACACACCCCGTCACCAGTCTCATCTCACTCTGCTCCTCTCATTTCTTCTCTTCTGCGTAAATCCATGTCAGAATCAGCACACACGCTGCATCCCAGCCACTGAAGGCTTCTGGCTCCACCTGGCACCGCTCTTGAATACACTCAACAAGTCAGATATCCCTGATTTTGGTCCACAGTTCCCCTGTACTTCTTCTGCTCTGCCCTGGGTCTCTGCTGATATAATTAGAGTAGACCAGCATAATATATCGTTAGACCATGACATAAAATGCATATTGTAATACAGTTTATTGATTGAAACTGGTAGAGGGATTTTCTGCTATAATAAACGTGCTCAGATATGAGGGTGGTAATGTGACTGTAATCTCTGCATCTATCCCCTGCCCCATGTGATGATGAAAAGGGATAATTATTGCACTTGTTAATAATTTAGGAAGCTAAGCAACAGCACCTGGAAATTAGGTGTCAATTTTGCAAGATTTCCACAGAATGAATAAGGACGAAAAATAGGTCAGGCAAAGTAACACTTTTGTCACTTTAGAGAGGGGAAGGAAGTATTTTTAGCAAGAAGAAAATGCTTTCTCTGCCTAGCTATGCAACACAAGTAGGTAGCCATAACAGATGAGCTTTATTACACATGATTGCTCTAGGCCTGACAGGTCACTGATGCTTTCCACAAACACTCTGCAGAAGTGTCAGGTGGTTGGTGAGTGCCGGCAGTCTACATCTGCAGTGATTTGGAGGGTCATCTTTATTTTCTCTTCTTGGCTGAGAGGTATTGTAAACCTACAGGGCTGCATTCTGGCATAGATTTATTTAGTTTCTGATAGTAATTTTCCAGAGCAAGCATCCTAAAATCAGCGTTTTTCAAAATTTATTTTTCTGTGCTTTCTGTACTGAAGAAAAAGAGACGTATACTCACATACATACTCATACTCTGTGAGACAACAAGGGGATGTTAGCGCTACGGAAAGTTTGTGCTGATATATGATTGAATAGGCTACGACAGACATAGCTCTAAAAAGAGTTGGGGCGCTGCACTCTGTGCTGTCTATTCTGCTGTAGCTTTTATTACTGGAATATTTCTCTCTTTCAGTTTTTAATTCCCCCATCTCCATTTAGGCTGACAATGTGGATCATGGGTCTTTAAAATTGCTTTCAGCAGAGGATTATTGTTGTTTATATTTAAGAATACTATTTAAAATTTGAAGCCAAGTTGAAGAGTTTCGACACAGGGTGTGTATGTTTGGCATCTCTCAACAGTAATAATGTTAAAAGCAAAACTTCTGTTTGTAAAAAGACGTGATTACAATTTAGCCAAGAAAAGTCTGCTTTTAAAATTAAACACCTGTGTTCTTGAATCGAGCTGCTCAATTACTTTTCAGTATACAGCAGTACAATATGTACACAGCAGCAATTAATTGCTCTGCCTTATGTAATTTCTTTTTTTCCTGGATAGCTCGAGGACCTTTGCAACTGCTCCTTTCGAGCTTTGTGGCGAGTGGGGCTGTTGTGGTCTGAAAAATAAGCCGTCAAACCACGTGTTACCAAACCACTTACTACCAAAATAGAAGCCGCATGCCTTCCTCACTCTGCATTCATCTCTACAACAAGAGCAGCATGTCTCTCTCTGGACAGGTAGTTGGGAGGACCTTATAGGACATAGTAGCCTCATCTCTGATCAGCTGCATTAGTTTTTATGGATGTCAGGGGTTGATGAGTCACATTTTTTTTCATCCCAAAGCATCCCAGCAATGTGAAGTTTGTATGTATTTAAGTTCATGCAAGATGAATATTTAGCCAAACAAAGGCTGGTGTTGGGAGTGGTACCAGTGTAGTAAGTTTTTATTCTTTAAATAAAGAGAGGATGGCACAATGACTGTAACTAGAGCTCTCAAATGCAAATGGAATGTGGAGACAGGCCACGTTAAGAAGGTAAGCCAACTCCCAACTCCTATCATCTTTCCCTTACAGAGGAGGGGACATTTTTCCTGGGGTAAAAAAGTGCATCATGGAGGGTTTTCCCTTTAGCCCATCACCTGAAACAGTACATTCCGTAACTGCACTGGGAGTTATTCTCCCAGGCTCTGATAAGCTTGCGTCATTTTATATTTCATATTTGAGTTTGTCATATCAGTTTTTGTTCCTGAAAGAGATAATAGTATTGAGTCATATTTCTAAATAAAATCCTTTCCTGCAGCTTTTGGATTTTACTATAGGGAAATATAAGGCATCAGAAGCTTCTGTATTTCACAGCCAATAGATGTTTTTACAGCCTCAGTTCTTCTGAACAGTAGGAAGTGGTCTACATTATAGAAACCTTATATAGTCACTGGTGGGCAGGAATCCTGCTGGATGGTGCCCAACGTGTGTGTTTACATTGATAGAGATCCTAGGGGGTGTTTTTATTTTATAAACCATACCATTATTTCAGTACTATTGTATGCAATTTATGATTCTGAGATGCCTTTTTTAAGTTTCTAGAAAGGGGGTTGTGAGTGCAACTTTTATAGCTTTTCTGTCAAAAAGGATGGACCAGAATGACTGTTTATCTAAAAAGATCCGTATTTCCAATTGGCCTCATGAAGGAGCACTCAGTACTGGATGGTTTTATTGTAGTGGAATTATGAACAGTTTTTATACATTTTATTACAGGAACCAAGCGGTTAATTCATCCACTCAATATCAATATTGTCTCAATAAAGTCTCATCTTAGCGTTTGGTCAACCTCCGTTCTTGGGTTAACTTTCTGTGCCAACAGGGTTTACATAATACATAAATACACTGGTACCTGTAATAATGTGTATTACTTCCCGAATGCATTACAGGCTCTTAAGCACTTAATCAAATTCCTTAGGATTATCTTCTGCCTCCTCTTCTGTAGGCCGGTTTCTACACCAGTTTGATCATTTTTATCTGGGGAGTGTTTTTTAGCCTGGGTACCTATGGAAATTTTTGTTCTGCTGTTACAAATCCTGTGGGGGTACAGAGAATCGTAGTATGGTTTGGATTGGAAAGGACCTTAAAGATCATCGAGTTCCAACCCCCCTGCCACGGGCAGGGACACCTCCCACTAGACCAGGTTGATCGAAGCCCCATCCAGCCTGGCCTTGAACACCTCCAGGGATGGGGCATCCACAACTTCTCTGGGCAACCTGTTCCAGTGCCTCACCACCCTCAAAGTAAAGATTTTCTTTCTAGTATCTAATCTAAATCTCCCCTCTTTCAATTTAAAACCATTACTCCTCCTCCTATCGCTCCACTCCCTGATAAAGAGTCCTTTACCATCTCTCCTGTAGGCCCCTTTTAGGTACTGAAAGGCTGTTATAAGGTCTCCCCGGAGCCTTCTCTTCTCCAGGCTGAACAACCCCAAATTACTCAGCCTGTCTTCATAGAAGAGGTGCTCCAGCCCTCTGATTATCTTTGTGGCCCTCCAACAGGTCCGTATCCTTCCTGTGCTGAGCACTCCAGAGCTGGACACAGTCCTCCAGGTGGGGTCTCACCAGAGCGGAGTAGAGGGGCAGAATCACCTTTCTAGACCTGCTGGCCACACTGCTTTTGATGCAGCTCAGGATGCGGCTGGCTTTCTGGGCTGCCAGCGTGCACTGCCGGCTCACGTTGAGCTTCTCATCCACCAAAACCCATAAGTCCTTCTCCTCAGGGCTGGTCTCCAGCCATTCTCCACCCAACCTTTATTTGTGCATGACATTGCCATGACCCAAGTGCAGGATCTTGAACTTGGCCCGGCTGAACTTCTCAAGGTTCACACACCTGCTTTTAGGAGCACAGCTTGCCACATGCCGCATTTGACAGTGTTAGGGCTTCTTTTGTTTTAAAGTAGGCCCCCCAGTAATATTTTTATACCATTGATATAGTTATTCTACATTCCATTACAGTAGCTGTATTTCAGTTCATTTCTGTTCATTTGTTTACATGGTTATAAAGCTTCTTTTTTTTTTAACTCTTCTACTCTGTAAACATTTTAGGATACCCAAGAAAAAAGAGTTAAAATGCTCTCTACCATAAATAGAGCATTTTCTGACTGTATGTTCATGCATTTGTTTTGGTCTTAAATTCCTTTCCAATTTGTACTGAGTGCACTGCATTACTGCAAATTGCTTGCTTTTGGCAGGCGTGACACTGAACCCTTGTACTGATTCCTTTCCATGTGTTTTTTGTTGGGTTTTTTTTTTTTTTCACTTCCATTGCAAATAAAACTTTTTCCCTCTGTTTAGCTACCCTAACATTCTCCCTTCATATTTTGGTACGTGTTTTTAACCAGAAACGCTGTAGTTCTCTTAGTTGTCGTTAAATACTTTTGTATGAAATTGCCGCAGCCACCAAATGTGCTCTGTCCTTTGCTGTGTCCAGCTTGCAGCCGCAGTAACAGTTTGTCCTTATGTCTGTGTGTGGCAGGATCTGAGTCAACAGGAAATGTGGCATTGTACGTGGTACTTTTTAAACACCCCTGGCAACTTCAACCCTCTTTCTTAAGAAAGGTGAAAAAGTGAGTAGTTGCAAGAGATGAATGTATAAGGAACACCAATGAATGCTCTTAAAATTGCACAATAGCTTCTGTAAACAAGAAAATTGTACTGAGGTAGTATTCATCTTAAAATCTCATTACTTCTAGATAACCCATCTTATCAAATTCCTCTTTCATCTCTACTGTGATATTTTTCTGGTGTCAGAGTTCCCTCTGTCACATAAAGGGCACGCAGCCAGCAATTTAGACCTCTTATATTGAGGAGGTGACTGCTGGCTTTATCTCAGGTTAGATAAATAAGCGTGCTCTGTTCATGTGTTTTAAAAATGTAAAAAATCCAGCAAATAATTAATGAAAAATTGTTAATTTCACTTCACATTAGTGAACTGATAATTCCTCTATGCAAGCACAGACTTTTTTGGGATTATGCAACTTTTATCTGAAATTATTTTTATCTCCTGTAAGCAACAGAACCAGATTAGAGTGAATCACAGATATAGAACTAGCCAAACAAATATCCTTTTTTGTGAATCGAAAATCCAGTTTGTTCCTTGAGCACCAGCACATCTTCTAAGGCTATTTGTAATTGTAATTGCAATTGCATAGCAGAGTTAAAAAGGGGCTAATACAGTACAGCCAGGTTAAAGCCCTTGTACTACTATTCAGCTTTAAGATCATCTGAAGGTCTAATCTTCCTGGATTATGATTCTGTATTTCCTTCTTCATTTCTTTGTTTTATCTAACTTTTGTTTAAAACATTTATAGTTTATTTAAAAAAAAAATTATCAAATTAAGAAATCCTTGTGCTTCTAGGAGTTTGAGATTATCCACTGTCAGAGCCACCAGATCCACCACCTGTCACGACTTTGAGCCAAGCAGGCACAGACAAAACTCCAGGGAAGACCACTTCTGGATCAGGTTTAGGGATGCTTTGTCATTTTTCTGCTTTTATAGATTCCAGCTATTTGAAGCTGAACTTTGTGAAGCTTTTATTCTGATTTAAAAATACAGGAGAAATTAGATGAAGGAATTTACTGTTATTCATGATTGCACTTAATAATAAGCATAATAAGCACACAGTCATTGAAACCTGGGTGAATCCATACTGGAAAACTCACAGAAGGGACCCACACAGTATAAAACCTTCCCTCTAAGCTAAACATGGGGCAGTCCCAGTTGTGTGGATTCTTCAAGAAATGAATGGATCCTGGGAAATCTTTGAGTCAATAATCTCTGAAACCTGAGCTAGATGAAGCATAGTAACCTATATGAAGATTCAGAGTTTGGAATATAAACCCAGTAGGAAATTCCTTCCAAATTTGAACTGTTAGCTGTGTTAGCTACAGAAGTGAGCTTACTTGGTAAAACTGCAAGGAGTATGGGTCCTTACTGCTGCATGACTTAAGGATATACATATTCATCTTTCCTGATACCATTTTGTGGAAATCTTGGAAATTTTTTTATCTTCAAAAAACAAAAGCTGCAGAAGTAATCAATGACATTTACTGCCTCTTTCTTCTTGTTAACACTAAAATAAGGCGGCTGCCAGGAATTTTTACAGCGTTTTTTTGTTGCCTTAACAGCCACATTCTGACCCTGCTGAAGTCACATAGCTGAATTCACACTCTGCCAAGCACAGGTCTGGGCTTGCATTTAAGCCCAGGCTCGCCTCCGAAGCTTGGTGTTTACACGTGAGCTTGTGCTCAGGAATAAAGCTTTGTCTGATCTCTTATACACCAGCACAGCATTTTAGCACAGGCCTGGGCTGTCATTGCGGTGCCAGTCATAAGTAGAGTCACACTGCTGCCCAGACTGCAGCAGATAGCCCAGCCTTGATTCTTTGTCAGCATGTGTAGATGTTTTCCATTTCCCCCGCAGCCAGGCTAGCGGCTAGCCACGTGCAACGAGGAGATGTGGGAAGTAGAGCTCAGCAGGGGTAATCCTGCCCTGAGACCCTCTAGTGTCACAGCACAAAGCCAAGCAGTTCTAAAGCTGTTTGGCTGTAGGATTTCCCAGGTGTCAGGAGAGCCCTGGAAAGGGCACAGCTGTGTAGACAGCTGGACATTACCCTAATTTCTTATCCAACGTAGGAAAGGGCAGGCAGTGAAAAGGGCATGGCTGGAGCACTGCTGCATTCCGCATATCCCCTGGGACCACTGCAGCTAAAACGACTTTAATTTGCTCCTTGGGTCCCATCTGCTGTCTGGAACACGAGGAATGAAGTAATCGCTGAGAGGCCTATGTGCTCTCCATGGGGATAGACTGGGCAGCACGGCAGGGTCTGGGTGATGAGTCTGGGGTGTCTAGACGAGCACGCTGAGCTGCCACTGGACTTTGCTGTGCTCTGATTTCACTCAGCAGCCAGGCATTGCCATGCCAAAGGCTTCTGAGGCGGAAAATTCTTCCTCGATGCCCAGCCTGCTTCCTCTCAGTGGAGAGGAGAGGGAGACTGAAGGCACAGCATGACGGGCTGCCCACTGAAATGCAGTTGCTGGGTCAGACTTGAGACATACCACCTCTGATGGCCCCTTTATCTAACAAGCTCCAAAACTATCAACTTTTATGGAATTGCAAAATTAATTAGGTCAGCACAATGATGAATGATCTTGAGAGACAGTTTTGTTGTTTAGAGCCCAAGTACCGTCTGCATTTGTTTTCTGGCAAATGATTATACATTTTCATGGATAATTCTTCAGCCTTTATTTGAGTGTTTCAAGTACGTCTGTCTCCCTTATTTGTACCACTGAATCCCTAGCTGAAAATATAGCTGATAAAAAATAATTTGTTGGTGATAGCTTACAGAGTGAACTGCAAGTGGTGATGTGTATGTCCACGTGTCTTCCAGAAGTGTGACAATATATACCATACAACTGCCATAGTACTTTAATGTATTGTGAGAAGACGCAATGATTGACATTACTTCTAGTTCTAGACAGAAACTATTGCAATAAAAAAACAGGTAACTAAAATACTAAACACAGCACACTGAAGACTACCAAATACGCACTGCTACATGTAGTATGTAATTAAGTGTAAGAATCACACTTCCTGTAATAATTTCCTGCATCCCTTCAAATGCAGCAAACAGTCTGGGATAAGGAGGCTTCAGGAAAGTGATGCAAAAGTTGGTTTACAGAGGTGCTAATGTGCCTTGTACACCAAATACTGTAACGTTTGCATGTCTGACTGTTTTGCTTCTTATTGAAACCTTTCCGAGGCAAATGACGGGTCATGCTGATAAAAATAGCATCATAGAAAGTGTTTTCTTTTTTAGAAAAAAATAAAATGATTATATTATCTAGCTTTATTTTCTGATCAGAAGGTATTTATGTATATTTTGTAATGGGATTAGGGTATTGATTTCCAGAGTTATACTCGCAAGGGCCCTGTTAGCACTTTTTTAAAAACTGTTACCATAGATAGCCTCAGCCTAGACGTGATAACTAGCCAAGTGCACACAGTTGCCTTGTTACAAACTTAAAGGAAACGGATTAGATTAAACATTCTTCAGTCACAACTCCTGCTTTAGGAGGGGAGTTGGACTAGATGATCTCTAGAGGTCCCTTCCAACCCTGTCAAATCCATGAATCCATGACTAACTTGTTTTACCATACTGATTAATACAGAAGTTATAATTGTCAATAACATAATTTTCCCATGGAAAATCTATTTGTGCATGTGGCATCAATATCAGAATACTTGTATTAAAGACAGCTTATTGAGAAAATAAATAAGAATTTATGCACATTTGGGTAAAAGAGTTACTGGATTCCTTCTAATTAAGATTCTTTAGATTTTGGCATCCTAAAAATTTATCTAGCTTGCCATGTCCCATTGCAGTACGCAGTATGTTAGCTACAATAGAGGAACATATCTCAGTCTTCTGTTCTGATGCACAAGATCTGTCTCTTGGTCAGTGATACTTTCTGTCCTGATCACTACTGATACTGTTCCCAATGCACAAACTATCAGAAAATTCACTGAGAATGATTTCATGTGTTCGTTGGGAGCAGTTTTAATTTTTTATTGATGAAAAGTTATTGATCACATCTGAGGGTCCTGTATAGAACTCGGTGGGCATTAACTAAATCACTTTGCATCATCATTCAGATGTCTGGTATGTCTGGAGCCAGTTGTGCCATAACAGCAAAACCACTGTGCTTGTGACTGAGGTTAACAGCAGAGAGGTTTTGGGGATTGGTAGGCTCATCCGCTCAGAACGGACTCACCTCCTGCCTGTCAGGACTACTCCACCTTCAAAATAATTTATCATTTTTTAACTCTCTGTGATGCTTTTTTTCCATCAGACTCAATTAACTGGAGATTTTGTTTTCCATTTTTTTTTGTATGCAATACCACCCCTAGATACATTGTCTGCATTTTCAAAATGTTCTGTATTTTTGTCTATTTCCCATTACAGTTGTATAGGAATGTGTAGTCAATTGAAAATGTATATTCACTGAGACAATTGCAAGTTGTATACATACAAAAAATCCACAGGCTTAGAGTATATTTCTTGATTTTCATGCTTAGTGAAAGAGGCAGTTGAGAGAAGACCTCTATTTCACTTGGTATGCTTTTTACTAAAGTCATCTCTTCAGTAGTGTATTAAAGCCTATGGTTCAAAACTCTTGACCTAAGTAAAAAAGCATTAGCTGTTTGTCACAGTTACAAATCTCACTGAGAATAAAAGGCCCCAACACAGCTGTGTTGAAAACAGCACAGTGGGTTTTTCAAAGACCTTCACCTGCGAAATCGGCATTCTTGTGACCTCTGAGATCCAGCTGTTATTTTATGAGTTGAAGTCAAGGTTGTCTTATGTGTTCTTAAAGGTTTTTTAATAATACAGGATTCTGATCCTCAGTTTTGACCCTCCTATTCCACCGTATTACAACAGAAGTTCTGGAGAACTGAATGCCCTGGGAGGGGGAAGCTGTGACCTGCAAGATGACAATCAATAGTACATGACAGTCATTTGAGACCCCAAAATCCCCTATGTGACTTGCTATCACTGGTCAGGCTGACACCTCGGATTTCCTACCCCAGAGCTCTTGAGTCTACCTCGTTTAATCACCAAATCACACTACCAAGCTGCTGCTGTGTGGTTTTTATTTATATGCAGGGGGGGTGTTTCCTAGTTTTTCCTCTCTTTCAGAGAAAATCATTAACTGGTATTAAGAACTAAGTTTTAACATGCCTGCTGACTTTTCAAGGAGCCTGATGTTCATACTACACCGACGCTGAGTTTCTACTTAACATAAAATCTCATGTAAATACATGGTGTCTTCTGTAGTACAGTAAATCTGCTACCTAGATAAACCATAATACTGCTTTTTCTATTGGTGTCATTAGGTGAGCTCAGTGGGCCAGATGACAGAGGAGGGCAGTTCGGTATTTCCCAAGTGAGGAACCTGATGTAACATGCTGTTAGTGAGCGAGACGGCATCAAGGCAAGTATTGGGCAATGAGACGTGACAGTGTCTGTAATGCCAGGATATCCCTACGCAGTGTGAGCAAGTTGCTAGGCAGTGAGCTGACAGCCCACTATTGCAAGCACTTGAAAAATCGTATGTTTCTTGACGTGCTTTCTTAGGATGCAAAAAAAAAAAAGGAAAAAAAAAGAAAAAGCTTTAAAAAAGCTTTAGTGTAGACAAGGGCAGGGCTTTTTCAAAAAGTTGTCTCCCAAATCTGATTCAATTTCAATGATTTTCTTTTCCTAACTTCCCTTGCTTTTCAGTAAATTCCAGGGTTGATTTTTCTTTTGACCAAACAGACTAGACAAGGGAGCAAAAATAATAATTAAAAATCCTGTGGAAAATACCTTGAGATTCTAAGTGGAGAGGAAAGGTGATTGATTGCAAGCTGTCTCCCAATTCTAAGACTCTCCCAAAAAATCTCTTTGGAAATTCAGGATACTTGGGAGCTCTGCAGATGTTGCAAGGAATGGGGAGGAAAGCCATAATGCTGTTTACCATGATTCTTGTGCACCTTTTAATTGCCAGACATAATCTGTATAGGAGACACTGCTACTAAGTGAAGCATTTCTTCCACATCTGTAGTTTCTCCTCAATTTGCATGAATGCATGTGGGAGGGGGGATTAGTGCATAGCCATATGGGAGGGAGCTAAAGGCAGAACAGTTTCTTAGTGAGCTGTGCTGCGGGAGTGGTAAAGAGACAGCAAAGGGAGCAGGAAATGATGGAGGAGGGGAGAGGACTCCGATGACACTTAATGGAAGTGATGCAGAATTCCCTCGAGGACACGAAGGCTATGACCCTTCTGCATTCCTTGCGGACCCCAATTGGAGAAGCTCTTTAAGCAATTTATCAATGCAAACTCCAGAATGTTTTTTTTCCTACTTCATGGGATTTTCCACTGGACAAGAAGGAGAAGGATGTGCATTACTTAATGGGAAACTGAAATGAAGGTCGTTTGTTTGATATTTCCTCTGTAAATCAGCAGGCTGGATGATAGCTTTATGTTCATAATATATTAAAGTGGGGCATCAGCTACTTTTAAAGACATCATTCCTCCTCCCTGGGTACCAAGAGCCTGGAAACTCCTCAAATGAAAGGTAGGGGAGGGGTAAGTGGTAGGGGAGGGAGTGGGTTGTGTGGGAGTAAGCCAGGACTTTATACTGTTCCCTTTTTCCAAGACCAAATCCCCTTCTACAATATTTCCAAGGCAGCAGCAGACTTAATGACCTAGCATTCAATCAGTGACCCAACAGTACTTCTCAGTTTAAGAAAGCTATCGTTACATCAGCATTCATGTTTCTGCCCAGAACTTCCACAATATGTAAAAATCCCGACACCCAAATAAAAAGCCCGTGCTTTTTATCTATAGAAGGAAATCTCAGTGACAGAATTCTTCAGGTCATTTCAGACCAACAAGAAAGAGCTGTCCCGCTGAAATCTGGCATATCCTCTGGGATCTGTGGGAGTCAAGGACAGTTTTCCCCAGGCAGGCAGCTTTTCCAGCCAGCTGCCTAGCTGCATGGTCTTTCTCTGAGACACTACATGGGAACTATGCAGAAGAGATAATACATTCCTCTGCCGATTAATTTTTCCTGGCGTATTTCCATGGGCCTGAAGAGCAGAAAACATGTGAAGATGTAGGCGGCAAGATCTGGCCCTGTGTATTTTCCTGAAAAGCTAGCTCTGTTCCACACAGCTGCTGGTGGTTCTCTCCCTTTTTCTTTTTTCTGATAAAAACAGAAGTATAAAATTGTTTAGTTTTTTTCCCAAGGATGTTTCCTGAGCTATTATGCATATTCTGTTATTGTTTTGGAAGCGTTGCCTGCTTTATCACACACTGGCATTTTTATTGCCTTTATTCTTATGAGTCAGTAGACCAGCTAGTAAGTCTAATTGCCCTCATTCTGTTCTGCTGCTTTTGACAGATAAGAGCTGTAAACTGGGTAATATCTTGTCGGTATACTTTAAACCTCCTGCTTTATAAGCATCCATCCAACCTGCTGCCTTTTCTCATGGCTCACTGTGTGGCAATTGGTTTAAATACCTGTCTTCAGTCACTTAACAGAAAGAAATCAACAGAAGAAATAGATTAAATTGAAATGGAAAAGTCTTGAAAGACGTTTCGTACCTGTATGAATCCAAAGCATAAGCACTTAACTCAAAGGGGATTAGAAGATACAAGGGAGAAAAAGAAGACCTTTTTCTTAAGATCCTTTCTTAACGTTCTTCATCCAAATACACACTGACATAAATTTCACATATGCACATGCTTGTTTCCTCTGCCTCAAAACAAAATTGGTACAGTCTGTATTATAAATAACTGGTAGTAAAAAATGCAAAGAAGAGAACAAGGACTGTTAGTTTTGAGGATCTTCTCTATCTCCAACAGGAGTCTATATCAAATACTACAACAGAAGGCATAATTTACCTGAACTTTTTGCAAAATATATAAAGGAGAGAAATTTTTCTAGTCAGTGATCAGTTTATGCTGTGAAGCATCACTGACACTAATACTTGCAGTTCTTCTCCCTGTCAGCATGTCCTTATTATACATCTACGTGTCTAATCCTTAACAAAATCTTCTAAGTTTTTGTTTCATTTGCTGAACTATTTGTTCTCTAGCACAGAGTTCCAGAGCCAAAGTAGTATATTGTATTAATATGCATCCGGAGAGAGTTAATGCCAGCTTCTATTGTCTCTTCATTTGACAAGGTGTTTTCTCTTTCTCATAGTACGTGACAGGGTGTAAGATGTGTTTCATTTGCTTCCCAGCTTCTGTTAAGCCTCCCTGCCGGGTAAAGATGGAGAGAGGTTTCCTTAGGACTTGCACTGCCCAGCCTCTCTCTTCCCAAGAGGTAGGACAGAAGCCTTCACCCAGCTGCTTGTCTCAGGCTCAGTCAACGCTGCCACGGGTGCAGAGGTGGTGCTGGGAGCTGGGCTCCCCTGCAGAGAGCAGAGCAGAGCCGAAGCCAGGATGACAGCCCTGACTGAGGGAATTGTGATGATGTCCCAGGCTGGGCAGAAAATTCTACCTAAAGGCCCTGGTGACCCCTCTTCCCTCAGCAAGCCCACTGTGCTGCTACGGGATATCTGTACCACTGTGTGCTGTTGAAAACATTGTGTACTTTTTGATCTTGGGAGTAGAAACTGTCACTCTATCTATACATTTATGTACCTATGAATGCATTGCCCTAAAGGTTTCACTGGATGATGATGATAACACAGATAAGAAATTTGCCTTATTCTCATCTGTAGATCAAAGCACTTAAACACACTATTTTTAGTTTCTCTTGTTTTACAGTCTTCTCTTGTGATTCTTTTAGGTTCTTCTTCCTAATCCTTTTTCGATACACTTTTTTTAAGCCAGAAGATAAAATGCAAAGTAGTATTTAAGCTAAGGATCTATTGGTGAAAATACTATCATATTTTCTGTGTTTTCCATAAGCTTTGTTTAGTTATATAGTGATAGTATCCTATTTCACTTTTATTGCAATATGCCCATAATTGAGGTCTACTACATGCGTCATTTTAAGTCCATCTTCAAAAATCCTCCCCCACTCCAATTCTGCATTTCATCACGTTTCTCTTATTTCCATAAAACCACCCAAGCTGTTGTTGATTTAGACAGAGGTTCTCAAATTCAGTTTGCTTGGATAGTACGTAGAAGTCATGATTGTCCTGGTAGGAGCAACTGTAGTAGCTTCCACACAGGTGTAGGCACCTCCCATTCCTTTGTATTCATTCCCCTATCATTACACAAGCACACTCATTGAAGTACTATCCCTGTCTTGGCTCTTGAGCTGTTCGCTGGTACCTCTCTTTGTTCTCAACATCATGCCTTGACCTGCATGGACAGCCCCAAACCTCATTCCTTTACCCAGCTATTTCTAGCCCATTGGCTAACTGGTATGCAAATGCTACGCAGGGTTCACAAATTCTCATACATGTGTAACTCTTTGGAAATCCCAAATAAAACATGCGTTCAGCTCTGGGAGCCTTCTTCCTGAGAGGGAGAATTAAACCTTGTCCTGCAAATGATCAGGCTGAGAGAATAACTTACGACAAGCAACATTGTAATGCATAGTGGCTCAACAAAAAAAAGATGTGACACGGGCAAAGTAAGCAATAAGGAGCACATCAAACTTTCTCTGCGTTGCCTTTCTGCAGAATATTACATCATGTTCAAAGTGTTAGTCCTTAGCTGAGGTTACTTGGTGATCTAAGCTCAGTACTGCTATATGAGAACCTCAGCACTGGAAGCAAAATTTACCACACTCATCAGACACAAAGGAGCTTCCTGCTTTATAGGTACATTTCATTTGTGCAGGAGACAGAGATGGCCAGGGTGAAACCTTAGAAAGGATTCCTGTAAGAATTAAAAACCATTGGGAAATTCTCTAATTTCTGATTCAGTATGTACCTCTTCAATTTTATCTTCTATAGTGAAAGCTAAAAGTATCTGTACATATATCTAAAACATAAAGTGTTGCAAAACAATATGGCTTATTTACACTTCTCTAGGGAGAGAACAAGACAGTAAATCTGTCCAATTATAGTTGCTGCCCGTCATATGCTGAGAAGCGTTCAGACTGTGTTGGCAAAAGCAATGTCATAACCTGTAGTATAGAATAAAATGCTCCAGTACTACATTATGTTAGAATAATCACTGGCAAAGTATTTTCTTATGCAACTCTCAAAAGATAATTTATAACGGATATGTCATTTTTCAAGGTGTAACACTCCTTTGAGTCTCAGGTATGTGTTTTTACTGATGTGGCAGACAGCAGTAGCTTGAGAGGACACTATACAGCGACAAACTTTTAGATTTTAGCAGTCGTGTGTTTACTTCTAATGCGTTTACCTTTTTAGAATACACCACTACATATTTATAGAAAGTATTAACCACAAACTTCATCCTAACAGTCAGAAGCTCTCTTTATAGAGTAGTATTGTGGATTTTGGGTTCCTTGTCCTCATGATATATGGCTCTTCTTTTGAAAAATGAAAGAAAACTCTGGAAACATATTTCATCTTCTCACATATTTAGACTCAGATTTCAATCTTTAAATGACAACTTCCCAAGTATATCAGTAGGAAAGGATGATATGCAAATGAAAATCAGCATATAGATGTCAGCTTTGGCCACAGAATCAATCAGACTGCAGTAAAAGTTTAGGTGAACACTGGCTAAATAAAATACACCCACTATATATTTTTGGAATTTGCTTGCTGAGTGCACTTTGAAGCCTTTCCAGAGTACACAGGAAAAATCTCTTCAAAATTTCAGAAGTTCAGCAGCTGTCTCCAGCTGAGACACATTTATAAACACTAGACTTTTTACGCCAAGTGCTCCATGTCAGATGATTTTTCTCAAGAAACAGGCCTTGACTCCATACAGACTGACTTCTTATTTACTTTAAAATAAATAAATAAATAAATAGATATTTTATCTTTTCATTTAACAGAAGCTATTCTGATGAAAGTTAAAGTGATTTTTCAGCATAGATATTATAAGGCTGTGAAAATGTCATGATTATCTTTTTTGTTTAAAGTGAAACTTTGAAAAGTCTCTACATTCCCCATAATATTTGTATTGTTATGAAAGCTGTTTCACAGCTTAAGAGAGAATTTGGGTCTAGAAACCTGGATTATTTCATACATAGGTTTCTCAGTTCTAGTAAAGAATATTGAAACCTTATGTAGATGTTTTTCGAAATGTTGTTTTGTCTTTTTCTTTTAATGTAAATGATCTTGAATGGTGTTTGCTAAGTCTAACATGCAGCATTTTCTAGATGTCTTCTTCTGTCTCTGTAACTGAACTCAATCATGCTGATAATGCTTGAGATACACAGGCAAAAATGCAGTACCTGGAAAACACGGAGTACCTGAAACATTGTATCTGCCTTTTTTTTGTTCACTTAAAATGAGTAACTAAAATTATATTATTACTTGACTTCCTAATTTTTCATTTAAGTGGGTATGGAGCATAACATAAGAGTACTTATTCCACCTAACATCAGCTCCCAGCAAGCCACTTTACATGCAATAGCATGATACCAAAGTTTGCCAGCAGATAAGACTTACAGAGCAAGACATATGGACTACAACAGATGATGGCTGCACTGCTTATCCCAAAAGTATTCCTAATACATTTATATAAATGATCCTGAAAATACTGGCCATAAACCAATGTATTTTATTTATATTAGTAATTTAAGCAATGGTATTCGTTAAATCTAAAGCTGAACTGTCTGGCTATCCACATTCTTCACAGCAAAGCTCTTCAGTAACGGATGGCAAGGCCTTCAATGGAGCTGCACCTATTTATACTACTAGACATTATACTCTTAGATTTTCAGACAAGGATTATTAGCTGTGGATAAAAAAGCCATCATAGATTTGCTTTTTTCTGCATTATTTCTGAAAATACCTCACAGTGTTTTACAAACAGTGTAAAAAATTCTGTTTTCCCATCTTTGCAAGCAATAGAAATTATAATTGCAGGAGATAGCTGAAGCACAGTAAACCAGCCAAAAAACCAAAGACTAAAAAGCATAGCCACCAAGTCCAGTTACTTCCTATGAAGCTTGGGGCAATGATGAAGTGAAATCCGTAATTTCTTCCATATAGAAGGAAGAAACAGTCTTTAAAAAAAAAATAATTGAGGAAACTCCTAGAGAAGGGATGAGGTAATTTTATAGTATGTTTATTATGTTTATGACAGTATTATCCTTGCATTGTACCTATATCATAACAAGTAACAAGATGCTCAGTACACATCTAATACCTTTCAAGGATTTCAAGGCTCCCAGTAAGCACCAAGAGATGGATTATGACTGATCATTCTGTGACTATGGTGGATGATGGATGCAGAGTAAAGTGCTTCCCTAATTAACGTGACCCACATGAGGACCAGGCAGGCTGTAGTCTTGCCCAGAAGCAAGGAGTACAGGATCTGTGAAACTGCTCTTCTTTGGTTCTCCTGATACAGAAAAGAGAGAGAGCTATGGCTCTGTCCTCCCTCCTCCTCCATGGCTGGACGTGGAGAGGTAAGTACACAGAAAGATGTTCTGTGTTCAGGGGAGTATAACTGTGTACAAAGGAGTATAACTGGCCAGGCTTCCCATGGTGCAACTAAAGAATTCTAGGAAGTTTCCTTTTTTTTAAAGCAGACCGCTTCCTGATTTGCCCATATAACATTACCTTTTAATGACAATTTGACTGATTAACTGAATAGTATTAACTTAATCTGCTCGCAATTTATTACACTCTATAATGAACCTGCATTGAACCTGTGGATGCAGTGTTCCCTATTGTATGGTCAAATGTAAAGATTCCTGGAAACTTAAGTTGATCATCTCACTAATAATATTTCATATCACAGAAACAATGGAGAGTCAAGAGGGGAGGGGGGGGGGTTGGTTTTTGGTTTTTTTTTCCAGTTGTTAACCATTTTGCTCAAAAATTGAAAAAGACTTTTTTTCTTCTCCAAATAGCTGTTTAATCACTGCTTGAGGTTAAAAAAAGTGTGTTGGAGCAGATGGCAAGAACATAGGATTTAAGCAGGGGACAGATGTAACCATATTAGGGAGCCTGGAAGATAAATCTCTTGAAGTCTTGTGGCAGACGTGATCATTACTTTGTTTAGATAGATGAAATATTACTAGTTTCAATTAACAGTTGCGGTTGTCCATATTTGGGATCTTTCCCCTTCAGATGGTCATTGAAACCTGTTGTAAATCATCATGTTTGTGCTACTTCCATACCGTGCATAAATCATGTAGGCATCCCAGCATCTCCATTCTTTATGGAAAATGTGCAGATAACTATTTATACAACATAAAAAATGGTGTTTGCTTTCTATTCAGCAGTTTACAAGTACTGTCTCTAATGACGTACTGTCTCCTGTGATGTACAGGGGTACTAGGAATGCAGAAAAAGAAGGACATCGGTATTCAGCCCCTGTGCTGCCAATCCTTCTTTGCCTCTAGCTCCCTCCCTGGTATTACCAGCATCACCCCTGTTGCAAACGGCTCCTCTCAGGGCTCTAACATAAAGCATGTTTCTGACTTTCGTACATCTGGAGCGTAGGAAGGCAACACAGTGAAGAACAGTATTCTCTTCCTGTGGAAAAATCCGTAGGTTGCCTGAGAGACAGTGAGGAAATAACGTGTTATCTGTGTTCGGTTTCCTTGCCGCTTAGACATGGGGAAGAACCTTTGTTGACCTTGGGAAAACAATGTTTTGCAGACGTAAAGAGGAAGTCCTCTTAAAGTGTGTGTGTATGTACACACATTTTATTTATATATGTATTTATATGCATGTTTGGGTGAATTCAGAAGCTGCTGCTTGGATACACTCCTTAAAAAGCTGCGATCTGAAATATTAAGAACATCCCAGAAGCAGTTCAGACTGCTATTATGTTGTTATACTTCCAACTCATCCCTTCATTGTTGCTGGAACTGAGAAACAAGTAGCTGTGTATACCAAAGGAGAAGTTCTAGCACTAATCACAATACCTTTAGGAGCAAATATTAGCGCATCACTTGAACATAGTGAATTAGAGCAGCTGTGAAGCATACACCCACTCTTCAGTACAGCACTCTTGGTAATGTTTTCTACCTCCAACTGTAAACCCTTAACATGTAGGGTGTCTAGGGTCTATTTGAACCAGATTTCTCTGGTACAGACATTTTTATCCGTTAGAATATTTTTTTTAAGCTTAATTTCAAGTTTAACTGAACCACCTGAAAATTCCACTTTGTTATGATTGAGGCAGGAAGCTCATCCTTCTTATTAAAGGGCAGAAGATCGTATGTGTGTACTATGTATTAAGCGTAAACATCCTCCAAAAGGACAGAGGAAGATGGCGACAGTTATGGCAATGTTATATTTATCCGGTTCTGATTCTTATTTTACCTATAACAAAGGCAAGAATACCACAGAGAAATACAGATCAAAAAAGCAGGGATATGTAGGTGTAAATGTCTCCGACTACTTACCTCAACTAGAACCCGGATATTAATTGCACAATGTAAAGCACTGTGTTTATAAAGTCAGACCTGTATAGGTAAGCACTCCAAAATCAGGAAATAACAAAATTAAGGTGGCAGGTACCACAACTGTGCTTCAGCACTGTGATGCCGTCTTGAGATATGATTTCACAGTTTCAGGAAAAAAATTTATTCTCATAAATTGACAAGTGAATTTAGCAATATTTTACATTTATTTAGCGTTTTATTTATTTATTACTCTCACCCTGATGTACTGTGCGAATTAAGTGCAGCTAGACTCATGGAATAACTTAGTCAAAGAGTAAGAATAGAAAATAGCACTTAGACGTTATATAAATAAAATATTTTCTCTATATTCTCATTCCTTAGGGAACTGTGTGCTTTAGAACTTAACCGGTTGGGGACATCTCCTATTAAATTGATTTTAACTAATGACTTTTTATGATAATAACTGTTTTTTGGATTCAGGCAATGTTAGAAGAACTTCACTTAGTTCCAAGTAATTAGTAATTAATGAAGTGCTAACTAGGTGCCAAAATGCAAGCTATACTCTTTCAAATCATTAGTTACCAAAACAAGATTAAGAAATATCTTTTCTGCAGTACACAGGGAGTTTGGCTCAAAGGCAAAAAAATTAATTTGATTTTATATTCATGTATAAATTTAATCCCAGAGCTTTGTATGCAGCATGATATGCTCAATCATAATCAAATATTTTTTCTTTTTTCCTTAAAATTTTTAAAATAATTTGTATTGTAATCTATACAAGCAAAGCTGATTACATTAAAGTAACTTACATTATACATTTTTTTACTCTAAAATGCTTATGTGATCTTCTGGTAATGAAAGTATAATAAACGGTGACTGTACTCTGCTGGCATTTTTATAGACTTAGATTTTACAATAGCAAGTGCTTTGGATTGCAGTCTCAACATTTCATTACAGCTGCTCCTGCAAACACATTGCAGTTTGTGTAGGGAAGCATGCACATTTTATGTTGCCGAGTGGAAAAACGTTTTTGATCTGTGAAATTAGAAATACACAGATAAATTTCCATCCTCTCAGCTGGAAGATAATGTTGAAGATCCAAGCTGTTGCTTTCAAAAGGAAATGCTATAAAGTTTGAGGGCTTTCTACATACGGTGAAGCTAGTTACACTCTTGTGTATTTGTAGCTTCTTTGTTGGGCAGTGAATTATACAAATAATCATTGCTAACAAAATTTGGGATAAGTATGTCTGAAAAATAACTTCTGAGATCCATAGTAAATAATTATTCAAAAGAATAATCTGCAGGATGAATAGATAAATACCATTTCTAAATTTGTTCTCTCAGGTGAAAGTGGTGATGGCAAGTGTGATGTCCTGTGGGCTGCAAGATTTTCAGCAACATTCATTTGGAATGATTCGCGTAACCGGTTTTGTTCAGGTTTGGCCCTCTGCGCCCATCCCTTGCAGTCTGCCAGTCACAAGTGACAGCGGTTTCCTGTCACTTTTGACAGCAGCTTTCTTCATTATAACCAACTATTTTGCCACATATTTTCATTTAGTCATTTCCTCTCTTTTTGATGCTTCCTGTGACTTGAATATTTAATAGCACAGCTGCAATATTCAACTAATAATGAATTTTAAATAGAATATTTAGTATAATGGGGAAAATCTGAACCTATAAAATAATAAGGTTATGTGTGTAAAATAATAAGCTATGTGTGTAGAGCAGGTAACTGAATATTGGAAGGTGGTATCTTGGAAAAGATTTCAGAATCATAGGGGAAAAACAACTAAACATGGGGATCTAGTGTAAAACTGTGGCATTTCAGCACAGAAGTGGAACCGTGCATTTCGTTTTCAGTCTAATGCACATGCGCCTTCCCACTGATTCTTTAAAACTCTTTTTGATATGAAATGACAGCATGGCATCCAACATTTTCTGGTTTTCTCTATTTTGTGTTTTGACATGTTGCGTGCATGACTTGTGTTCATAGACTGAGGAGAGATTTCTACTAAACTATTGCCTACGATGCCTCTGTATTTCTTAAACCTTTGCTTTAGGCTCCTCTACAATGTATAACCAGATTTCCTCCCGTATGTACTGCGTTGTACTGATGATTATTTATCAATATTGAATTTGTCACTATATTGTCTTATTACATAGGTGGGTCATTCCAAGTATCTTCACAATCTGCCCCACAACTGGGAGTAATTTTGTATCTTCTATAAATATTGTCTCCTTCCGTACAGCCCTTTTTCTAAATTATTTTTAAGGTTATTTAGCATACATATCCTATCAAAAAATCTTAAAAACACCTGACTCTTTTGCTTTTTCATCATGATTTGGAATGACCACGCATTCTCCTGTTTCATTTCTGTTAATTTTTTGTCCATGACATTGCTTCTTCCCCACAACCCACTATGTAGTTTTTCTGGAAGCATTTAATGAGAGAATTGTAAATAATGTCTTTCAAAATTTGTATCACTTAGGCCCTGTATCTACCACTTAACTAATGCAAAGAAGCTTGTTTTATGAGATGAAGTAGTTTTGTCTCCTTTTCTGAAGGAGAATAGCTTACAAAAATTTTACCTTTGCTTCCCCCTTCTAAGGTGTCTTTACTTCATTTTTTTAAAATTTTTTTTTCTTGTTATAATCTTTTTTTTATTTCTGTGTTAAAAGTTGTTGTGGTCCCAAAACTGGTGAAGTATTTTTTCCATTCACTGACCCACCTGCTGAAAACCTTGCAGGATGGCATTTTATTTTCCTTTCGTTTATCCTGGTTCAGAACGAGTTTGACTCGATGATCTCTGAGGTCCCTTCCAACCACTACAATTCTGTGATTCTGTGATTCTGTGATACTATGCCAGATTACTGTGGTAAAAAAAAAACCAAAAACCAAACCACAAACAAACGAGGAAAGAATGTCCTCTTTCTAGGCACAAAGCTTTATTAAAATTGGGAAAATGGCACTGTACCTAAAGGTAATACCTTTCTGCTTTATGGTCAAACTTGTGCCTAGTTTCTCAAATCCTTCCTGCCTTATTTCCCTGTCACGGTTTTAGAAGTCGGTACCATCTTTCCATGCTGTACTCATTTAATCTGGGCCTCTCAAATATGCTTTGGATCCCAGTACCTCTATTCTCACCAGTCTGCGACTCTATTAAAAATGAGGCACTGTGCATAACAGGTGGCTATATATTGCATTAAAAATGTATAGCAAGTGGATATATATTGGATGGCAGCAATGGGTTATCCAGTGTACAAATTACTGGCTCCATTTCCCAAGGATGTGATGGAAGCAGTAACTATCGTAATTCTATGATATGATGAAAACAAGTCAATTCACAAATTAATGAGATTATGGTATTGTTTGCAAAGCATTCTGAGTATGTATAAATGCTAGCTATTAATTACTGTAATAACTCACTCAGGCTGGAGTCTCCCTGGCCAGGGGGGCTGTAAAAGTGGGTGATGCCAAGATCTCCATGACAGCAGCCAACTCTTGCAACTTTATGGCAGTTCTTGCAAAATCTGCCCGTTTTCTGAGCGCTTTCGCTCCTGCAACGATGCAAACACCTTGAAGGCCTTGCTTTCCTCTTGTAAGGTAATAATTTCCCAACGACTGCGGGAGAAAAATCTAGGAAGTTCTTGCGCTGTGTTCCTTCCTAACGTACGAATTTCTTAGCAAAGTAATGTTTGGGGGTTTTTATTTTTTTTTAGTATTTCCTTGCCCCAACCTCCTTTGATAAGCAGGGGAGCGGCGCCTCCCGGGGAGATGCGGTGTTTCCGAACCCCCCTCTCCTCGTTTTTCAGCGGCGGGGACAGATACCGGCGGATGGCCGGTGAGGCGGCAGAACGAGTGCCTGTCAGGGGGGGGGTAGAGCCCGAGGCTGCCGCTCCCTGAGGAGGCAGCGCCGGTGTGAGGCGGGGGGCGGGAAGGGGGACGACAGACGCTCTCCTCACAACGAGGCCGCCCCGCGCGACCCCACGTCGCTAACGGCAACCCGCGCGGGCGTGTGGCACGCTCCACCCCCCCCCCCCCCCCCAGCGTGTGCGCGCGTTGGAGCGCCTGGGCACCGCTAGGGCGAAGAAACGGGTGAGGGGCGGGGAAAGGCGCGCGCCGCGTCGTTGAGGCGGCGCTTGCGCAGTCCCGCCCCCAGAGCTTGGCGCGGCGCCACCACGAGAGGAGGAGGCGGGCCGAGGGGGGGCTCGGCGCGCATGCGCGGGTGGCGGCGGGTGCCCCCCCCTTTCCCCNNNNGCGTGTATGTGTGAGTGTGTGTGAGAAAGCGTGTGTGTGTGTTTCGCTGCTGCCGGCTCCCCCGCAGGAGCACAGCCCGGAGGCGGCGAGCGGCACTGAGCCACCGCGGGTGGAAGGGAGCCCGGCAGCCGGACCGGCTTCCCCGTCCTCGCACCCCCCCTCCACCGTTTATCTATCCATCCCTCCCTCTCGCAGGTGAGCTGGGCTATCGCGGGGAGGAGGAAGGAGGAGGAGGGAGCCGGGCGGCCGGTGCCCGCCTCCGCGGGGCAACCGCGGTGGGGCTTATTGTCCGGCTCCTCGGGGGAGGAGGAGGAGAGAAAAGAGGCTTAACCCGGGCTCGCACGCCGGGGCCCTGACGGGCTGCCGGCCGGGGATTGGAGGCGCTCCGTCCCCTCCCAGATCCGGGGAGGGTCCCGGCCCCCAGCCGTCACCCACCCCGCCGCCGGCCGGCGCTTCACGGGGCCGCGCGCTCCGCCGCCCACCTGTCGCCCGCCTCCTCACACGGCTGCCGCGGGGGGCGGCCGGCAACGGGGTGCCGTGTCCCCCGTCCCCCTCCCTTCCTCCTGGCGGCTCGGCAGCGCCCTCTCCCCCGTCAGCGTCCGCGGGGTGCGTGTGTGTGTGGGATTGTGTGTGTGTGTGTGTGTGTGTAGGGCGACGGCGCTGCCCCCCCCCCGCCTCCCCGGGGTCTTGCTGCAAGATGGAGGGATGCGTGGCTGTGGAGCGAGGCCTCCAGTCGTTTAACAACACCACCCCCCACCACCCCCCGCCTCCGCTACCTGCTTGAGGTGCCGGAGAGCAGGTTGCGGCCTGGATGGTGGAGGGACGCGGGGAAGTTGTCCCCCCTCCCGCTCTCTGAGGAAGCGGGAGGGGGTTTGGGGGGAGTAGCCGCAGGCTGGGCCGAGGGGGCTGTTTGCGTGTGTGTGTGTGTGTGGGGGGAGGGATGGAGAGAGGTGCGTTCCCCCGTGGGTCAGCGGGCTCTGCGCCGCGGCGGGGCCTGAGGGAGGCCGGGGTGGAGGGAGGTGGCGCGGTGGCTGTCGCCGTGAGATACCGCTATCCGGTCAGCCCTTCCCCGGGGGAGGGGGGCTGGGGCACCTTCCCGTTGAGTGGGGCCAAGTAACGGCGACAGGAGGGGTAGGGCAGCGCGACCCCGGGCGGGGCTGGGAGGGGTATCCAGGGTATCCGCTCGGTGTAGCGTTTCTTTTATATAAACCGGGGTAAGTTCAGAGCACCAGCCGTGCGTTTCCTTGCAGTAGACGGGGATCTTGTTTTAGAGGGTGGACAAATGGATGTTGTTTGTGTGACGCGAGGCGTGTTTGGCACCTTTATTTTCTGGCAGCAGATGCTGGAAAAGCAATTATGTGGACGTATTTTCAACCAAGATGAGTGGTGATGAGAGGTAATGGTTTGGAGTAACTTGTCCCTGTGTGTTTAATAGTAGTCACGGGCCTGTTGAAATTCCATGGATGTGTTTATCTATTTGAGACACCCCTATGCTGACAAAAGGTGCCTTTGCACAGGTCTTATTCCCTGCCACCTTTCTGTGTCTATGCTAAACTAAGGGGCTTTGCTGTCACAGGTAGCTAGAAGAGACTATTTCTTTTCAAATGGGCTAGGTGGATAAGCAGGCGATCAAATGTTCTGTAGACCTATGGTTTTTGAGTTTCTCTCGAGACTGGAAGGTGTTATAGGATGCATAACGATTATTTTCTTTTTTTTCCTTGTCACTGTCTGCCTCCGTAGCTCACTTCATTTTAGTAATATTGTGGTGGTATTTTGTTTCGAAGCAAAATGGGCTTAACTTTCTATTCACATCACAGTGGTTTGCAGCCTTTTTTGATATATAGATGTATTGTGGTTTTTAGTGGTTGTGCGCATTTTTGTTCAATGAACTTTGACTCGCTAGTTGTTATTTTTAATCTTTTTAGGTTTCAGCAGGCTATTAGAAATAATACATGGACCAAAGGTTGAAAACTACTGACACTATTGTTGGTTTTGTATTATTTTCATCAAATGGTTTAATTTTTGGCCCTCTTAAACCACCATCAAATACAGAACACTGAGGAGTAGAAAAATATATTGTTTCCCAGAGCTTTCTTTTGAAAACATAGATTTTTTTTTTTTCATGTATTATTGTAAGATTTAGTATCTATGGTAATGTAGCCAGAGGACTTCCATAGGCACATCTACATGAGCTGTTCTGCCTTCAGCCCTGCTTCTCTAAATTGATATGATCCACACGGATGCTAAAACTGCTTCAGTGATTTGATACCATCAAGTACCACAGTATAACATAGTACAGAAGTTGGTACTTGCTTGTGATCTTTACTAGCAGTACCTTTGGTTACTCTGAAAAATATTTCATGTTTCTGGGATAAATAAATGTCACTTGCGTTTGTTGGTTTTGTTATTTGTGTTTGGTTTTGGTTGTTTGGGCTTTTTTAAGAGAAATCTTTTGCAGAAGCAAAACTATTACTGCTTTGTAAAGCTTCTGCGCATCCCTGCATGTGGGTTGTCTGCAGTCTTGCTCGGAAGTTTGCTAAAGCTAGGTCACTTGAATTGAAAGAGTGCCCTCTGGTGACATCTGTGTTTGGAGTTTGAACTATGTAAAGGAGCACTCCTGCTAGTCTGAAATTAAATATTCCTCCCCCAAAAGCTGGAGATGTATTCTGCACTGAAATGCTGTTGTGGCATGGCTGAGATGAGGGACAAGCAGTCGCTTGCAAATACCCATCAAAGATGTACAGCAGTCATTTGGAGTCCTTTAGCCCCCTTGTGAAATAGTCTACCTTGTAACTTACTTTGCTGGATTTTGATAAGCAATGTTTGATTCCTCAGACCAATGGAAGGGGAAAAAAAACCCCAAACCCTCTTTATGAGGGTATCCTGTTTACTATCAGGTTGTTTTGGTTTTTTTTCTTCTGAAACCTGCATTTGTGCAGGAGAGATCTTTTCCTTTCCACGCTTACATCTTGCTGGTGACTGAGTATGGTGTTTGGATGTGTTATTGATCTTGATGTTGCTCAGCACCAGTGAACAAGTATGAAGTTACAGGGCTAATTCTTTAAATTCACTTACTTGTGTAAACTTTTATTTTAAAATTGACTATATTTGTAATAAATGTGTTTAAGACTTCAGAAAGCTAATGAAGTTTTTATGTCCTAATGTTCTACTTGACATGTCTTTGAATATTAAAACATTTGAATTGATAAGGACACACCTCCATCTTAAACAGTTTCTTCCTCTATTTTTTATTTTTTCATTGAGATTAGGGATTAATCTTTTCCTTTATATTTGCTTGAAGCTGAGTCATTTGGGCTCCTCCTTTCATTCAATAGATACAGCTGAGTTGAAAACTTCCTTTAAGGGTGGGGAGTGTAATTGGTTGCATTTTGTTGAAGTATAAGACATCAAAGGCATGGTGTGTTTCTGATCTGAGTGTTGGCTTAGAAAAGATACTTAAAAATGCATTTTCAAAGTAATGAGAAAACGTTTATGTTAATAACCTTTACATTTAGGTATCTGGAACTGCTGCATTAGAAATAATCTTTTAGTATTAATACATGTGTAGTATTTATTGCATGAACAGAAGCTTTGTGTGCTTTATGTTTTGTCTATTTATGAACTAATCACCTTAAAAGACTGCTAAAGCAAGAGAGTCTTAGTGTTACAGTTGGGTGTTTTAAGTAGATGCTCTGTATGCTTATTCCCCTAGAATGTGCGGATGTGTGACTGCAATTCTTTTTCCTTTACAAAGATCCTTAAAGGGCCTGGTAAGGACTCCAGGGAAAATGGCACTGGAGTCTTTGTGGGCAAGCTGGTACCTCCTAGTGTTCTGCTGAGCAGAAAGGGGACATCTGAAACTGGATATTGAGGGGTGTCGGATAAAGGGGCTTGCAACTCTTGCTGCTGCAGTGGCAGCCCGGTCACTGGGCTAAGCTAGTGACAGCAGCTTTGTGCAGTCAGAAGGAGCTGTATAAAGCGGAGAGGGTGGCCCAAAGTCACAGAAGGAGAGGACGTAATCAGCAGCATGGTACCTTCTGAAAATTTGAGCTTCTTGCTGTGACTTTCAAAAGTTAGCATGGTGCAAATGATGGTCGTTGAACCTGCTTGCTGGTTGAGGAAGAGGGACACTGTTTCCTGTCAGTTTATTAGGACAGTTTGTCTAGGGAAGCTGACCTATCCACTGAAACTTACACTATAGGAAAATAAAATACTGTGAAATCTAGTGGGCCATTACTAAGTATTTTAAAATACAATGTTCATTACATGTATAAAAGGTTAGTGTTTACTGTCTTGGGCTCACCGTTCTGAGGTGTGCTGCTCTGGAGTGTGCTCACAGCTGGTCTTTTCAAAACTCCCTATGGCCTTCCAGGTGGGTTGTAGACTGCCAAATGGCACAAATGGTGTCCTTGAATGCATGGAGACGCCTTGAGAATGCTCTCAGAATCCTTGCTATCCCAGCTTTATTGTCAGGATAACTTTTTCCATGGCTGTAACTTCAGTGCAGAGAATTGACTACCTTCATGCTTATTGTGTGCTTTTCTGTAAGTAAGAATAGGATTCCCTTTTCCTTTTCTTGTTGTCTTCCATCCCAACTACAAGAATGACAGTTTAGGTAGAACTGCACGGGAGAAAAAGAAGCTGTGTACCTTGCAGGTCCCAGAAGCTTTGCCCCTGTTTCTGTGGGGCTGCACCAGTCAGGCTGTGTTTTGGCTTTGTGACTGTGTCAGATGCATTAAGTTTTCAAGGTTTCCTGCCCCGGAAAAATCTCTGTGTGTGTTGCAGCGCAGGTCTAGGTCTCTGCCTGTCACTCTCAGGCTCCAGAGCTGCTCGGTCAGAACATCAAGAAACGCTCTTGTCAGTCTCTCGTATGCATCGTATTTGTGGTTTAAAAACCTGCTTATTTCTCAGTGGTAAAGAGCAGTCTCCTTTGTTACAGATTAAGCATGTAACATGGCAGTTGATTTGATGCCAAATTTGAGAGAGCAATGAATCTGTTGCTGTTTGATGGTTAAATGGAAGCGCACACCCCACCACCACCCCACCTTTTTTCCTCATGGAGGCAGATACTGCTTGTAGTCCCCTATGATAGGATTCATCTTGGTGCAAACTCTTAAGAATAGTTATTTATTCTGTTTCTTTGAAGTGTCAGACTTGTGACCTATTCTCTCTGCCCGTTTCAGAGTTTTCTTTATATGTGTACATACGTTTAGATTTTGTAGGCAGTGTAAGCTTTAGATTGCAAGTGGGCTGGGAGAGGCATATGCCTGCCCTATTTTCTCTGGTCTATCTGGGGAGACTGTAAGTCTCCCCCACATATCACAAGTGTGACCACAACAGTTAGTGTAGCTCAGTGTCTCATCAGCATGTAGTTGAGATTTGAACATGGATTAGAACAAGCTGGCTGAAGTTCAATCCAGATAAAATATACATGATGATGTGGATGTAATTATCAGCCTTCCTAATTGAAGGAGTGCATTTGCCATTAGGTAGAAGTGTTAGTGCCCTCTGGTGACTTGAGTTTATTAGTTGTTGTTCTTAGCAATCCTATTGAAGCAGTAAAACAATTTTTTAAAAATCTTTGACTAGAAGATTGAGAACTCCTAACCTGATTAGAGCTGACTAGAATTTGGCTGGCAGTGGTCTCTGCCCCTCCTCCCATTGGTTTTAGATGGTTACAGCAGTTCCTAGTGCAAGTAATGAGAGAGAACTGGTGGAGAGCCTGGGCCCGTTAAGGAAGAGAGAAGAGCGTTCCCTGGGGGTAAGCAGAAATGTCAGAGAGGGAAACTGATAATTTGGCTTGCTATGGGGTCCTCTGCTGAAAAGTGGTTGGCCAAATTTAGTAGTTCCTTGAAGCCTGGAATTACCTTTAGTAATTCCTCTTCACTTATACTGCTGTCTGAGGGCTGAAGCACTCAGAGTGGCAGACAAGAAATACCTAACGGGGGTTGCAGAGGAGAAGTCTGAGGTGTGCTGGCTTTCATGCTGGAACTCCCTTTTAAAGCGATTTGGAGGCAAAATGTGGTGCAGAAGGTTTTGCTGGATTTGGAACCATCTCAGAAGGAGTTAGTAGCGCTGATGCTTTGGGATGTATGTGTTACCACTTTTTCTCTTTAATGGAGCTGTGGTATTGGCAGCAATCAATTAAGTCTGAAGTGACCTAGGACTGGCTATCAGTTCTCTGACTGTTGTAGTAGTGTGGCATTAAAAGCTGTTTGATTTGTGACTACCTCATTATTCATTAAGGGATAGCTTTGTGACTATGGAATTTGTTCTCCTCATTGAGACGGGCTCAGATTGATCATGCTGGGGAAGAAGAATATTGATCTTTTTTAAAAGCTGAAGGTGTATTTTTTAGATAATAATGGCTAGATAAAACTGGCAGAGATCCTGAAAAAGTGATCTTAATGCAGTTTGTAAATTGGATTGCACATTATTTAGGTGCCCAGGGTTTGGGATAATTGTCTAAACTATAGTATTATATTTTCATTTAGATTTAGAATAAGTGGTGTAATGTCACAGAGTGACTGGAGTAGGACCAATAAATGAATAAAGAGAACTAGTACAAAGCACATTTTCTGCTGTGATACAAACTTTTCAGATTAATGTGTAGGCAGGCAGAAACCTCAGGTGAAAAGCTGAAAGTCTCAATTTGCTAAGTTTTTCTTTGAAAGCTTCATGTGTGAATTTATATTTGAAGAGACATGTAAGCACAGGTGGACTCCCGACTTATTAGTTCCATGTAAAACTCAAATTTGTAAACCTTTTAAATGTTGTGTTTCTAGTCCACTTGTTTTATTGCCAAGTTAATAGTTTAATCTTCTAATTGCTCTTAAGTTCTGTTACTTGCTTGGTAAAGTCTGGGTCCTCCACAGTTCTAAAAAATTTAAATTGGTTTCTAATTGAATGAGGTTTTGACCCCACATGCAATGGGTCAGCTTATTTATTGGTTGCTCACCTCTCTCACCGTTTTGGCAGAAATACTAGTAGGGTGAACTGCATCAGGGAACTTACCCAGCTAAGAAATTAAGCTGCTTTTTATTTTTTTTCCTTGCGTTGTTTTTAAGTTTGATGGTTTCCCCAAACAGTTTATTCTTCAGCCATACAAAATCTTGCACTGATGTCATAGCAGAGAAAGGAATGAAAAAAGCAATTAGTGGTGGAGATGACTGGCAAGTAGAAAATCAGTGTTCCCATAAACCAGTTGAAATCAATTAAGTGGATCAGTTGGCCCTTTGATTATAGGTGAGCTTGTGGTGTGCTGATTTCTGGTACCGGAGCACAAGCTCAACTCTATCTTGACTCTCTAGCTGGGTTTGCAAGTCTGGGAACTTGGGTAAAAGGTCTTAGTTTCAGATTTTGTGCAGAAATATTTGAGGCATTATAGGATCCTTGTGACATTTCTGATAATTCCTTTTGTGTAGAACTGTCCTTAACAGTTATTGCATATTTTACAATATGCTGGTAGAGTGAGTTGGGAATGATGATGGTGTTACTGGAAATTTGGTAATATAGCCATTTGTCTGATTAAGCAAAACGAATCTAGAAGCCTGTGAAGTATTTTGGTGATTCCAAAAGCACATGCTTCCCACCTTTCTTGTGGGAAATGTTAGAATGCTCATAGCACTGCATAGTTGCCTAAGTGTACATTTTGGATCTCAAAATGCACATAAATTGTTTGAAGTGCCAAATCAATAGAAGAAAAAATGGCCCAGAGATTTGGGCTAGTCTCTCTCCCATTAATGCATCACTGTTTTGTGCTGTCATTAATTAGTAACTCTAATATCATGAGGTGTATTGATAAAGCATATGGTTAAGTGGATGACTCATAATCATTCTGTTTCCTGTCCTACTCTGTCACATAATTAACTTTCTCTGTGTGGTTAAAGGGCATCTGAACTGTGCTGCTGTTGCTAGCAAGTCCAGACCACTCTGCCAACAACCTTGTCTTTGATTACCAGCCAGTTTTCCCATGTGCTTTGTTGGTAAGTATACCTGAGTGGTGGCAGCTATGTCATTTATTTTTAGAATAATAGTCACCTACTTTTAGACTGGCCATTTTGTTTGGGTGTTAGTTGTCAGGCTTGCCTGGTAAGTACCTTTAAATAATTATGATGCTCTTGTTGATCAAACTTTTATGGAAATATATCACCAGGCGTTTTGGAAAGGGGTACTGTATAAGAAGATGAAATCAGTCCTTCCATTCAGTTGAGATGATCTTCAAGTATCTTCTGGAGCACAGAATGCAAAATTACTGAAGGCTTAGCATGGTTTCTTCTTAGCTGCGCAACAGCCCTGTGCCTCTGAGAACCATGAATGTGGTGGAGAGCGAGCAGCCTGAAACTTGAGATGCTTGTTAGGGCAGATAAAACCTGGGCCTTGCAGGTCTGCCTTAAGGTAGGATAAGGATAAATATTACCTAGGTATAAGGCTTTATTATTACTTTTTAATTTGCCATGCATGGGTGGTGTCAGGTGTGCAGTTTCTAATGAAACCATTTTCCATTTTATTTATATGATAATATCAAGTGTCCTTCTGCAGTAGAAATATTTTTGCTGCTTCCTGTTTGAAAAGTGCTTGGCTAACCACCCAGCCCTATTGATGGTACATAATTTCTTCTAATCCACTTCTGGTGTTTTTTTCCTCCCAGTCTGGGTCTATTTCAATTTTATTTTGAACAGATTTTGCCAGATAACTCTTTGATTATAGATTCTGGTATTCTTACTGATATGCCTTACTAAAAGTGATTACTAATGGACAATAACTTTCTTTCTGATCCAGTCTAGTGTATGGCATTTCCAGTCATGGTAATAGATAATTTTTAGTGGCACTTTAAATAAGTATGTATTGTGTTACATTGGACAAGGTCTTCGTTACAAATGTGCCAAAGGTAGTAGCAGTACCGAATGCAATCACAGTATGAAACTGTGATTCTTTCATTATTTTTTTTTTAATATACCCATGTGTAGATCTAGCTATGCTGGCAGGAAGTTATTTTGTTTGTGGAAGTTGTTCAGCTCTACTGGCAGTATCTATTACAGTGTTCAAAGTGTTCACCCAGAATACTTCTAAAGGACTTTTGAGAGTAAAATTATGTTAACCAAATTGTAGTCAGGAGATCAAACAAAAAGGCAAGCTTGATACTGTTTTTACTTGACGTGGGCGCCAGATATACAATGTTTTATGAAACTGCAGGCATATTAAAGTGATATTAAAGAAGTGGAAAAACTGCTTTTGAGGTACAGTATTTCTTTACCTTTGAAGAACGGCAGCTATTCATAAGCAGATAGGGAGCTTCAGGACATGCTTGCAGATAGCACTTCCTCAATGTCTGCATGTAATGGCATGCCATTGTACCTAATTAACTCGCTTACTTTTTTTTTTAATGTGGGTAGGATCTGTGTGATGACAGAACTCAAACTGTATTTCATGCTGTGACTTGTGTTTAATATTTCTGAAAACTCAGTCTTGGCTCTCTTCTGAAGCTATCTTAGTGGTAGGAAGGCTTCTTCATTAGTGCCTAGTTCATGTTTCAGATAAGATAATTTAACTTCTTTTAAAAAAACTATTCATACATCTGTGTATAAGCTAGCATTCAGGGACTTCAGTTTGTTAAAGAGATAAGTCTAAAAATTCTATTAGAGATGAGTAATTGGAACTGCTCTAGTTTCTTCTCTTTGGTTACGGATGTTGTATGACTAGGAGAAGGAAAAGAAGCATCTGTGTACTTGTTTTTACATGATCTCAAATTATTTTTTGTATGTACAATGGAAAATTTTAAAGTATTTAAGGTGACATTATGCCAGGACATCTAGAAAAATGTAGCAAAAATATTTTTTTTTTTTCCACTGTGAAACTGTGTGCCTTCCCTGTTCAATTTGATTAGCTTATGGGAAAAAAACTGGAAAGCCCATGGGTCTGGAAGCAGAATTGTACACTTACAGCATGTGCTTGTTATAGGTCCAAAGTGAATATATGCAAAATGCGTATAAATTTTTAAAGTAATTTAGACTTAGTGTAACAAAGGTGTGTGCGCTAACGGTTTGTAGCTGACACAATTTTGTTGAGGAATAATTCTTGCTCTGAATTTTATAGCTTAGTTATAAGACAATAGAGACATTAATTGAAAAGGTATTGCTGAGGCCAAAAAAACCCAAAACAACATTATAAAGGATAGCTTAGGGAAATACAAAATCTGTTTGTATTTTGTCATGTGTTATGCTAAGCTAGACATAGAAATCTAGTTAGCTTATGTTGTCATATTGCTAAAAAGGGAAGCTTGTTTGATAAATAATGCAAGTAGCTAACATGAAAGATGTCTTGCTAAACTTTTGTAAAATCCATATTTATTTGTAAACAAGGGTATATTGTAGAGAAATTGAGAGATTTAAGAAATTACTTCAGCAGTACCTATTTTTTTTTTTAAAGCTAGCTCTTATTTTCATAACTTTAGAAAAAAACCTGTGGTTTTACATACTTCTTATTCTCCTCTTTCTATGAAGTGATAGTCTTAAGTGGAAAACAGAATCAGGCAATAATGGAGTTAAAGGACAGAAGTGAGATCTCTCCAGGTAACAGGAAAAAGACTTCCCTTGCTGTCTTGGAATGTGCTGGAGTTCCTGTGTTGCTTTTGGGTGTCAGATTTCTGTGTGGGCTAGTACCGAATGTCACGGATATCTTCTTGATTTTACTTGTTGGAGTGAGGGATGGAAGATGAGGAGAAGTGATGGGCTTCGTCAACTGAAGTTTTTGTTGCTGGTCTCTTTCTCCGGTGTCGTCTTTCCCTATTACATTCCAGGTCATTAATGGAATTGGATATCTTTTTTCCCCCAGGGCAATAGGGCGTGTTTCTATGATCTTATCATTAGACTAGCTGATCTAGTGGCTTTCTTTGTGGCTTTTTCTGTATTTATGATTCTCCTAATGTTGGTAGAAGTGCTTTGCTTACAGGAAGAAAATTGCAATCTTTTGGAATTTATCATTGGCATCTTGGCTAATGCAGAAGACTTTTTAATGTAACAATCCTCAAAATCAGAAAGCACATCTTGGAAGATAAAAAGGTGTTTTGCCTAGGCTGGAGATGCCATTTGCAACTTGTGTTCTTTTTGGGGCATGGGGCTGGGTTGAGCATGCAGTTGGGTTCCAGAGTGAGTTGATATTGAGTTTGCTTCATTCCTCAGTGAGGGACCTGGTTTATGTGGCAATCTGTGGTAGAGCAGCCCCATTGCCTGCTATTTGATAGCTTTGTCAGATATACGGTGTTTAGCCACATGCAACTCAGCAGGGAAATCCTGCCCTGCTGGTGGAAAAAACTAGGTTCTTAAGATCGAAAAGATCCTGTAAATCGTTATATGAATATTGCATTTAAATTGGTAGCTGCATTTGCTGTTTTTGCCGAGATTGTTTTTCTCTGTCTTGGAGGTAGTGGAAGATAAGTTTGTGTAGCTCATTAAAATATCTTAGCTCTTAAGTGATAAAGCTGTTTCAAAAGTATACCATCTGCCAAAAACACATTAACCATTTTGTGGCTAGAGACTCCAGTTGTGTTTCAACAGTAAGATACTGATACTCAGTTTGTGATGTGGCTGGCTCTCATTTATGTTTAAATAACATTCAGGACCAAAATGAACCTCCCCAACTTGGCAAGCTGAATATGAAACTAACTAAAAAAATTAAAGTATTTCCTAAGTGCAGCCAAGGTATTGGCTTTTTTTGGCCATTCTTTTAGCAGGTAAGAGGCAACTCACTTCATGGTAGTATAGAATGGGGAAACAAATTAATTTATGTGTTTTTTTTTTTTTTAAACAAACAAAAATTGTTCACAAAAGTGGATGAGCTTGGCTTTGAGACAACACTGAAAGATCTGCTTTTATTTAGTTAAAATATATTTATTTAAGTGTAGAAAAAAATTATCCTTGTATTAATTTATTTCACCAGATTATTATAGGTCAGATTTACAAGATCGTCATGGGCAGTATCAGTTGAATCTCTCATGGTGTTGACACCATGAAGTGTGGCAGTATCACCAGGTATCAAAACACAATGAAACCTTCTGTCAAAGACCTAGCAGGGCTAGGAGAAATGGGTGTCTCTCTTTGCTTCTGCCCCTCTGTGATACCCAGCTGATTTGCTGTTAGTTGCTTATTGGACTCTATTTCACAACATGAGGGGTCGCAGCTTTTCTTTCCTGTTCCTGGATTATGGCCTTCTATTGCCAGTACACTTCATTTCTCATTCTGGGGTCCGTGGGCTTTTGAACCTCTGAATGTTTGTTTGGCAGTCTTGCTTTTCTCTGTTATTTTTTCAGGAAGGACGAAATGGGCTGTGATCTACCTCTGCTGCCTGTTAATGTTGGAGGGGAGAGGCCACATGAATAACATCTTTGTTTGGGCTATCTGAGTATTCATCGCAATGCTGCCTTTCCTAGCTAGGAGAACATACCCATGCCACAAGTTGATTGCTTGAAGTGATGCATTTCAAAATAGCTTTCTGTGACTATTTTGCAGGATCTTCTTTGTACTTACTATGAAGTAGAATGTTTTTGTTGGAGGCTTGAAGCCAAGTTTTGTCAAATCTTGCTAGAAGGAAATAAGGGGAGATTCAAACAAATCTCAAGGTGTTTTTTTAATAATGTTTATCCAATCTTTCATATATTTTTTTAGATTCAAAAAAAATCCACATCAAGAGAGCAAGAAATGAAGTAGATTGTGTGGTTTGATTCTGCTTGAGCAGTATATTTGGACATGCTTCTTTCTCTTTGAACGTACACACTTTTTAAATTAGATCGTTAATACCTTTTGTGTTTTCCTTAATCTAGAGAATCAGAATACTTTAGAGGGGGACATCTGTGAGGGTCATCTAGTCCACACTGTTGCTCAGGGCATGGCAAAGACAGTTATTGGTAGAACCATTTGAAAATACTGCAATGTAAAGTACTTTAATACATCTTGTTATGTCATCAAGGAATACCTCTGAAATTGCAAGTTTACACCATTTCTAAGCCGGGAATCAAATTCACTCCTTGCTACAATATAGCAGTGACAAGGTAACTTGCCTTAAACTCCCAATAATTGGGCATTAAAAATTCTTAAATGGAGCAGAATTTAAAAGCACATGATTCTGCAAACAGGATTCTTCAACTGGCAGCCCATGGGCTGTGGCCTGTTTCTGCAGAGCACCAAAATATCCCACTGGCAACTGGGTTCCCTGTTCAGCTCTCCCAGCTCAGTTTGTTTCCCTGCGCAGCTTTCTCTTCACTGGGGCTTTCTTGTTGCTTCAAGCAAAGCTACGCGCTGTCTGGTGTGCACTGACCACTTATTTCTTATGTTGACAGGTTTCCTTGAACCTCTGGGACAAAGATGGTTTAAATGTTAACAATGATGAAGTGATATCAAATCTTTGTGAAAATTCTAACTTCGTCTACTTGTTCCAAATACTTAAAAACTTTTTCTCAGACCCTTTCAGTTCTCTATATTAGTCATGGCCTTTTCTCATGTTTTCCCTCCTGTTCAAGGTGAATCTTGTGTGACAGCAAAAATACTTGTCTTGGCCAAGCTGTGTATTAGGGTGGCTGAAATATTAAATTTCTTTTTAACTAAAACTCTTGAGGCAGCAATAAGGGGCATGACAGGGTTTCAAATAAGTGTTGTATTTTCATTTAGATGAGATGAAGAATTAACTTTAATTGTTTTGTCCAGAATGGCTAATCTCTGTTGATTAAGAGAAAGCCAGTGCTATTGATTAGAAGTCCAGAAGATCACTTTTCCATAGAACAGGAGAAAAAAGGCTTTTGTGCAAAGGACAGAACTCCTGCAAATTTTCCTGCCAGAAGCTGCTAGAGGACAGGAAAGCTTACCTGGTAGGTGTTCTAGGATCTGAGGATCTTTGCTTTTGTTCTAATTGTGATTCCCCCAAGATTTGCGCTACTCCTTTGTTTTAGCACTGTGATGATTTTGGTGATACTACACAGGAAAGCAAAGCATTTTCTAATCAATATGCTACGATAGAGCTGTTAGTACTAACTGAAGTAGCAGTTTATAGTGGATTTTTTTTTTTTAAGGTGCTAGTCTGTGAACCTTTTAAAGATGCATTTAACATCACTGAATGGTCCCATAATAATGGTTTTTGTATTCCTAATTGTGATACCCTACCATCTCATGCTGTGGGCTTTCTTGCATTATAGCATTGTAGATTTTTTTCTTTTATCAGTTAAAAGATTAACACAAAGATGAACGTAACTTTCTTTTTCGTTGAATGAACTGTTAACACTTTCTTAATGAAATCATGCTGTTTATCAGCTATAAAACAGTAGATTTACATTCAAAACACCATTTTATTCCAAATCTCCATTCAAACTATACTGTATACAGGCTATCTCTGTCATTGCTCTTGGACCCAAGTTTTCTGTTTGTATGTTTCTGCACTTAAATCAATTTTTAATGCATGCATCTATTGATTTGGCAGAAATGGATCCAGCTGCATTTCATAAGCTGAAGGATATGTTTAAGTAATAATTATCCAGTCATCCACTGAATATCTCAAATATCCAAGTAGAATTTGGGTAGGATATCACTTGTGAACTTAGTGCTGAGTTTGTAGTGCTGGAGTAATTTTTAAAAGTCCTGCTTGACAAATTGTATCGAAGGCATATTGGAATCTTTGGGCAAATAAGCTGGACTTGACTCCTAAATACTGAAAAGACCAGCAAATGCTGCTGTTCTGTCAGCAGCTGACGTGCTCTTAGAGGCATATAAAAATTCCAGGGTTCTCCATGCTTTCTGTGAGATCCGTAAGGAAACGCTTGTCCCTTCTTTCATCATGTGTAGCTGGTCTCACTTGGCTTAAGCGTCTACAGCCTGTCTGTACCTGTCAAACCATGCGGGCCAATCAGCCTTGTGTGTACATGAGCATCTTGTGCATCTACAAACAGAATAGCATTGCTCTACCTCCTTAGGAAGTAATTTGAGAATTTATTTTATGTCCTTGGTCCCTGGTTAGTTGAAAGCTGTTGCGTGGGATGTAAAGAACTTTATAATTTATCTTCCCCCTGCAGTTTGCCTTTTTTAGCAGTTTTGCAACAAAAAATTGAGGCTTGCTTTTACTACCAGTAGAGGTCTACAAATGGTTTTGCATAGCTGGTTCTTGTGCTTTGCTAGCTGTGCTCATCAAATTAATGCTTGTGTTACATCTCAGTGTCTTTTTGATGTCTTCTGGAAAACATTGTGTTCTACATCAGTTATACAAGTGCTACAAACTCTGTAGTGATTATGTAATTCCTTCTTTAAAGCAGATCTTTCATCAATAATGTAGATAAATGGTGTAGAAATACTTCTACCACGGCTCTCACTTGTACTGTCCGTTTACCTGAAATCACATTTAGTTTTTCTGGTGATTCAACTGTTGTTGTTAGTGCACACGAAATAAGGTGGGTATACCAGAATTTCAGGCTTTTAAATAAATTCCTGTCTGCCTTGAGTATCTAGTGGTTTTCTTGAAAACAAGAAAAAAAGTCTGATAACATCTTAAAAATATACTATCCTTCCTCATGAAATTGTTCATTTTATGCTCGGTCTCCAATTTCAGGAGCTTTGACTAGAACCTTGGCATCTGGCTGGGCCAGCTGACAAATCCTCAGTGGATTTGTGTGGTGGCTCTCAACATTTAAAACAAGGTCGCAACATCCACTTGGTTTGTTGTAGTCCTCAATTTGTGTGAATTAACTTATATTTCCTCAGTTTCTGTATCATTTTTTTTTTAGGCAGATGCTTTGGTGGTCAGCAGTTACTGGCTGGTCGTGGGTGAAGAAAAGTATTTAATATTAAACTATTGGAGTTTGGGTTTTTACCAGCTGTCTCCTCAGTTGCCTGATTTACTGAGGTTCTTCCAAAGAGAGTTAGAAATGTGGGAAATATGTGGATGCTTGAATGGATAAATAACTGGTTTGTGTATTGTTTGCTTGTAGGAGTTGGATGCACTGAGCTTGACACTCTTTTGTAAACGAATGCATGGGATACTGGCACAGGTGGAAGATCCAGCACTCTTTCCCAAATGTCTGTTTTATTTCCACGTGACATTCATCAAACTAAATATGGGCAATTCATATGCTATTAGTTTTTCCTGTTAGCATCATTTCTATAGCAACGGTGCAAACTTCCATATAGAGCTAAAAAAAAGAATAATTATAGAGAACAATGTTGAAATGTTGTCATCACAGTTGTTATTGATAAAGACTACTCATCTCCCTGAAAGCTGAATTTTAAACCAGACTAAGATGATGTGTATCTTGTACAAGAAAGATTTTCATTGTCTATTAATGCTTTACACAAAAAAATTACAGTAAAATATTCTCTCAACAGTATTTTCTTCTTCCTGAGTGAGAAAGTCAGGCATTCGATGTGAGAGGAGTTTTGCTTTCTTTTCCCTAAATGTAAATCTTTTTTGTCTTACTGTACAAAGGAAGTGTGCAGTATGTACCTAGTCTTTAATTCTGCGGATTTGGAGGCTGTTATTCAGCAACAGTTCGTAGTTTGTCGTCTCTCGCTTGTTAAAAATCTATCCCTGGGATAGTTTGATCATCTCGGTTTTGATTTGGCTGTTTGCAATTTTGACTCTAGCACTTAATGCCTACAGAAGTTTATTCAATCAGTTGCATAGATATTTGAGGTTTTTTTACATCCATATGTGATGTGTAATTTTACAGAGAATAATGAGTCTGGATCCTCAGTCTCAGTTTTCATCTTTTGCCATGTGAGTTGTAGTGATTGTTGGTTACAGATTGCCTGTTAGCCTGTTGACAGTAACAAAACTCATGCTGTCAGTTGTCATCTGTATTATAGAACATGTGAGTGTGCAGTTGCACGTAAAAATTTCACTTAAATATTATTTCCAAATCTTTTTCCTGTGAAGTACTTTTTCTGTTCTGAGAGGAGGTACGTCACCCATTTGGGTCCGTTTGTAAATTGTTATTAAGATTTTCTTCAAGTTTGTCTTCTGCTGGAATTTTCAGTGTTGCCTTATTTGAAATTAAAAAAAAAGATTAAAACAAAGAATATAAAAATGCAGCTTCTAGAGACTTTTCACAGTGAGCATGTTGTGGTATTTTTGCTGATGTGCAGTCTAGAATAATTCTTCCCTAGTCGTGTGTTTGCGTTATCCAGAAATGAAGCAAAACTGTGGATGCGAGTACCTCTGAAAAGAATACTTGGATCTTGAAGTTCATGCTATCAGCATTCAGTGCTTCACTTTTGCATATTCTTATGCATGATTTCTCTATTGAGAACATTGTCCATGGATGTATTCTTACTTTGTTAGTTCCACTGATACCGTGCCTGCACATCTAACCCATATCAAGAATATTTTGCAAACCGAGCATCAGTTAATCAACATGACATTAATCCTTTACTACTCCTCTTGTTTGCAAACAAAACTGATAGCTGCATGGCCATGTGGTGGTTGGAAAAGCTACTTGTGGGAAGATTATCATCTTATAGGACTGGCTAATTAATTAAAGGGATCTGCTTCTAGTTTAAATAATTCCTATTTATTTTTTTTGCCCTCTTTTTACTTCTTATCCATGGAAATAAATGCCAGTAGTTCATATCTTTCAAAAATGTCTCTAGGTTATGATTTCTCCTGTTTTGTGTGTTTGAGGTGAGGAGGGATCCTCCTCTGGTTCCTGATAAGCAAGCCTGATTTTTTTCTTCAGATATTTCAAGAAACATTGCTCAAATTATCAGTAGGCTTGAATTCTGGAGAGGGAGACTGAGGAGAGCAGAACCTTATAATACTTGATGTACTTTCTGTGCTAAAATAATTTGGTTCCCTAACGCTTACCCTTTTGGCGTATGGGAGGAGAAACAAACCATACATCATAACTTCAGATGGTCAGTCTGTTCTGACAGCAATTGTAAAATAATAGCCAGATCCAAAGGAATAAAATGTTCTTCTGTGCACAGTCCTTTCTAAAGAGCTACAAAACAGAATAGAGGCTTGTAGGTGATCTCTGAAGAAAGACACTGGCAACCAGATCATTTGTAAGCAGTTTGTAAGCACAAACTTCTTCAGTTCTTGTGCAGTTATTTACTTAGTGAACCTACATTTCGTCTTTTCACGCTCAAACTCTGCTGGAGAGACCTTTTGTTAGAAGAAAGCAAACCTCTTGCAACCCCCGGCTAAACTTAAATACCATGTACACATGTTCACATTTCTGGCTTAGTACATTTGTTGCCTGCGATGATTCTTTCCTTCTGCTTGATTCATGCCTGCATTGTGGGGGGGCCAGGAAGGGCTTGCAGCTGTGTACCAATGCTGCTGCTAAAATTTGTTGCCTTGTGCTACCGTATCTACCAGTTAACTCTTGGCTGTAAGTCAGTCCACTGAGTATAGCTGGCCTTGAATGGTGGAAGTCAGAACAGTAAGCATCTCCTTCCTATTTGTGCGTAATTTTAAAAAACCTTCAGTTTTGAGCTGAACTTCTTTGTTATTGTTGCAAGTTGATTACAAGATGAGGGAATAGTTTGATTTTTTTTTTTTTTCAATGGGAATTGGTAAACAAGTAGCTTGTGCCCTGGAGAGGGATTTTTCTCCTGGAAAACTTTGTGAGTTTGGGTTTTTTTTCTATAACTTATCTGAGGAAATGGAAGCTACAAGTTGTACAAGTTCTAGAGAGCACTGGCTACTGGAGCACCATGAAGAAGGTATCTTGATAGCTGGCAACTGAGTAAGATATGTTACTATGTATTACCTTAATGTTACCCCTCTTTTCACTTTGCTCTCCCTCCTCCTCCCTTAACCTTTTCCTGGTTTTAGAGAATGAGGTGCATAAAAGCAGCAATAGGATGATCTTGTTGTCCAGGATGACGTGATAATCAAAGTGCTCTGTGGGTAGTGTCCCAGGGTGAGAGAAGAGAATCAAGGACCGTATTTCAGTGCTTTTTTGTGTTTTAAACTTAATTGTCAAACCTAATAAAACAATCTTTTGTTCTGGTTGTTGCTATTTTGTGGATTCTAATTTCATCTGTCTTTGAGCTTAAACAGCTGATACTTCTATGACTATTGTGCAACAGATGCTTAGCGAAAGAGTGAATGTGTGACATAACTGAGTGGTTGTGTGAGAAGGAGTATAGAACATGGCAAGTGTATCCTCGTGCAGATTTCAGTTTGTTAGGATAAGCAAGCTGAGGTCTCCTGGTTTCCACTTCTGCAACAATCTTCAGAGAACCTAGAAGCTCTTCTCTGCATATATTTCATTCATAAACCTTTTGGAAACCAGGTGACTGGGGATTTCATAGTATGTGAAATTTACGTTGGGGATTTGATTATCTCTAATGATAAATTTCCTGCAGGAGCATGGGGCTCTATTAAATTGCTTCAGTTTTTATGTCATCTCTGTGGTGGAATCAGTTTTGCTATCTTAAATTACCTGTTAATTTTATCATGCATACTGAAAACTGAATTAAAGCATGTGTTTAAATGGCTCACGTTTTTCTTTTTTAATGCTGTGTATATACTATCTTTATTCTTACAGTGTAGTAACATAGTTGGGTTTTCTTTTTGTTTTGGTGGGTTGAGTGTAAAACTGAAGAATATAGTTTGGAAGGTGCAATTTGGTTGGACCGGACAAAATCTTCTTTCACAGTTGGATGATCATTCTTTATCCTGCTGCCTGTTCCTTGCTGACTTTGTTTAATTGTGGGGCTTTTCTATGTTTTGGGGTGGGGTGTGTGTTTTGTAGTTTTTTAAATGTTTTTCATTTCATCGGGTTTTTTTGTTTTGGTTTGGGTTTTGGCTTTTTTCTTTTTAGCAGTTACCTCTGGTTTTGCCTTTCAGACTGCAAGCTTTCTTCCCATCTTTAGACATGTTTCTGTCTTTATCTATTTGTATGTGGTTCCTGTGTACTTTGAGAGGTTCTAATGGGAAGTAATTAATAAAGAACCGTGGCTTCTGGATTAAGAGAAGGTGGCCATGCATTTCTCTTTAAGTTAGGAGCATTGGGCAGCGTGCAGCACCATTGAACTGTGGAACGTCCACCTGCTAACTTGATACAGATCCTTGAGAGGTGTGCTCCGTGTGTGAGCCACAACATCTATGTAGTGATGTATGGGAAGTATAATCCATATTCTATTCATCTAAAAAAACCCCAAAACTCCAAGAATCAGACAAAAGTATTTCATAACTGCATGTGTTAGATTAAGGACAGCGTAATTGGAGAATGCATTGAAGTGACAGCATCTTAACCTTGCCATTTTTAAAGTATTTTTGGCCATATTGTTGTGAATTTTTAGCAGAGAGATTTTACCTCAAACCACTAAGGGCGGGAAGCACACAGGAACCCGACACAAGCATTTCTGGGTGTTCTTCATGTAAAGTAGGAATTACAGCACACAAAATGAGTAATTGCAATATATGCTCTTTCTTGTAGCCGTGCATAGTAAGGAACTATAGATTAATTGGCCCACTATGTATTTAGCAAGTTCTGATCAAAAGGGCAGTGAGGCATCCAAGATACTAAAGCGATTCCACAAAGTACTTCCAGACAGAAGGTTCTGCTTGGGTGCATGTTTGGTGCAGGCAAGTGTGATAGTTGCTTGAAGAACCTGAATTTCTGTTTCACTGAACCTCTTACATTGTATTCAGTGATTAGAAGCAATGTTAATTCAGAAAGTGCCAAGCAGTGGAAGAAAAACCACACTTTTAACAGTCAAAGGGGTCACATCCAGAATTAGAATTCAGTCAATGGCTCCAAGATATCACTGAAGCATCTTGAGGTCCTTGTGTGGAGTAGTTGAGTCTAGCTAGGCTGTACTATGCATGGGGGAGCGAAGATTCAGTGAAGCCCAATACGCTTCTGTTCCTTGTTTAGAAAGAAATAGCTTTTTCTGTACTGTTTGTTAAAATATTAGTGAGAAGTTCTGCAAGATCAGGAGCTCAGGTTGATTGAGTCTGGAACTGGGCTTCTGGTTCTTAGAGTGCTGCGGTCCCCAAACTCTTTGGTAGTGGCTCTGCATTTGTAGCTGATGATTAATTCATGTAAGGCACTTCTGTTTTCTTCACGGGGATCCGTGGTCAAAACAAGTGACATTTTGTACTGACATCATGAATACAAACAAATTGGATCTTGGTCATCATGACTCTTGAGCCATTCATAAAATTGTACTGTGGCTATGTTTCATCAAAGCTTTTGTACTGACTGGGCAGGAAGTTTTGAGTGTGATTTTATGGTCATCTTTTAGAATTCTATTTATGCAGTATATTTTTGGGATAGCGTTTGACCCAAGCTGAGACAAAAATATCCCTGGATTGTTCTTTGGAAGGGATTTAGACTTAGGTGAGTCAAATACTCTCTGACCAGGGTTTTTTTTAAATATTCCACACATGGACAGTGTAATGTTTAATATTAAATTTACTTATCTGAAGGTAGTTTTAGCAACAATACAACAATTGCAATGCAAAGTTCAAACGCAGTACCAACGTGATCCCTGTTACTGGTCTGTAGAATAGGCCCACCATCATGATGTTGTGTCCCCAGTCACCAGGAAGGAACATGTGGGTTGAAGCCAGCTCGACCCCGTTGGTCTCTTTGAAATTCCTTTGTTAGTTGTTTAGTTTTTGTACTCTGTGTTGGGCTGAGCCATGTACTCACCCACCCCCATGCTGGTCTAGCTAACTCAGGGAGACGTTTACTTTTTTTAATGAACTCAGGGAGAAACATTTACACCACTAGTTGATTCACTCAACTGTAATATAGTCAGATGATCTCACTGCTCAACTGACATAGCTGTTTATCTAAAACAAAGGCCATCCTCTGGTCCTCTTTGTGTTGAGATAAAGTCAGCTTCGTTGCAACAGCTGTGGTCAGTCACACCCTGCATTATCCCAAGCTTTGTGGGCATGTTTCCCTTGCTCGTCTTCATCCAGCTGCCTTCCATTTTAAGGGTTTATAGGCCAGTCACTGTAATGGAATGATCATCAAATACAGCCTTGGGTGAATATGCAGAAAAAACGTGGACCCATTGAAGACAGCAGACCCTGACCCTGCTTAGTCTAGACACTTTCGTTCTTTGGGTATGATGAATCTTTTTATCAGTATTTTTAGTTTGCTTTTTTTACTGTACAGTATGCGTGGCATGGTGTGTTCCAGGCTTCAGGTTGTTATAAATGCATGCTTAAGTATTTTATGTGTCGCGTAAAACACTTTCAGTTCCACATTTAATGCATTTCTGAGCACAGAGGCATTTATTAAATTGAAGAGGAGGAAAAACAGACTGGAATTTCAAATTTCTGAATGTAATTCAGTTTTTGTAATTGAATATACAGGGTACACAGTGAAAACTGATGTGTGACTCACTGTTGCAATGTGGTGACAAGTCACTTCTCATATCCAACTATGCTGCTCTGAGCAGCTCTGCTGTTGATCCCTTTCTGGTATTGCTGTTTACCACTTATTTTGGTGCTGAGCAGAAGGGTAGTGTAGCAAGCAAATGATTTACTTATTTCAGTCTTAGGATTTTTTCAATATTTGTCTTATACGATGCACTGGCTGAAATTGTTGCTGTAATATTTCATTGTTTTGGAATGGTGATCTCATCTGTAATACTGCTTTCAAAAGTACATTTTAAATGTTGCAAATTCTGAAACTTGAAAGTTGATAAAAGCGTGTTTATAACATATTCAGTACTAATTCTGGCCCTTTCTGTATCTCCACAAAGTGGGAAAAAGTATAAATGTATTCAAACATAATATTGTAATGCAGCAATGGGAACAGAATTGACATTGTGTGGACAGCTTTGTTATGATACAGCCTGGCTGGCAGATGTTATATTTTGTAATTTTTGTTTTCTTTGCATGCAGGCTTTTTCTAAGTGCTTTTCTACTTATTTTAAAAAAAATAATAAAAATCACCTTTTATGTGCGTCATAGGAGTCTCTTCTCAGCATGGTTGCTGATTTCAACCACACTTGACTAAGGGACAGAGTTCTCGCAACTCTCATCACAGTTATTAACTGGGTAGAAAAGGAAAACTCTGTTCAGTTTTCCACTACTCTGGGTGCAGTCCTCTGAGGTGGAAAGTCTATCACACAGTTGCCAGGCTCATTGATCCCATCTATCCTGCTGTTAGATGAATGAGCATGTGCTGCATTCAGACAGTACAGGAGTGTCTGTCTCTGTCTGTCACTCAGAATATGTGGGTAGATGCAAATGAAACTCCTAATAGCTAAGGAAACAGGTAGCAAACTGGAGCTGTTATGTTAAGGGACCGAAGGTAAAGCTTAAGATAGTGTATTAGGAAATAGAGATGGAGGAGAAGTGGCTAGGGCCCGTCTGCGTGCCTAGGGGTTATTTGAGACTAATCATGAGACAACTGGGTTTTAGCGCTGTTGCTGATAGGGGAGTTAGTTTGCTCTTGTTTATCTGAGGCTGCTCCGCCACCTCCATAGACTTCTATGATATGCATAAATTTATTTTAAATAGCACCATCCAAATCCCTCTACAAAAAAAAAAACCCCAAGCTTCAATTTTCACTTGTCCTTGTTCAGAAACACTTTTTCTGCAATTCTCATCCTTGTCACACCCCATTATTATGGGGAAGAGGAAGAACTGAAGCATATGTGAGACAAGGGTCAAATGCATAACCTTTAGCTTGAAATTGGCTTTGTATGATACAATTATGGGCATATAGTGTGGTGAAAATGTGTGAAGTGTCAATTTTCCTTATAGTTACAGTGGTTTTTTTCAGCAGATAAGATGATTAAATTGGGACAAATTTACTATTTTGAACATGTTGAGGACCTGAAACTGGTTTTGGAGATGTGATACCTCTGTCCAGTACTGTCACTACCTAAGTGAAAATTGTGACACATCAGTTAGAGTTTTATTTCCTTGTTTTTCAGTTCAGTAAATGAAAAGGCTATATAGGAAAGAGGCACTAGGGAGCTGAGCATTTGGAAATACTCCACGTGAGACAATCTGAAGGGTAATTGAGATAGGAAAGGACAGGACAGCAGTGACACTTGCAAGACAAAAGATGAGGTATTTTTTTCCCTTCATACAGTCTATTAGTGTAATACCAGCTAAAATCTTAAGTGCTGTTAAGTGTCTTTTTAGTGGAGGAAACACAGTCTTTATTATAGAGTATGTGTTGTGAGTATAATGTTAAAATGAAATGTAGCATCTTCTGTCCTGTGAATGAGACAGTCCCATCAGTGTCTTAAAAAGCAAAACAATGGTAGAATGTGGATGACTCTTCCAAATTGCAGAAATACAGCTCAACGTAGTTCAGATGGAGACTATTAATACCCCCAAATCCTAGAAGCTATTGAACGCCTAGAAGCGTTTGAAACTTGCAATGTGGCTCTCTTTCAGTTGCCCTCCTTTCTGTATTGCATTCCTACAATAATATTTTAAAGTTACTGCTTTTTTTGAGGATATCTTATTATTTAAATATTGCAGTTTCTTGCCTTCCAGGCTTGTTTATCTGACATACCTGGTTTAGGTCACTTGGAGATAGAGCTTTTTGGATTACTTTATTTTGTTTATTTCATTACATAGAGGTCTTAAGTATAAGATGCTATAATACTATTTTGTCATGCAGTATCACTCAGTTACCTGTCACCTTTTCCATTTTTTTGCAGACTGTGTAATAGTTCTGAATTAAGCTACAAAAGTAAAGTGAATTTCATAAATAATAGCAAGTTCTGAAACAGTCACACTTGTTATAAATGTAGACCTATGAAAACTGATGTATAATCATTTTCACGCTAGAGGGCACTAACATCTCATGAAATTTAAGCCCAAACCAGTTTTTTGCTCTCTCTGTAACACTTAGGTATTGGGTAGTCATACTGTTTTTGTAGTGGACGCCAAAGGTTTCTGGTTTTTTGCAGCGTTTTCTCTGTAGAAATGAAAAGTAATAGCATTCTTGCAAGGATGCATTAAAAGTTGTGTGGAGTTTCCTTTGTGTGGGTTTTTGTGTTTGTTTTTTTTTTAACCAAACAATAATTTAGTTTGTGGAGGAAGGTGTAAATTAGTGTAAATTCCACTTGTGCTCTTAAATTGTTTTTAATGTAATTTTCACTTGAAGCTGGTGAATAGGCATGTAAGATAAGCAATTATTGGATAACCTCTTATAAAAGCTATATAGTAGTGTTAACATCGGGAATATATTTTTTAGAGTTGGTAATCAAAGGGAAAGAATCATATGTGAACTGATGTTGCAGGCCGAACTTTATGTTAGGGTTAATGCATACATTTACATATTGATAACCCAGTATGTAGAAAATAGTATGGGAAAGAATATGAAAGCCTGTACTGCCAGTAAGTAATAGATCACAATGGAACCATCAGCAGTTTGTCTTGATTTCAAGTAGGTAGTTTTAGAATATATGTTTGAATCTAAAGTTTGGACCTTGAAGTGCTGTAGCCATTTTGGAAGTGCTTTAATTTTGTTATGGACTTTAGATACTGAATCCTGTTTAAGACATGAATAAAATGGTTTCTGATAACTTTTTGCTTTTTGTAGGAATGGTTCTTCAGTTGCCTTGGAGATGATCCTGCTGCTGTAAATGTAGGGCTGAAGATTAATGGTGTGGGCAGTATGGACCTAATGAACGGACAGTCAAGCAGTGTTAATATTGCGGCTACCGCTTCAGAGGTAAGGAATACAAAAATCAGTTATCAGATACTTAATACCATAAGTATTCAATTTTTAAAAAATGCACCAAAAAAAGTTTTTCTTCTAACAGATCTGGTAAAGCAGATTTTTTTTATCTGTTGGTTTCATATGCCCTAGTTCAGATGTGAATAACTTCAAGTTCTGACCTTTGTATGCCAAAATAAAAGACGAGCTAACTTTTATAGCCTTGCCATAGCCAAAACTGCCTTTTTTTATGGTCTCTTCCATCACATCTAGAAAATGAAGCTTTTCTTTTCAAGTTTTAACAATAATAGGTGCTCGTAGTGCAATAAGCTCGGCTGGCAAGGCCTGTGGGAAATGTTTCCTTCCTTGATCAGGTACTTGTGTATGTGTCGAGGGGTGGTCTGGCACAGTAGGACTGGAATAAGGTTGTTCTGTCTCTTGGACTACATTCAGGCATTGATATGGGTCTGCTCCTGCCCACCAAAGTTTCTGCCCTCTAGAAGTGAACAGCTCATGAGTTAAGAGTGTGTGGCACTCGGCTAAGCTATGGAGATTGGCCTCCTATACTCATTTCTCTTATTTTGAAGTTAATATAGTTTTCCATTTGTCATCTACTCGTTAAGGAAAAGAAGGGGTAGGGTGAAGTTAGTACCAGAACTTCTTGAGTTCCTTTTGGTAGGATCATGTGAGGAGCTGTTGAGAGTTGTGACTGATTCCTAAATTCTTAGCAAAGTTGGAGGGTTTGCAAGACATGACTGGTTCTGTTTGAATATTTGTTTTTTCTGAAACTCTTGCAAATCACTCCCTCTTCAAGTTCTTGTAGAACTGTACAAGTAGTACAGTGATGAAGGGAACTGAAAATCTGCCTTCGTTGTATAGTGAGGGATCTTTTCACATGCATTGTTTGGCTTTCTTCTTTAGGGTGACTAAATACATGCTTTTGCTTATACAGATGTACAATACTAACCTAAGCTTTCTGCTCAGGCGACACAGTCAATTCATTGCTGATGCGTATTATTTTTATTGCTTTTGTCACAGTGTGAAGCATGTTCTTACTGTAGTGGATTTCAGTTTGTCCTTTTTCTTTCTTTTGTTCTTCATTTGTCTTTTGTTGAAAAGACAAGGTATTCAAGAGCACTACAAAGTCAATAGTGCTGAGAGCCACGAATTCCTGAAAACAGTTGCTTCCTTGACTGAATCTTTGGACCTTACCAAAGATGTTTGTTTTATTTATATTTTTATACATGTGTTTTGATAGCAGAACTGCATGTGTGCTATGCACTTGCATGTGCATATGGAAATGGCAAGTACCACAAACAAGGTGAAGGGAAAACTGGACTGTTGCTTTATCAAAAGGAATCAAATAATCTCCAACACAATTTCACAAGTATTGTGAAGATTTAACAAGAAAGCTGGCATCAATCTCCAAGATCACTTATTTTTATACAGATTGTACTTCCCTTATTGTTATGAATCCGTGATTGACCATTGGTTGCCATGCAACTGAAAAATTTTCTTGGAGGAAAGATTTATTTTTACTCAAGAAGATAGTCTTGAATGTTTACATGTTGTCTGATAAAACTAAGTAAAATGTATTTCGGCAAAGTTACATGAATCTGCTTTCAGCAAGTGCTTTTTTTTTTTTTATCTTGACTAATTGGGAGGAGGGAGGACTTGTAACTGAACGGTTTCTTTAAGTACATTGCTTACTGAAAATGCCTGTCTGGTTTGGAGTTTTTGGTCATGTTTTCAAAGTCAGGTTTTTCAGACAGGTGGCACTGTTAGAAGAACCTAACTAAAACTGGACATGATTATTAAATGAGATGTATTTTCTTTAAATGTCTTTAAACTCTTGTCCTTTTTTAAGGACTTTTGTTACATTTCAGCTGGCTTGAATTCTCAAGGATTTCAAATGTTCTTTTTTGTGTGAGTGGGAAGATAAAGTCAAAATGTATAGTGTAGCCCTAAAATACTACCTTGTTAGGTTTTCAGAAGAAGAAATTAGCACAGTAGAACTATTTACCAGCATCGGTGACTGTGTGCTCTCTTCCCTCCTGCCTTGGCATCAGCAGGCATGATGCAGGTGTCACTGAAAGTACAGTGTAACAGTATTGAAATTTGGCTTCCGCTAGAAATGATCTGGTGAAGTGCTCATTCATGTGTGTGGTGTGTATATGATCCATATCCACGGTCTTGAAAACTTTCAAGGTTTGCAGTAAAACTACATGAACTGTCAGAAAGTGTCTTCGTTATGTGGGCCAAAGTCTAATCTTTTCAGCTTTTTAGGAGATATTCCCCACGATGGTACTTAGTATAGAGTCCTTACGGATACATCAGTCTCCATCATAAGACTAGGCAGGTCTTGGTTTGTGGTCAGTGTGTTTTGCCTTAGCTGAGCTGGAGCTCCCAGCAATGGTGAGAATAAGCTCTGTGCTCCAGTACTAGTTTTCTTTCTCTTGAATCTCTCCAAAGAACATATTACCAAAACTTTTGTGAGAGTTCTGTTAGCGCTTACATCAAGGCTATGCTATTGCTGACACATGCAGGTCCCATACTGAACTTCAGGCAAGCATACTGTTTGCTGAAGAAAAGCAGTTACACCTGATACAGTTATTGACTGTAGTAGTTGTGGACCTTCATGATGGTTTTGTCTACATCTTATTTCTTCCTTTTTAGTTGAGAGTTTGCTTTATGCCAGGTTTCTGACAGTGAGAAGAAATTAAGCAGCAAGAAGCAAGTGCTTAACCTTTCAGGTCTTCAGAGGAGAGTGTGGGGCAGCAAAGTGATTGTGTGCATATTTCTGAAATAACTATGGCTGGGGTTCGGATGTGAAGTGTACCTCTGGATGTGACATTCAATCTCCATGTGAAAAAAAAACAACCTTTCTTGTAATAACTGAACAGAATCTAGGTTTGCATCTATATACTAAGGACATACTAGTAACATAGATGTTTTGTTTTCATGTGAAACATACGAAACCAATATGAAGTGTTAATTTCATGTAAAGTGTTAATGTTTTGAACTGTGATTGTATTTTGCAGGGAAGCTAAATCTTTATGTTGTAGATAAATTCACAGAATAATATTATAGGATTTAGTATTTTTTGCTAATGTGAATTACTAGCATTTAAAAAATGCCCTAAATTAAAATCGTTTATACTAAGTGTCGTCAACAGCTCACAGCCTAATTCTTTTAAGCTTTAATGCCTCTAAAAGAAACAGGAAGAGATTGATACTGTTCTTTGCTGTTAATTATTCCTTTGGAGCAGACCTTGTCTTTTTCTTTAACTCAGTGGTATTTATTTTGTTTGAAATAGAGTGTAGCTGTGTTGTTGTTGGTTTTGTTACTATCTTTCCTGTCAACAAAATTGGAATTTAATTAGGCATTGAAATATAACTATGTAATGTTTTGAGGAACATCTTTGAAATCCATTCAAGTTGTTTTAAGGGTCTCTGATTTTAGAGGTCTTTGTCAGGGGAAAGTATGTCCTGTGACTGACTTTTAATTGATAATTTACCCAATAGAAGAATTCTCAACAGTAATGTCTGACCAGAAATTTTACTTTTGGAAGTGTGAAAGCAAAAAAGAAGAGGAGAGAACCAAAATATCAGTGTTTTTGTTCGTTTCTGCAGAAGAGTAGCAGCTCCGAATCCTTGAGTGACAAAGGTTCGGCTGAACTGAAGAAGAGCTTTGATGCAGTGGTATTTGATGTTCTAAAGGTTACACCAGAAGAATATGCGGTAAGCAATTCAAATAACTTTTGTTACTTTGTGTGTGAATCTTCTTGGCATCTTTTCCTCTGCTTCTCCATTTCTGTATGTTTTTTGCCTAACTTCCATCGTCCATGGGTTTCAAAAATGGATCCTGCATGATAGTTCTTAATTGTCTATATTTTGCTTAATTAGAAGTGATCTTTTTGGGCTATGCTGTCCAGAGATTTTTCACATTCTTAGATAGAACATAGACCAAAGATTCTTAAATCCTGTATCATGCACCTTAATTCTGACATGCATATTTCAGTTGCAACAATATACTTGGATCTGTACTTGTTTTTTCTGGAGGTGTTTTAGTCTTTAACTCTGTTCGTTCTTAAATCTAGGGAGTGTTTTTTTCTTTTGGGTACAGAATAATCATATCCTGCAGAACCAAGAACAAATGAGTAAAAATATTTAACCAATATTTTTTTCTTTACCTACTTGTAAAGGTTAAGAGATGGTCCCTCTAAGTGGTTCAAGTATGTTACTAGAAAGATTGCTAACAAGCTAGTGCTCTTACTGCATTTATAATTCCAGTGATAAGATTCATGATGAGTTGTCCTGGGAAGGTTATTGAAAAGTGGTAGTATGTATCAGAAAATGTTCCCATTAAGTTTGTTCTATTATTTAATCGTTAATAACAATTCCAGTTATTTATTAATGGCTAAATTGATTTTAATGAGCACACTGAAAATTTAAAGCATCTGTATTATAAAGTAGTACTTACACACTAAATTCTTCTTGGATAGTTAATGAGATTTATTCCTGACTGATGTTCAACTTATGGAGTTTGGGCCTATTCCTTGCTCCGTTATCAGGAGTATTTAGGCAATGAATCACCTACTTTGCTTGGAAAGGTGTTTTTGGGGCTGGTTATTCTTTCAGTTTTATCTTACGATTTCTCTACATAAAGGAAATCTAAGTACTTAGGGAATTTAGGGCTAGGGGTGTGAATTCAGGTGAAATTATATACTACAGTTTGAGAGATACTGGAAATAAGATTCATGCTAGTGGTTTCAGTACTGATAAGAGAGACATAGATGTCTTTTCACTTCCCACCATGTCAGAGACATCATTGTTATTTCAAAACTTGATCTGTTTAGCCGGTTGTTGGGTAAGAGACAAGTTGAACTAAAGAAACTGTTGCTTTTAATCCTGTATTTTCAAGAAGCTGCTTACCAAGCTAAAGAGAAGCCCAAATGTAAATATTTTTGGTGATTTTATTTCCATTTTCTTCCCTTTGGCAGTCATTTAATACTGTCCTGAATGCACAGTCGGTGTGCCCTTTCATGTAATGGTCCTTTGTTAGGTCTCGTACTAACTTCCTAGCGAAAGTGCCCCCAACCCTTCAAGGGGTCCAGTTTGAACAGTAATGGAAATTATTATTGTAATATATGTGTAATAGTCCAGTTACGCTCTTGTTACCAACCAGGTGTTTTAAGTTCTTTGTAAGGTTGATGGCCACTTTAGAAAGGGCCAAGTTATAGCTGAAACAGGTGAGATCTTCAGGTGGAACTGCTGCTGCACCTTACAAAAACGAAGCTTCCAGGAGATGTATTGAATGCATGCATGTTTCATAAATTTTTCTGGGAAAAAAAAATCTTATTCAGTGAGTACCAAGTAGGACGTTTGTTTTCTGCTGAGGATTCTACAGACAGCTTTCTAACTGTAACTAATAAGGAGACTGTCTCTGTTTTGAATACCTGCTTTTAGGCTGATCACTGCTCGCTTCTTTATTGAACAGCTGAAAGCCACAAAACAAGTTGGTGCCAGGATTACCCACTGGTGTCTGGCCCTGCCGATGGAGCCGTTGTGTGTGTACAGGGTAGACACAGTCGCAGTGAATGCTGTCCATTTTTGTTGAAGGGAGAAGTGTGGTTTTGAGTGTACAGGGCACAATTTGTGGGGGAGGGATATTTTAATGGTGCAGCGGCAGTAGAAAGTGGGGGACGGTGAGACTGACAGAAAAAAAGAAAATGCTTTTGGGACATGAGCTCCAAATTAAGATGCTGGCGAACCTCAAGTTGAAGAAATATTTATTTTTTGCTTTACAGTAAATTCTTATTCCTTAGACTGCTACTGTTTAATTATTTGACTGTTTATTACTTTTTGACTCCCTTTTCCATTTTATACTTCAACTTAGCCATGGTGGTGTAAATATTTGAGGTAGAATTAAGGGAAGCGCAGCTGTATAAATGCATTGCTTCTTTCCCACCTAGTTATCTAAGAAGGATTCTTTATTCTTTGCCCAAGTCTCTGAAAGTGCTACGAAGTAAGTTCACACTAAGATGTATTTCTTTTCTTTTTGATTCCAGTTAGACTTAGTTAAATGGATGTTGGAAAAAAGAATATTGCTTAATTTTGGAAATAATATGCATATAAAGTTTTTTTTTTTAAATGTTTAGGTGAAATAACGAATCTTTCTTAGAGGCGTTCTTACAGCAGTTAAATACCAAGTTATCTGTATCTGAAAAAAGAGCATGAGTGTGTTTTGTAAAGGAAGCAGGTTTTGAGAGTTCTGGAACCACATCGCTTGTTTAATAAAAGTGCAGAAATAAGTTTTGAGCTGTGGTGGGGTTCAACAAACACGTTTTTTTTGCCACTTTGAACAGCACAAAAATAACTTAAACTGGCCTGAGGTTCCCCCCCAGGAGAACTTTCTGTCTTGCACAGGACTCTGGCAGCCAGATTCACAGCCCGCTCTGCAAGTTCCTGCACAGCTACTGGTGTGAGTTGTGCTACGCGGTTCCTGGCAGTAATGTTGGTTTTGGCCTCTCCTGAGGCTGGTTGTCGGTGGATTAGGGAGTTTGAGGCAAGTCTGTCTGCTGCCTCTGAGAGCAGTTTGAATCAAGTTAAGTACTGGGCCCTAGGAGCTTTTGATGAAAAAGGACTTCTGGTTGTATGTGTTCCTGTTACCTTTATTTTAGAGAAGTATGCTCCCAATGAGAGCAAGAAGAAGCAACTTTATTATAGTGTGTGGAGGAACTATTAATGATAAAAGTTCTGGAGCAAACTTTGTGAGAAAACAAGTAGAGTATCAACACAGGAACTTTAATCCCCCAGTGTTCATTTTGGACTGCAGAATTATTCTCCTACTGATGCAGTGCTTAACAGAGGCTTAGCTATTTTTTTTCAGTGAGGAAAATTATTCTGGCAGCCCAGAGAGACAGTGCTAAGCCAAGTTGGAAGGCTTAAATATAATTCCTTCTAAAAATTCAGATTAAGGAGCAATTTATGAAGTGCTGCTTGAACCAACATGGCTTCAAGGAAAACCAGATTATGGCAATATTCTTCAATAACCAAAATGTAGGCATTTTATTTTTTTCATCTCAGACAGAAACTTAGTTTTTCTTTTCACAGTGAGAGTCTCTGTCCAGGAGCTCTGTGGGAAGTGCACTGTCCTCATGGTAGGTACATGGCAAGAAAACCTGTAGAACAGCAAGTAGCTGGACAGAAGGAGTTCGTGCTGGAGAAGGTCTAAGGACTAGAAAGGTGGAATTATACTCCAGATCAAATGGGAAATTTCACATAGGGACAGGGAGAGGAGCTTGATGGAGTGGTGTTAACTGCAACTAGAAGCTCTTAAGTTATGGGGTTTTACGGAAGGAGGATAGTCCATATGTACTCACAGGGAATAGAGAAGGAATTGGTGAATATTTTAAAATTTCACTTCATTGAGCTTCTCCATATTCCTCAAAGAAGCACAAGGAGATGCCGTTCTTAATTATCTGGTTATAAAATTTCTGGCCTGACAACCTCAACCAAGAGAGAAGTGAATCTCTTCATCTGTGTATGAAACTGTTTGTTTATAAGTTTAGTATTTTGAAGTACTTGTTCACAAGTCCAACATCTGAACACATGGGAGACCTAAAATATTTTGTTGGGGACTGTCCCCAGGTGAGGTCTCTCAACTACATGGGAAAGCTGCCATGGCTGTGCAGGGGAATAAAAAGTTATCTTCCAACTACAGTTCCAAGATGATTGTTCACTTTAAAAAAAACGTTTTCTCTTGTAGGGCTCTTCAAGTGATTGAGGATTGGGAAATATATTAGTCATACATTAAAAATGCAGCTCTTTTAATCATACTGAGGAATTGTTATCTAGGATCTATGGTAAATGGAAACACAAAACTTCCATTCAGCTCTTTCATTGCTTGAGCAATGAAGATCTTTAATATATGTAAATGAACTCAATAGGCTTCTGGAAAGATAGGAAATACCAGGTTTCTCTATCTTTGTGAATTTAAATGATGAGTAAGTATTAGGGTCAAGGTTTTGTATTGCATATGTGATTTATTTTTTAAGTATATGCAGCTTACAACTCAAAAACCAGAGCTTATGGTTGGCTTGCTTAATGTAACAAACTGATGTGAACACTTACATTTTTTTGGTTTGAATATTAAAACATTAAACCAGATTTAGGAGACGGAGCTATCCAGGAATTTGTATTGGCTGGTTTAAGGAGTTGGAATGAGAAAAGTTAGTGCATTGTATCTCTTCGCAGAAACCAAATCAGTGGCTTGTTTATTGGGTTTAAATTGCCCATGGTTTGGTCACGGTAGAAGTTACTTTTTTTTTGTAAGAGTTGAGCAATGGCATCTAACGAATTATTTTCTATATTTTAATATTCTTAATAGCAATTTAAAAATTTTTAGTTATGAACATTAATCTTGAGCGTTGGCATGTGTGGGGTGGGGTTTTTTTTCCCAATGTTAATATACTATCCATTTGAAATGGACATATTTGTTTTAATATGTGAGTTCTGTTGCGAAGTTACAATAACTGTCTGTGTTTCATAAATAGTGGGTATTGGTCCTATCTTGAATTAATAATTGGTTTAGGAGTCACTACTGAAGAAAGTTGTAATTTAGCTAAGGCAGTTCAGGTTGATTAAGGTTACAAATTCAGGAGGACTGGGCAGACAGACATGTATCTTTGAAGCATTCTCTCTTCTGTGTGAACAATGAATCAGTTTCCTGGCTCATTTTTACCGTACTGCTCTTTGAATCTTGTTTTGGTGAGGAGGGCTTGCAGTGAAATGCTAATAACTATTTAAAAGCCTGGGTCTCATGTAAGGATGTTTTAATATACCCTATATTAAGATTTTATTGAAGTGCCTATTCTTTTGGTTTCACCGCCCCCACCCCAACCAATTTTGTGATAGATTTCTTTTATTGGGAAGCACAGCAATACAGTAATTCAGCCACATATTTACCTAAAATAATACCTTTCTGAGAAAGCTTGGTATACTTTAGCAGACAAGCAGGAGACTAGAGATTAAGTTCTTTGGCTGGTGTTTCTTCACCTTGGAAATCAAAAGGAAGAGTTAACTCTTGCTATAACGTGTGGCTGCTTTATGGTCAGGATTGGATCAGGTGAGAGAAATCAATCCATGCTTTCCTTCTGTCCCTGTGTCTCTTGAGTGTTCTCTGCAGGTAAGAAAGCGTAATTGTTGCTTGTGCCTGCACAGCCATGGATATGTCGTTAGGTGATTTACAAAACTGGGATGGATTTGCTTCTTCCTACTGAGTGGGAAGTTAAAAATAGCACACACCCCCAAATATCAGGCAAATTTGTCCTACACAGTGGGAGAGACTTTCTGTATTTAGGTAAGTGCTGCCCTCATAGGGAAGCCCTTTTCTTAGGCATTCTCAATTTATCATCTTAAACTTTTAAGATTTAGAAATAAATAAACAACCTTGTGCCTCAACTCCTTTTAGGATAAGTGTTCTGTGAAAGCATCTTGATTATTAGCTTCAAGTCCATTTCAACTTTAGAAATTAGTTAGGTTTTCCCTGTCCCCTTCTTAAGCATCATGCTTTTGGAGAAAAATCTTGTTCCCCCAATTTGTGGGATGTCTTTCCCTGCCCCAGTTAAAGACACACCTTGTCTATTTGTTTCCTCAAAAGAGCCTTGTACATAAGTATCTCAAATAAGAAGTCATACTGTTGAATTGTCAAGGTGAAGCTGTATTTGCTTACACAGGTACAGTGTAACATAACCCAGAATGACATCTGTGATGTGCTTAGAAATTTCTAATGCTCTTCTGTGTGCAGCGTAAAGATCCAGCTGTACCCTTCACCTATAGCAGAGCATTGTCAAGTGTGTTGTGGCTTTGGGCAAGGAAGTGCCCCTGTCACTGTCCAAGGGTTCTTGTTCTTTAGGAAAAGGTGGGAAGTAGCATGAAAAATTACCAGCATTGTCTGTGCATGCATTCAAAATCCTTCCAAAGCAAAGTTTTATTAACCACTGTTAGTTTATGTTTTCTGGGTGCACTTTTACAAATTTGTCTACTTCCTTTGCCAGGAGTGACTTGTTGCTGTAAGAACTTTTTGTGGCAAGACAAAACTAACCCCCTTGAAAAAAGGCTTTGTGTGAAGATTTCTGCATTTCTGATCTTGATGATCTTTAAAAAAAAAACAAAAGCACAGAAACAAAAAACTGAAGGAATCCTTAATTTTAGGAAAAGAAACCATTTTTAATTCCCTCAAGAATAAGCCATTTTTTCATAGGCCTCATAATAAAAGAATAGAATGATTTCAGTTAGTAAGGTTGCTTTCAGTTTGAAAGGAGTCTTGTTTTTCGCAAAAGTTTATTATATATATTTTACTGTAGTTGCTATGGGTGCAAGGGAATAGAGAAGTTATGTTGAAGGCATAAAGTTGGCATACTATATTCCTGATTTTCTGTTATTACTAATTGCTGCTGCTTAAAACAAATTTTTTGGGGGCGGGTTATGTCTGTCGGCTGTCCTTGACTTAATTTAAAATTTTAAGGTAAAGTATAATTTGTGCTGTCAAGACAGATGCTGCAGCTGATCCGTTGATTGTTAAATCACATTTTAAAATGGTAGTTTGCAGATAAGCTTTTAAGTTGGCATTTAAATAGTTTATGGATATTAAGGAATGGCAGGTGGTCGCATGTGGTATGAAGCATATGAGTTGTGTCATGTTACAGGACCAGGACTGTCTTGTTTATGTAAAAGGATACAGGATTTGTACAGGATTTACTGTTACAAAGGTGTTATGACATGTACATTTCTCAGTGTATATTGTCTTACTTGTAGTTGAGTATGTGGATTCATTAAATTAGTCTGGCTTAATGTCACGTTAGCTGAAGACTAGAAAAATCTAATATAGCTTTAAATCATCGTGGTTTGGAAGAAGGAGCAGCCAACTACACCAGAGCCCAGGCAAGAAAGTTTGTAAAACAGAAACTCATAGAAGGTTTGTTACCTTTATGATGTTGTACTGCAAAGTACCAGATGATTGTGTCCAGTGTGTCAGTTATAGAAACTGGGACTGATGTATGTATTTTTTTTTTATGGTCGTGTTTGATTGCTAGAATTCATACCTAAAAATAGCTTTAGAGGTCAAGGAGATCTGCTGAAACGTAGATTTCATTGTCTGTGTCAAAACGCATCACTTCTTGTTTCATTAGCGCAGGTATTCTTGTTAGAGCCAGTGCATTGCTTTGCACCTGCTTTCTTTCAACTAAGGTATCCTAGTTAAAATTTTCTGCAAGGTTGACTTTATCTGAGAAGCTTTTCTGCTGTTCAACAATAACATTGTGATTTGTGAGAGTCACACAGCTGTTAATGTGTACCACAGAGTGTGGAAGTGGAGAAAACGCTATTTTCAAGGCAATGGGAATAAAGCTGTGCAGTTCACAGCTGAGAAAACCGCACGAGGTCTCGGTATTCATTGTTAAGAGGGTATTTGCCGTATGTAACTCGAATGGCACTGGTATTTTTGGCTACCTCCATACTCCTTGAAAGAGGAGATAGGAATGCTTTCTGCCTATGTATCCGAAAGAGACTAAATTGTAGGCTTAAAATAAGGCTCTGTGAATATGTTTCAAAATGCAAAACCTGCTCTTTGAGTTCCCCTTTGCCCCTTTCAAAGCTAAACAGACATCCCAGAATGAAGATGTATTTATTGGTTCTGACTTGCTGGAAATGAGATGGCTGTATTTAATTTGAAATGTTGCTATGCAACTGAACAATTACTTAGCTTAATTATTCATATATGGTCCAATATGGTCCAAGTATTGATTGAAGAATTTTAGGGATTGGGTAACACCTAGACTAAGATTCAGGGTTTGAAGAGGAACTTCCCCGGAGTGGCTAAAGTTTTAGTTCATTGTATTCTTAGATAGCTTCTTAGATCATGTTTCTGAGTTCAAGATCTGACTTGCATACGTAACTGCAGGATTATGCTCCAGAGAATAATTTTTCATAATCTGTTTATTTTATTAAATGTAACGTTTAGAGCACTTTATTCTCTGGTTTTGCAGGTCGGCTTTGTGGTAGGAGCTGAAGCCTCTGAAATTGGCTACAAAATGAAAGTCAAATAATAAAAGGAAACAGAATACGTCTGTTCTTATGCAGCACAGCAACTTAATGTAATGCAAAGTTAATATTGAGCTGAACTTATAATATTTTTATTTGTTTTATTTCAGGGTCAGATAACACTAATGGATGTCCCTGTATTTAAAGCAATTCAGCCAGAAGTAAGTAATTCATTCTTTTTGGTTTCAAATTCAAACGAAAAAAAGTTTTGCCAGTGTATAAATTCTGGAATTGTAAAGTGTAAGTATGTCAATAAATCTTAATTTTTGTCCCGGTTCATATAGCTCTGAAGCATATGGTTTTATAACACAAAAATATCGGGAGCTAATAGTTAGTTTGGGGAATGAAGTATTGGTGTTTAGATATGTTCAGCTGGTGCTAGAGATGAAGTATCTAGCTCTCAATGTTTCTGGATGATAAACACCTTGATTTGACTATTCTGATCATAATGTTTTAGGTTTCAGACCTTGTTACCTTATACAATACCTCATCCTGTCCTGTGTTTCCCTAACAGGTTCATATCTTTTTTTGGAAAAAGAAAAATGGCTGTAACAGCGTCTTAAATATAAGATGGGTGTGATCTGTGGATATATTCATGATTTGTGTTCTCTGTTTTGTTTTTATATAATGCCATATTCCTTTGTGAATGCAGCCTGACTTGAACTGATGTTTTCAGAATCTTCACAGTGATAATAAAAAGTGATTAATTTGTTTATCATTATTTCTGTGCAATTAGCATTTCCCCATGGGCATTGTTTTGCACTTTTGAAGGTTTATTTTTTCAGTTTATTGTCCACCTTATCTGTAGGGTGGAAGTCTTTTCAACTCATCATTCACCTTTAAGACTATCATAAACTATTTCATTGGTAGCAGGCTTTTGTCATGTCACTCTTGTGGAACACTGAAGAATATTTTGCTTCAAGTGGAAAAACCTGCTGAATGTCTTGGTTGTGACTACTGATTCTATCATTTGTGTACCCACAAATATTTTAAAGGCTTTCTTTTGAACTGTGCTTGAAAACATTGTCATGATTTAACTTTAATGATTTCAGCAAGCTATTTTCCAACCCATGTGGTTTTGTGTAAGCTTTTTGGTTGATTTTGGTTTTTTGTTTTTAGGTTTTGGTTTTTTTGTAATCCTTCAAAGAGCCTCCCATTTGATCTTTATGGCTTTTTTTTCTTGGCATCCTTAGAGTCTTTTTGATTGACAGAATGTTTGTCCTGATCTTCTAATACAATATGTTTGGTTTTTTCTTTTTTTAAAGCTCTTTCCCAAAACTTTAAAGCATTTTACCCTCTCTGATTATTTCAAATTGTTTCCTTGTGTGTGTTTGTGTACTTCTTTTTCTAATGTTAAGCATTAGTGCTATGTAGGGTTTGAGTGGAAGTTGAATAAGCTCTCATCTCTAGTGCCTCATCTCTAGTTACACTGAGCTTCAAAGGACTGGATATTAGAAAATCAAAACACCAATTTAACTAGAAAGACTTTTCCTAATGATCTGCTGATAAAGAAATTCCACTGCTTGATCTTGATAGTAGTTTATTCTTCACAATCTGTTTCCAGCACGACACAGGATGAGCAGTCAGTTGTGTAACAGCCACAAGGAAGCCAGCGAGTTATACCTAGTGACCATGATCCAATACTCTGTACCTCCTAATTTGTTGCTCCTTTAATGTTGCCTTCTGTATCTCAGATTATGGTGTGTGAGTGGGCCTACAGAAAGTCGCTGGGAGTTGAGAAGAAATGTCAAGAAAGCACATTTAATTTGCTGGTTGTTCTAACTCATTATTGTAAACCATAAAAGGGAAAAGCAGAATAAAATTGAGCTTACCTAAAAGAAAAACTGTGAGAGAGTAGGTGAATATATCTAGACGGTAATTCCTTTAAAGAAATCTGTATGTAGAGCATAAGAAAAATTCACATGACTTCCTGTTTCATGCTCAGGAAAAATCAGACCAGGAGCTTAGTGTAGCCCACAGAATTCAGGATTAAGGTACTGTGGATCACTTTACATTTAGAGTGAGGCAGAAGCATGGATTTGAACAGTTGCCATAGCTTAGACAGTTCATAGATCCTCTCCCTGAGCTTTAATCAGACCCTATCACTCCAAGTGATACTGGAAACCACCTTTCTTCATCATTAAAAATGCCTGCAAGTTACTTCTGAGAAAACAAAGTAGAAGGAATTACTGTTGATTTGATAATTGATAATTAGGGGGTACAGTATAAGAAATGAAAATAATAAAGAACACACTCTACTACATAAACTTCTGTGTATATGAAAGCAGCTGATGTGCATTTGCATTTCTGGGAAACGAAAAAAGATGGAAGTTCCCCAAGTCAATCATATGTTTTCCATCTATTGCCCATGAATGACAAGCAGTGTGTTGCTTTTTTGTTTTCTTTTTGCTGTGGTAGTTGTGGCTTTCTAGAAAGTGGTAACTGTAAAGCAAAAAGGTAGTCATAGACTTGCTCGTTTGTGCTGCTGGTAGCTCTGTTAACATTAACTAACTGCCAGATGTCCCCTTGCAGAATGCATTAGCTTGCTTTTATTGGAAAATCTGATTACTTATTTTACATATTTTAATACATTCTCCAAAATTATCTACCCATATGTATTCACATTGAAAGTCTTTACTTGGTTATTGCCTTTAACTTCATCCCTTCTGCTTCACTAGGCTAGGCAGTGGAAAAACAAAAAACCAACTTGCGTATTGAATATTCGTCTCTACTTGTTCTGAAGCTGTATAATGGTTCCGCTATTAATCTGTGCTTTTTTAATCCTTTTAATAGGAGGATTTCTTTAATCCTCCTATTTTTGAAACATTTGCTTTGACCCATATATAAAGATTTTAATGAGAAGCACAGTTTCTCCCTCTGCAATGTAGTACTGGTTATAATTTAAGTGTTCCTATACTATTTTGTTAAGGAGAATAAAATTCTATAGATTTGAAAAGGAATGAAAACCAAAATGAATTATGAAGAAAGTTTAGCTTTGTATTCTTGATTTTTAAATCTTTGTCTTGCACCTCATTTTAAATAAATTACACAAAATAAGAAATTGTTAGTTGTAGTAATATAGCTTCTATGCTTCAGTTGACTGGCAGACTAAGGAAATAATCCTTGTGAATGCTTCAGGTTTAAAACTCATGGCAGAAAAAATGCAGTTTTAGAGGAAGATCAAAGAAACATAACCCAATTAGGGTAATGGTATAGAGGGCATCATCTCTTTATTAGCGAAATAGTGTGTATTTTTATAGAAGTATGAATGGTTTCTGAATTCCAATTCAGCAAATTAGTGTGGTTTATTGCAGTAGTGTGTGCGGTGTTACGTCCATGCTCATTAGAACTGTAACATACTTCTCCCAGGCCAAATGCAGTGAAGCCAGAAACCTTGGTGGATTCTCTTCTGTTGATGGTATCTTAGGGAGGTGGGACGAGCAGTGTCAAGGGTAATGATTTTAAGCATGGAGGTTCTAGTGAGGGGGAAGAAGGTTGTGAACAATAGTTTCCCCTGAAGCAGACTAATCAGGTAATAACGCTGAGAAACTGTGGACAGGCAGCATAGGGAGACTACTTTTATTTTAGTTTCTAGTCAAGAGAAAAGCAAGCTGGCTGTATAGGGGAGAGAGGTCTTGCAAGCAAGATGGAGAAACTGTGTATGGGAGGTAGAAAGCAAAGGTTCAAGTTAAAGTAACAAATATAAAAAGGCATTTGCTATGTGCACCTTATATTTCATACAGTAACTAAAGGGAGGGGAAGAAGTCTTTGTGAAATCTGAAAATTCTGTGCCCCTCCTGTGTCTGTCCCTAAACAGTAATGTAGACGTTGGCTTAAGGTGTTGAAGAATCTGAACTGATAGCACAGGTCCTGAGGGTCTGTGTAACTGTGCCTCGGCGCCTCTGTAAAAGGATTTTGATGTGTACTTTTCCAGTCAGGAGCAGGATCTTTTGCACTGCAGTATCCAGTGCTGTGTGCTTTCACTTGAGAACATGGCTGGAGCTGAAGGATTCTCAAATTTGTTGCTGCTAGCAGTTGTCGGGACTGCTTTGTCTGTTACTTCTGCTTTTGTGCTGAGCTTCAAGTGCGTATAGGAAAAGATGTGCTTTTGGCCCTGACATTTTAGTTGGGACCCCATATACTCTGGAACCATCTCAGTCCCATACCTATCTTCTCTTTACTGCACCCGTATATTTTCAAATTATCTTAACCCTAAATCTGTTATGTTGTAATTCTCTACTCTATCTCCAGTTGACAACAACTTCTGCCTCCTATCTCCTGTAGTCCGAGTTCATTATCTTTCCCCTCTGGCTTTTTCCCTGGAATGCAACACAAAGGAATTCCAGCCACTCCAGACAGTAAGGCAGCTTCATGGGAGCCCCAACTTAGATGCCTCTACGCAAACACGCCATGGGGAATAACCAAGGGGAGTTAGAGATGTGTGCATGCCTGCGGGGCTATGATCTTACTGGCATCGCAGAGGCGTGGTGGGATGGCTCCTGTGACTGGAGTGTTGGAATAGAAGGATCCAGGCTCTTCAGGAAGGACAGACGGGGGAGACAAGGAGGGAGTGTTGCCCTCTATGTCAGTGACCAGGTGGAGTGCATGGACCTCTGCCTGGGCATGGAAGAGAAATCGACCAGGAGCTTTTGGGTCAGGAATAAAGGGAGGGCAGGGACAGGTGACATTACAGTGGGTATCTGCTACAGGCCACCCAAGAAGGAAGGAAGACTGAGTAGATGAGGCCATTTATAGACAGATACGAGCAGCCTCACCTTCGCAAGCCTTGGCTGTCATGGGGGACTTCAACTGCCCTAATATCTGTTGGAATGGCATTACAGCAGTGTATAAGCAATCCAGAAGGTTCCTGGAATGCATTGACGATAAATTCCTTTTCCAAGTGATAGAGGAGCCAACAGGAGAGGTGCTATGCTGTACATGTTGAATCATCTTCTCTCTGTTATACGGTGGCTGGACATATAGTGTGATACTGGTTTCAGTAGGTAGTTATCAAGACAGTGATAAAACTGAGAGTGTATCAGAGTGGAAGATGTGGAAAGCAAGCACGAATAAATAAAAATGGAAGGCTGTACTTTGCTCTTGTGTCACTTTAATAATTAAGCTGTCTCTGTATTGCTTATTTTTCTTGATAGAACTGTTGAATGGGTTGTGTGCTTTATGCTGTATATATTTGCATCTGTTCTGCATGCTGTTGTATATGAATAGAAGAGCTCGTTTTGGTACACTTAGTTTTTTATAATTTTAACTAAAACTGCTTTATTGAAATAAAGTAGTAGTAAATACCAAGGAAGATGATGTAGTTGCCCAACTGCTTACTAAGTTTTACAGACAAGTAAGTGGCATTGTGACTTTGTAGTTATAAAGTAATGCTTTTTCAGGCTTTACAAGCAATTTATTAGATTGTTGAGGCCTACGGTTTTTAGGGGGACTTAAGTACAGGAACTACATGATTAATTTTTATTTTTTAAAATTTTTTAGGCTCTCTTTTATTCCAGCAAACTATTTGTCAAAGTGCTGAGTGTAAAAATAAAATTGGTTATTTTGGAAAGGAAAACTGGAAATAGTGTTTCTTTCATTGTTGCTGCAACAGATGACAATTTCGATACTTCATTAATGCAACATGCCAAGTTAAAATAATGGGACATGCCTAGATTGAGTTAATAAGGTGTATCTTCTCAGTAGACAAAAGAATATGCTTCTATCCCTATCTGATATTTACATTTAAAGCAGGATTTTCCTGGGTAACAATATGGATCTTGAATTGTTTGACTGGTTTCTAATAACTGAATTTAAAAAAAAAAAGTCCCCAGTTCAACAAAAGATTAGTTGTAAAAATCTAATAATTTAAAAAAAAAATCAGAAATTACACTTGTGGAATCTCAATTTACAGAAGAAATCAGAAAAACTGTAACTATATCTTTATTACTTCAATGTATTATTGTGCTGTTAAGTTATTTCGAGACTTCTAAGATTTGTCTCTCTGTATTCTCTAGGCTCTGGACATGTGTTATGCACTAATTTTAAAAAAAAAAAATGAATTTTCATTCTTGTTCTCTCAGGAGCTGGCAAGCTGTGGCTGGAACAAGAAGGAGAAATACAGTTCTGCACCAAATGCTGTTGCTTTCACCAGAAGATTCAATCACGTGAGTTATTTTTTTGCCAGTGTCATTACATGTAGACATTTAAAAAGTCTGGGGAATTAAGTGTTCTGGCACATCGCTTTTGTTCCTGCTCACAGGCGATTACTTGAAAACTTAAAGTATTTGCTATAAGGAGTTCCTCATCTTCAGGATGTACAGAAAGACCAAAACAGTACTGAAGAAATAGTTTCTGGTTTTGTTTTAAATAGCAGTTATTGATGAAACAATGAAAATATTAAGTGATTTTTTTTTTTTTTTTTTTTTTTTAATTCTCCCCCTGGAATGCTGGCTATCCTTTATATAAAGACTGAATCATCATTACAGGTTAAAGGCTTATTGCCATAGAGCATTTCTGGAGTAGTAATTAGATGTAGTTTCTTTCTGTGTTAGTTGAGTGTCTTTTGCTCCTCATAGATGTTTTTGTCCCTAGAAATAAGAGCCTTTTGTTGGTATGGTTATCTTTGTAACGTCATTGTGGGCAAAATTTAAAAAGTCCAAACAATTTTACTGTGCAAAGCTTGTTACTTGACTCTCTATTTGGCGTAACTTTTCAGGCGGTGTATTTGAGATTTACGGCTTTCTTACTTAAAAATTTCTCTGTGTAAAAGAGAAACTTTTAAAATAAGATAAGAATTTTAACTTTTTCCACTATTAAAGCTGTAGGACTCCAGCTATGCAGTTAGCTGACCAAGTCTCAAAACTGTACAGCCTTTTTTATGTAATGCCATATTTTGTCTTTCAGATGAAGTAATTCTGTGACTCTCATGTCTTCTCTTGTAAACGTTTAATAATGCCTCCAACTTACAAGCTCTATTCCAGACCTATCTTCTGTGCCCAGTCTCAGTTCTACAGACATCTTACTTAATCATCTAAAATTCAGACCAAACCTCTAACCTTTTCAGGTGTTTTTTTTTCCTAACAATTGTTGTCTGCTTTCTCACTTTGCATTATTGGTCACATTCAGGATATGACCAAATCCTGTTACTTCTCATCAACAACACTCAAAATATTTCTTAACCTTCTAATGACTGAAATACTTTTCTGGCCATGGGTTTTGGACACTTGCCTGATTCTTCTCTTTAATGAAGAGAAAAATGTTACACCCCGAACTTCTTGTGACCGTACCATCTGTTGAAATCTGGAGATTTGTGGTTTGGGGTTTTGGGTTTGTTTTTTGGTTTGGGTATTTGGGTGTTGGAGGTTTTTTTTGCATTTAGCTGAAGTTTTCCTGATCTAGCTTTTGAAGTTGCTTCTTTATAGGACTATATACGCAGCCTGAGGCTACTTCCACAGTAAGACTCTTTACACTGCTCTCACTGATATGCCAGTGATCCCAGCATTTGCTGTCTTGTTTATTCATGTGAGTTATCTCTTCAAAGAAATGTTTTGTTTTGCTGAATGTTTGGAAATTGTTTTGTAGTAAGGGCCATGTTAGGCAGTGTACCTCATCAAGGACCTTGCTTCTTACTTGTTATCATATAATGTACTAAAGAACCACAGGAATTGACCAAACAAAGTCTTCAGGTGTATTAAAGAATTGGTAAAATATGCTTAGTAGCAAGAAGGAAGGAGGGGAAACCTTATGGGAGTAGGCAGTCAGCTGTCTGCAAAGTGACAGTTTGTCACTACAGGACCGCTGTTTAAAAATATTTAACCTGTAAAGCATCTTAAGGACAGAGGGAAGGAAGGTTTGCCTTGTACAGCTCACTTGAAAAGTAGTTGTTAAAGATCCTAAATGTCTCTAAAATGCGTACTCTGTTGTTAAATAGTGGTTAGAAAAATTCTAAATAGAGTATTCCTAGATTAACATATAGGAATTCCATTATACCAGCAAAATCCCGTTAGTTTATTACTGTAATCCCATTTTAACTCTCCCCTTCTTAGTCATCCTAATGACTTTTTGGTTCTGTGACCATTTTAACTTTTTTAGAGGATGTTTTTGTATTTCCTCTGTGGAACATTTGTCAAATCTGTTCACTGGATTATTAATTGATGGGTGATATTTTTGTTTTGTAAAAATCCGTACATAACTGGCTATATGGATACAACAAAGGCAATAAGGAGAATAAGATGCTAGAAATACTTACCTTTTAGTAATACGTTTCTTCATAATAGTTGTTCTTTGTAATAGTCCTGTTTCCCTGGAGTTGCTAGCTGCTAAAGGGAGCCTTATGTATTTTCATTACCCCAGCCTGCCTGTTAGGTGGTTGTTGATAGTCACTGGCTATTTCATCTGTATTAATTTCTGTTTTCTACTATGCTTCATTTGATTCAAAGAACTGTTATTTTTTGTTGAAAGATAGGTCAATATGAAAGAAACTATAAAACTAGGTGACTCTTAAAGGTCTGTAGTGTCTTTGAGTGTGTTCAGTATGTCTCAAATGACTAAAAGATGTATGTTGTTTAAGATTTTTTTTTTTTCCATTGTGGTAAAGGAGAACCTTGCATAAAATGCAGCACTGACTGGCTTTCAGCAGTTTTCTATAGAATTTCTTGTACTGCGTCCCTCCCCCTTCCCTTCCCTTTGGCTTTGCATCTGAAGACTTTGCTAGAAATGATGCAGTCAGAAAGGGACTAAGTCTTATTTATTAACCCTCCCTTTCTGTAGCTAATTTTTGGGGAACACTAGAAAATCAATAAACATGCAAACAGAGTATAATGGCTTTAAGATTGATGTCATTACAGACAGTCTATGGTTCTCTTTGAATGTTGTTGTATAGATATTCCATATAGTGGTAGGTACACAAATATCGCTGCATACTTCCTTTCTGTAAGGTTTAGGTTTGTAATTAAGTCTCACTTGTGTGCTTTCTCTACAGCCATAATAATTGGATGTTGGCCTCTGCCAGCTGACACATTCCTTCACTGAGAATATCTTTGCTAATGATTTCTTAAGAGCCTTCCTAATATCTTGAAAAGTCTGTTTTCTGTTGTCTTTTAAGCTCCAGCAAAGACTTATCTGTCTGATAGGATCTTCCCCTGGCTTTCATTTCCCTACTGGGTTTCAGGCATTGCGTTGGCTGCTACAGAAGATTCCCTTTGTTGCTTGTTATTGCTGGGTTTAATTTCTAAAAGAAATAAATTGCCAATAATCTGAATTGTCCTTGAGATACCCCTGAAACAAGAACAGTGTTGAATTCTAGAGTGTGTCTTTGCTGTGTTAGTGAGTTTTGTGGAGTCACCACTGTAATCAAGACAGGCCAGTTTGAAACTCTATTACATTGATTGTCTCTGAAGAAATTTAAAAAGGGCTTTTTTTAACAGGCAGATGGTAAGTTCTTGAAGCCATTGCAATTCACCATTAAATCATCTGGAACAGGACAAGTCACTTCTCTATTTTTCACCTTGTCAGCACCATCACAGTGAGATGTTGCCGTGCTTGGGCTGTCTCTTGGATTGTATTTAAATCCAAAAGATTTGAAGGCATTTCTAGGTTTTCTTTCCTATTTCTTTTTTTTTTTTCCTTGTTTGTTTCTGCTTTCTTTAAATTTGAAAAACATTGATATAGGAGTTGTAATAGCCTGTAAGAGAAATTCTGCCTTGAAGAGTTAAAGAATAGGTAATAAAGAGGAAACAAGTCCAGCTATTTAACGTCTGCTCAGGTGCTGGATTTGTTTGCCTCTAACCATTTTTTGCGAGGAAACTGCTGCATGCGGCTTTGGTGACTGAGGGACATACCATTTGTAAGAAGGTCTTCCAAGAAGTTTGCATCAGCCTTTATTCTGGCATCAAGGAAAGTGATCAGTCTTACCTTCAAAGTATAGCGGGACAGGAGAGGGGAAGGAAAAGGGGCGAGTATTCTTTCAATTGCAGGCTCCTATTCGTGTTAGTACCTCAACTTGTGACTTACTGAGACAGTACTGCGGCTTACTTTTGATGTGGTGTGAGCCTATGGTTCCAAATGCGTCATTGTGGAGGACTCTTTCGTTCCAATAGTAATGTCATATTTAGATTCACCATCCTTTCAGGAGCAGTGAAATTCAAGAATTCCTATGGGATAGACAGTGGCAACTGGGAATAAGAAGGCACGGTGGAGTAAGCAACTTCTATCTTACTTGTCTGATTTTCCTCTCAGTGTTCAGTTCTACCCCAGGTGCTTGCTCAGCAGTGTAGTTCCTGTTGGGCACCTGCCCCACTTACCTGGGGGTTTTCTAATGCTTAGACCTGAAATAAGTAATCAGGAAAATCATTGCGACTTTTGGCTTCATTGGGCATGAATACATTTCATCAAACTTTTGGTAACCTTTGAAATTTCACTGGGTTTAAATTATGCATTATGCATCTGTCTCTCTTCTTTTTAGCCCAACTTGCCAAAAGAAAACCATGAACAGCTCTCACTTTGTAAGTAAAGAGAATATTAAATCACTAACAGCTGCTTCTCAGCAAATTGATCTGCTGATAGCGTTTTGGAAACAGTAATGATTATGCGCAGTTGATTGCAGTCCATGGAGAATGAAGTAGTGTATTTCCAGCATTAGTTATGTGATAATTATATGTGATGCCTGTAAAACCAGATAGAATTCAGGGAAGAGAAATCAGTTGAATCATTCTGTGCCAGAATTCTTTTGTTCTTGAAGAATATATTGCTGCAGGGTACTCCGTAGACCTACACATCTACTATTAAGTATTGTTTTTAAGTATGTAATTTCTTTATATATTTTTTTAAACTCTGATCTCTGCCTTTTTTCAGTTTTCTGAAAGTTGTATACTTGCATACTACTGTTGTAACTGGTAAGCATGTCAGTGTGCAAAATTGTCATTTTTGCTTCCTTACTAAACGTTGTTCTCTACCTTTGAAAATAAGCATCTGTCGTAAATTTAAAACAGATGAGGATTGTATTTTTTTGAAGATTGCTGCTAGGAATTGACAAGAAAATATTTTGTAGCTTAAGTAAAGGCAACTTGCTCTGCTGGTTATTAGGTTATCGTTATTAAAAACTTCTTTCTTGAGTTTTTTTAATTTAAATGTGGGTGGAAACTGTGCTGCCACAGCTTAAAGTATTAGAGAAACTTGTCAACTAGATTCAATACATTGGAACAATTTTAAAGCAAAAGATCCCACTTGAAAAAGGCAAGTTCTATGTTTTACTAACTCTGCAAAACTCTGTTGTGGTTTTGGGTTGTTTTTTTTTAACCAATTCCAACCATTATGTAGGAGAAGGAGTTTGTCTTGAATATTGTAGTGTTGCTGAGTTGCATTGAAGCGTGATAGGGAAATTTTACTAGGATTATCAAAATCTAAAAAATGAGGTGGGGAAGAGGTTAGTGTGCTTCCTTTGGAAACAAAAAAAACCCCAGGGATTCTACCTCAGCTGTAATTATGCAAGGTCAGTACTGTCTGTTTTACAGTACAAGCTTTTTCTGTATGATATCAGAATGTTTTAAACAGATATTTGGAAGAATGATCCAGAAACTCTATGAAAGAGAGAGTCTCAAATTTGCCTAGCTACTAATTAGCAGAGAAAGGACAATTAGTTTTGGAGCCAACAACTGTGAACTTAAAAGCACCAGTATAACCAAATTAGTATTTCAGATAAGGTAAGCATGGGATTGAGCTGTGATTCAGGAAAAGATACATTCGGAAGGCATATTTTTTTGGTTGACCTTAGTAGGAAAGAATATAAATACACAAATGTATGTCAAGAGTTAAATGTTGTCTTGAACTGGTATCAAAGGCACTGATGCCCAAAGGCTGTGATGCATCTAACTGATTGGTATTGGTGGGACAGTGTGAGGAATAGTAACATTTAAATGCATTGAGAGAGGACTTGAAGAAAAATAACCGCAAAATATGTATGGAGCAAATATGTCTGATTTACATGAAGAACAAGCCTAGATAAAATAAAAAAGTGGCCTATTGAAACAAAAGGCCTTATTTAAATTTTTTATTTTTCAATATTTTGATTACATTAGATTATGTTGCTGTCTAAAGGTACCAGTGGATAGACAAGACCAGCCAAAACCCAATGTCAATGCCAGTAAAAACACATCAAAGAGGAGTGGAGGTGGTTGGAGTGGAAATAGTTAAGTGAGTTTAATTCTCTATCTCCTGCTTACCCTGTCACTGAAAGGACTGGATGGCTCTAAGCTTCGAAGAAACTCTTGCATTTTGTTCTGGTTTATTTTCCCTGCAAGAGCTTGGAAGTGTTGAGACTGGGTCTGGCTGGGTCTGGGATGGAAACCAGGCTTCCTTGAGTAAACAAGAGCTCTTGTGCGGCACAGTGCTTGTGTCACTGTGATACTAATGAACTTCCATAGAAGTCAGGGCCAACATAGTAAATTGGTTGGTTTTTTCATCCTTGTGGAAATGATTGAGCATTGCTCTGTATTTTGAGCAAGTGTTTCATAGTCTGGCCTACCGCAAGCAGTTTCCTGTTACATCAATGCTCTGTTAACTTGAGACTGATGAGATTTGGGATTTTAAGGCATAGCAATATGTGTCTTGTCTCTACCTGATTCTTTATGATATGGAAATCGATGTTAAAATTTTAAATTCCCTTGATCTTCAAAGGGAAAGCAGCTCCTTAGAAACTCATTCATCACTCAAGGGCAAAATTGGTTTTCTCAAGCTGTGTAACTACTGCAGAACGTCTCACCGAGGTTTAACTTTTTTGGACAATATGTCAAATATTTTAGTATTTATGTATTCAGTACTTACGTATTTTATAGTAATGCTTTTTGTACAGAACCGTTTTTTATATTTGTCAGGGTAACACAGTTTATCTGGAGATACTTTGTTTAAAAAAAAAAGAAAAAGAAAGAAAGGGAAAAAGAAAACTGAGCTCTGTGGCTAATTCTTTCCTGGCTAATACAGCCTTACACAAACAGACCAAGGGAAAGCAGTTGTTATGCAAGACGTTTGTGGGTTTTTTGTTGGTTTTTTTGTAATTCTTCCATTTTCCGGTTCCAAAGAGCTGTTGTGTTTTAACAACCCGGTTCTCATCAGGACATTGTAACTTCACTGGAAATGTAATAATTTTGGAGGTGTGGATCTTCTTGTGCTATTCTGTATAAAGAGCTGTCATGCTGTACAAAGTGAAACTGGTTAAATAAGATATTTCATTTTTTAATTGAAATTTTGGGCAGGAACCTGAATATATGTGCAATGTTAGTTTACAAGAAGTAGTTCAGCATCACTTTTAAAAATCAAAGCAGCATGACAGGTTGAAAGATGTTTATGTATGAGAGCATACATTTCATACATTGTTGTCAGTAGTTTTGTAAACAGCAGCCATGCTCTATCTTACTAATTGTTCATTTTTTCTTAGCTTGTAGTGAGTACATGCGTAAAAGTTACAGCATTTGTTACCATTTGCTAATACTTTGCTACTGTTTTATTACTGTTATGAAGACGTTTATTTTCTATCATTCTTCTTTGTGATAAAGTGTATGAGGGCAGAGGGTGTGGGAGGAGAAAAGATTAGAATTTAGACATGTTAATAAAGCATTTTCGAAGTATACAGCTTTTATGAGGCATTCATGTAACTATGAAACACAGCAACCATCCTTCATACTGTGCTAAATGTAATGGCGATTTTTATACAACATGGAAGTTATTCCTATAAAACTTAACAGATAAGTATGGTAGTCTGCTGTGTATTAGCAGTTAATTGGCGTAGCCAGCAATAAGAGTACAAACTATAAACTCTAGATTATAGCAGAGGCTTCCTACCTTATGTTCCAATTTTGTTCAGGTGATACCTGTCTGATTATTATTTTTATTTGGAGATGTTGAGAGTTTGGAAATGTCAGTGAACTGTAGTTGAAGCTTTTAAGCTCATCTGAGAGTTGGGTACTGCAGCTTTGAAGCTATGGAAAAGCAAAATCAAAAGATATAACTAAATTTCAGTTTTTGTATTCCTTCATTTTGTAGACTCTCTTCATAAAATTTCTTCATTATTCTATTTTCATGGGAGAACATTGTTTGAAGTTTGAGAGTCTTACCATTTGCTTTGGGTCTGTGAGGTCTCATCTTCAAACTCCGCCTGAAAACCAGTCTGTTTGCATAGATTGTATATAACTGATTCTGCTGAGGGGTTTTTTTTTTTTGAGATATACTGGCAGCAGAACGGTTTTCCTCATTAGAAAAACGGATCCCAATGTCTTTGTGTGCAACTAACTGATCTGACAGATTTTACAAAGACAAGTTCTAGCCACCCACACGCTTACTGAGAAAAGCAGGCACTGGAACATGCACTCCACAACAAAATAGTGGAGTGCGTGGCTACCAGCTATGGAAGATAAAAGATTAAATTCTAAATATGAGTTGGATTTATTCATTTAGTAGTTTTTTAGTAGTATCTGGGATACGTCTGTTGGGATTTTATAGTATAAGCGTTTGTATCTTCTAGTATATACTCAGCTTTATAGATGGAAATTGAATGCTTGTGAGACTTCTAATATATTACTTATGAAATAAAAATATTAAAAGTGAAATGTTGAAGTTCTGTTTTTTAAAAAGGCAAATTTTCTTTTTTCTAGGTAAGCTTCTGGGTTGTTAGAGAGATTCTACATGCACAAACTTTAAAAATAAGAGCTGAGGTTTTGAGCCACTATATTAAAACTGCAAAGGTAAGAATTTGGATTGGGGGGTGTGTTTGGGATTCACCATGATGAAAGCTCTTATACTTAAGTTGGTCAGCTCAAAAATACACATGGGTAAATATTTGTCTGATACCTGATTTAGCTGTGGTTGTATCTGTTGACATGAATGGCTGTTTGACTTCTGCATGTAACAAAGTTGTCAGAAATAGTGACAGGCCAAAGTTCTAAAATGGAAGCCTTTGTTTACAAAAAATAGCTTAACGAAGGAAATGCAAAGATGCCTTATTTCAAATATTTTTATTAGATAATATAATTGACTGCATGTGTCCTCTAAAAACCAAAATGCTATGTGTAGAGTCAGTTCAAATAGCATCAGTGGGAACAGAAATAGTTTGTTTTTACTATTGGAAGGAAAGGATCTGTTATCTATGTTCAATTGTGGCATGAATAATGTTAGCTTAATAAATATTGTTAAAAAAATATACCTGAACTCAGAAAACATTTTAGATTTCTCATCCCGTGATATCTTCCTGAAAAACTTTAGGACTGACATTCATAAGAACAGGGTCAGCAAATTTTGACTTGTGGAGATGAATCAGAGTCCTGGCCCTTCAAACAGAATGAAACTTCTTTGTTGTAGCGTGAAGAGAGGGATGTTTTTCAAGTTCTTGCTGTCAGATGGTGGCTGACTGTTACTACAGCTAACTTCTGTGACCACCTTAGATTACCTGCAAAAAAAGATGTAAAATTTTTGTTAATTACCTTGGTATTCATTTTGCAAATGCATTCATTGTCTTGATAAGTGCTTTTTAAAAAAATTAATATTTTACTTCTATGGGATTTGACTATAAATTTTGGACAAAGCAAGCTAATTTTGTAAGGTTCCACAGGCTTTGCTTAATAATCATACTGTGGTCATACACTGTTAAGGATCTCTCGTAAATATCCTTTGATATCTGGTGAGTTAATGTATCTTCATCTTGTGTATTTTTAAAACTCGGTTCTTGGGTGGTTTGGGGTTTTTTTGTGTTTGAAATACAAACATACAGAAATTTGCCTCATGATCCATGTCCCTCCATAGAAGGGGAGATGTTCACCTGTGTGGTCATAGTGCAGAACCAATCTTGGAAGCCAAGTGGGGTCAGGTTTGGTTAGTACTTGGATGGGACTTGCCAATGCTGGGTATTGAAGGCTCTGTTTTGGACACAGCACCCTGAACATGCCTGGTCTCATCAGTGGACTGCAGTGAGGAGTGTCTGCTGAAATGCTGCTGGTATTGACAGTTATGTGCTCTAATAATCATTTAGTTGAGCTTGGCTTACCTTGTGAATTGTAAATATCACAATTGCAAAGCCCAAGAAACTATATATGGGGTGTTTTTTATATCTGTTAATTTAATTACTGTATCTGTTATCTTGGCTTTGCTTACATATGGCTGCTAACATGAAGTTACTCCAGTTAGTACCATTTGAAGGATTTTCTGTTTATACCAGAGGTCATGCTAATTAACTTTTCTTCAGAGAAGCTGCAAATCCACTCCACAGTGAATTCTTTGTGCTGACAACTCTATCTATTGTATAGCTAGCAGTCCTTTAATGGTATCTCATACTATATTGCTTTACACATGAACTAATTGGACTTAATAATTGCGTTCCCCTGAGGTTCCAGGCGATTCTGATTGGTTATAAGGCTTCTGTTTCAATGCTTGCAGCAGCTACGAAAGCCCTTTTTTCATTTTTAATCAGCTACACTGGCCTTTGGGGCAGTGAACTTTATTACCTTGTTTGGGGATGTGTGTGTGGTGGGGGGGAAGGATTATCGTGCAAGTGGAGGGACATACACCATCAGTACTATTTGGAAGAGTAGTTGAACTATAGTATATGGCAAATATCCACTCCCCCACCTCACCCCACAAAATATTAATTGACCTTTACTCATGGGCACATCCTCCCAAAAGAGGATTAGGAAAGGGAATTACTTCTTCCATAGGTGTGGACAGACTCGTTCGTCAATAGACGTGCTGGAATCACAGTGTTGTGGGAACTGAGACTGAAACGGCTACTAGGGTGGCCTGACAGTGAGCATTAAATGTGGAATTTCTGAGTAATAACTATAAGGGCTTCGATCTATAAAAGGCTTTTAGATTCCTGCCAATGTGTTAAGTGGAGAAATAGTTTTGGAACAGGGCAAATGATTCTTAGGCAGAAAACTATCCTTGCAGTATCGCTTTCAGCCTTCCAAATATATGTCTCCTCTGATATTCAGCATTTATTCAGAATGAAGTTAGTCTAACTTTTTTGTCCTGTTATTTTATGAAAGAAAACTTAGGTAGACTGGGTTTCAAGGAGGAAAAAAGACTTCCACCGTTTCTTGAACAGCAAGGGTTCCTTATATTATTGTGTCATTTCTAGCTGGAATCCTAGCCTACCTTGGTGAATTTTCCTGAACAGATTAAACAGGATTTGCAATACTGTGATTGGGTATCCATTTGGCTTTATCAAAGTCTTTTTGTTAGGGATAAAACCTCAGTTTGTGTGCACTCCACCAAAAGTCCCTGAATGTACTTCAGATCTCTGGGTGCTCATAGCGATTGGAATAACTGATGTTGTAGAAGAGCTTAAGGAACAGCATTTTCTTCTGGACCATTTTTAAGCTTTTGTGACAAGGCAGATTGATGGTTTTGGAGACAGAAGGAAAGAAGAAGAAAAAAGAGGGGAGGAAAATTCCACATATGTAAGAAAACACAGTTAAGCACAATGTTCTGTAGAGAGTTCTAAAGAATTTTTTTTACCCTGATGTTTTCCATGTTCAATTTTTACTTCATTGTTCCTTTCCACTAGTTAGTTTTAGTTGTCATACCCAAAAAATTGTCTTTTGGTGAGAGAAGTAGTCCAGTTATGTGGCTTTTGAAATCTACCTGCTTGATTTAACCGTGCAACAATATTTTGGGGTGCTTTGATGCAGCCTTGGTAGCTACATAAACCTGTGGTGCCAAATGCATTTACAATGTGAAGTATTGCCGTGATTACATCATTCACAACTGGGTTATCCTTTTTGGCACGTGAAGTTTTAACATTCTGGTGAATGCTATGAAAGGAATTTGTGGGTTTGAATGTCAGAAAATTTCTGGCACTTCTGAGATATGTTCCAAGATGTATGCCTATGTAGATTTTTTTTTTGAAGGGTTGTCTATGGACTATGGAACAGCTAGTATAGTCTAATCCAAAAGTGTGTAGATGCAGTAATGAAAAATTAGAAGGTGCCATAAGTGGTATGGGTGTACAGCAGCTCACTGTAACTAGCCCTTCATTTTAGAACGTGCAAATTTTCTTCATTTTTAGATTGCTATTTATTCTGTATCCATTACTGACTTCACTTGGAATGTTGTTTATTGTTATTGTACATATTTTTGTCCTCAGAAACTGTATGAGCTGAATAATCTGCATGCACTTATGGCAGTTGTGTCAGGCCTACAGAGCGCTCCAATCTTCAGGCTGACTAAAACGTGGGCGGTAAGTGAGCAGCAGGACAATGGAGGGGGTTTAATTTATTCTTAGGAAATTACAACATTCTGTAGCTTGTTTTCAAGGATGCAATAATTATTACAGATACTTTTAATCTTCTTGTACTGTGTACTTAGTGCTTCTAGTGGCTCTTAAGTTTATGGTTTCCTGTTGAATTTTTTTCTTTTTTCCATTCTGACATAGAAATATTTTCCTTTGAAAAATAGTTCCCTGTAGATTCTTCTAAATGCAGAGGCTTCTAATTTGTCCAGAAGCTATTTCGTATTTAGTTGCTGGAAAATTATGGATGCCAAAGGGGGGTTGTACTTTAGTCATTTAGGGGTTTATACTGTTGGAATTTTTTTTTTGTCATGGAGAGCAGACATCCAGAAACTCTTGGTTCAATTTCCATGAAGAGATTTGTAGTTTCTCTGACTGATAACTAAATCTAGCAATTTTCCTCAGTTTTCAGAATTATTTTTGTAGTTATAACAACTACATTACACAGTGTATTTGTATGTCTGCTTTTGTACAGTTATAAAAGAACAGTGTTCTTTGGAAACATTTTTATTTGACATCTGCTTTTTCACTGTAATATTTTTCTGTAGTTGTATCCTTGATCAAAAGCACATTAGGAATGACTTGCTCATTGATACCTCAGAGCTAAGAAAACACTGTGGTTGATTCAGCTGTACATTTAGCTGTATAGATGACACTGTGACATTTTCAAGTGTGATAGAAATACTCAGGTGACTGAAATACTCCTGTGCGAGGGATCCATATAAAGAGATTGTTAAAAAGAGCTAAAAACTTCCACTGAAGACATGTCATCACATCCTCACATGTTACAAAAAGTGTTTCTTTGATAACTGAATGATAATGTTGTCCAGTTGATAAATGTTACCAAAACTGAATGTAATTTACTCCTGTCGAGATACTCATCTAGAATTCTGGACACATTTTGCAAATGCACAATTCGATATGAGATTGTTTCAAAATACCAAAAATCTCTCTAAGGAAATCTTAAGGAAGTTAACACTTCAAAATGATCTTGAGGAGAACTTCTGCTTTTCTGGTTTTGTCATGTTGATGAATTGAAGCCTCAACAATTTTAAATAGCTAATGCTAAAGTGATTTTTTTTTTTTATTACATATCTTGAAACAAATGTCAACTATAACCATATATTAGTATAACCATATTAGTTACTACCATAATAAGGCTTTTCAGACCTGGGAGTCCTCAGTTTGTTTTCCTGCTTGGTTAGCCAGAGGTCCTGCTTTGCATTTATGAGGATTATTAGTGTGCTGTTGGCATGTGTATCAGTTTTTAAAGTTTTCCCCTCTTCTAGCCTCTGAAATGCCAGGTAACTTCTCCCTCATTTCTGTAGGTGTTTAATTTCTCATAGAATCCCAAGTGAGTCTATGCTATCATCTTAGATAAGCCTTTGCAAATTCAAGTTGCAGGATAGCTCCTAGCAATGTGCACTGCAAACTGATTGGGACGTCTTTCTCTTGGAAGTTCAGTTTATAAATTCCTGAAGTAGTTCTAAGCCTTTGGCATTCTGTATGTTAAAAGCAAGAAGAGACATGTGAAAAGGCACACCGAGCCATTATTTGAGTCACCATGTCTTTTGAGTAAATTAAATGGGAACCTGCCAAAACCTTCATTAAGGTTTGATTTCTTCATTTCTGAGATTCTTTGATTGTGGGTTGCTACAAACTAAGTCAGGAAAATAGCCACAAGTATATTCACTCCCGAAAAGAAAAAAGTCACCTAATATGGATGGAATCTAGAGTTGAAAGGGACCGTTAAATATTTGCTTGGTAATCTAATGTTCCTAAAAAAAGATTAAATTCATGTCTTCTGACGGTATGTCTGAATATGTCTGAAATTTCTCTCATTCACTGCTTGCACACCCTCTGAACTCTGGAGAATAGTAAATGCTTATAATGTGTGATTCGCCTCGTTCAAAACTTTAAAAGAATCATGAATCTTTCTAAGAAAATATGTAGAGTATTTTACTTCTCTCCACTTAATGTAAAGGAAGTCTAGATGACGAGCTAGGACTTGGGCAATGAAAGCAAATAATCATTAGAAATCTGGAGTTAAGTGAATTCTGCCCCGCTCTGCCAGCTCAGCCCTCCTTTCTTGCATTTCCAAAAGGTTGTCTTTGGTGCTGGCGCATTATAATTAGAAAGCAGAGAGCAGACTGGAAGGCTCCAAATCCTTCCCTGCTACTGTAAGCTATCAGCCTTAGCTTTCGTTGTCTTTGCATATGTACATCTTTTTACTGTTCTTTGCATCCTTTGAGCCTAAGAGATAGAGGAAAACATTTATTTAGAAAAAGAAGCAGTTCCAAAACTGAAGAAATAACAGCTGGGTCCTTATTTGCCCTCACAGAAAAATATTGTCAGGTTCTGTGTACTTTTCTACAAGAATGCAGGAAATGGAGACATGATGGGAATTCCACCGTGAACACAAGGGAAAGTCATACAAGATCAACTTCAGAGATTATTCAAAGAGCCTGAAATGACATATCAGGCTTGAACAAGAGTGTGCAAATCAGCATCTTTTGAGGGAATGGGCAACTTTGCCTAGTTGGGGGTGTCCCTGCTGACTGTGGGGAGGCCGGACTAGATGACCTTTGGAGGTCCCTTCCAGCCCAGACCATTCTATGATTCTATGAAATACATTTAATTTCGAGTCTGAACTTGGGCTGCTACTATGTCTGCTAGTCTTGTCTTACCTTCCAGTCTTCAAAAGTATAAAAAGCCTTCCAGACACCAAATGAAGGCAAAATATTTTAGAATGCTATTAAAGGCAAGCTAATCTAGGCTGATTAAACTGGAACCATCTTTGAGGAGATAAACTTCGAAAGATAAACGTCATGCTCTGGTGCTTGGAAAGAAGTCATGCCTGTCTGCTGTTTCCTTGTCCTGGAATTGGGAGATATCTACAATTTTAATGAATTTGGAATGTTCTTCATTGAATATTGGAACCAAAGCTAAAGATGTAGATTAATTGCTAGAATGTCAGAGACTGGTGTGTCTTGGGAAACAATTCACTCTTTAAAAGTTACTTTCTTCGGAAAGCCAATGTTTAGTTTGGTGATGTTAACTATCCTAATGAAGGCTAGGATATAGGAAATGTAAGTAAAAAGAGCAGCTATTTCAGTAATGACTTTACAGCTTTACAGAAGGGGTGCTTCTATCATGTTCATGTAGGTTTGTCTTCACTGAAAGAGAAAAGGGAATATGCATAAATTTAGCAATATGACCCCTGTAATTTTTGCACTATGAGGTATCTTATAAGGCAAAAATCGTAATTGGAACTGGAGCACTGAGTCTTCTGACAAAACATTTGGTGGAAACATCTTATACCCTTCTTTAAATTCTGGCTTTGAATTGAAATGAAGCCTTTGATGGGGTCTGGCAGCAGTAGTTTACCTAGCTGTTTGAAAAATAGCTTACTTTCCCAATCTTACAAAGAGATCCTAGGTGCTGTGAAGTCTGTTAAAGGAAGAGACTTAAGGGAGAGGGGAAGGACAGTGCAGGAGATCCATGACTTCAAAGTTTTGCATTTGAAGTGGATGTTCCTGTCCTATTGAGAGCCAGTAAAATGAGTAGTTGACAGAACAATATACACAGCGTGTATTCAAGTCCTTAATGCCTTCTGTAAAGGAAAATGGACAAAATCCTTACTCTTTCAGACCTTCAAGTACATGGATATGTGTATATCTGCATATATTGTTTTTAAAATTGTAGTTTAATAAAGATTTTTATCAGATCTTAATGGTATTGTTTTGCTCTTTGGAAAATTATTTGTTGAGATAGCTCTTAATTCAAGAATAAGAGCTTATTTTGGTATTTGGGTGTTTGTGAGGCTGGATTAGTATTAAATTTCTCAGCGTATCTGGTAAAGAACGAATAAAGAATTAATAAATTGCTGGTTTGAAATATTGTAGAAGTGGACAGCATGTGAAATTGTGATTTGTGTTAGCTAGGTTAGTCTTTTGGGAATTTGTATTGTTTTAGAGGGATCCTCCAGAACACCAAAACTTCACCTGGTTTATTTTTTAAAAAATAAAAAAGGATAGTTTAAACTTTACAGACAAAATAACTACTTTTCTTTGTAAACTCTCCAAGTACTCATCCTTAAGGAGTAATTGCTATAATTTCAAAGCACTTCTATTTAAAAAACAAACCAATAACAACAATAAATGGGGGTGGGGGTGGAAATCTGTGTTTATAAGGGTAAAAGAGAAATCATAATGATCCAACTTAAGCTCATCTGGTTTTGCCTTTTTTTGCTTTTCTTCCTAGTTATTGAGTCGAAAGGATAAAGCCACCTTTGAAAAGCTGGAGTATGTTATGAGTAAAGAAGACAATTACAAAAGACTTAGAGATTATATCAGCAGCTTGAAGATGACTCCTTGTATTCCCTATTTAGGTAAGTTGAAGTATTTCTAGTGAGAAGCACTGAAAAACACGCTTCTCCTGTGGTTACACAAATTAACACTGTCTTTTGAGCATTCATGAAACTATTTCAATACTTCTGTAAAGAATCTATAACCACTAGTTGATTCTGAATACTCTCTATGTGGCAAAAAATAACTTTACTAGCTTCAGAAAGAAAATACCTATTAAACATCACAAACATTTCAGGTTTTACATAGAGTTTTAGTTTTCTAGGAAATCGTTTTCCCATATGTTGTATAGATACACTGATTGACTTCTGGAGAAGTACTTAAACTGTTAAGCCTGCTAGCACTCATAAAGAGCTAAATACTTGACTGTTACAGTAATGATGGCTTTTAATTTATGAGAAGGTATAAATCGCTAACCTCTGAGATAAATAAGTGTAGATCTTAGGGTTTGGAATATGGCAAAATCTGGAGATATTGCTGCATTGATTTATACTAAGGTGACAAGAGAAACTCAGTTCTTAGGACTGACTCAGCTTTATGGATAATTGAGAGTAAATTATATTCCTGTGTATCTGAAAATTAGGTAAATGTGTTTAATATGTGTTGGTTTTGTTGCCAGGCTAATCTAGTGTTACTTAATGTGTCTAGGTTCAGTTTATGATCAGTATGCTTTTTTTACATAGCTTTTCTTTATCATAATATGTTGGTAGTCACATGAAATAATGTAAATGCAATGCTTACCCGGTTTTTACCATTTCTGGAAACAAATAATTGATATTTTTGCAGATACAAGTTGCTCTTACACCTAAAGTCAAGATGTCCTCCTGTGGTCACTAGGGCTTATTAAACTGTAATCTCTTTGTTCCTGAAGTTTAGTATTTTCTTTACTCAGCTGGGCTATTAACTTTTTCAAAATTCATGACTTGACAGTTATTTTTTATGCTGTGATCTATGTGTCTGTCACAATATTGTTCCAGTTTCTTCATAGCTTGATATGAGCAGCAATACCATCAGTGATGTTAGAATCTAGAATCATGCCTCTAAAATGCATGTATTCAGGTTTTGTGAAACTGGGTGAATTTTACTGGCTTTATACTTAAATAGAAAAAAATACTTCGCTGTGGAGAGCTAAGTAATCATTTTAATGATGAGTAGTCCTGTAGAGCTCTTCATTCTGTCTTCATTTTTTTACTTCCCTATTACATCTGTCCTAGAAACATCCATCACTTCCAATGTGATTTTAACAGCTGTTAATATCCTATATCTTCAAGTATTCTGATGTTTGTGCCTAGAATGGAAGAATCAGCATGAGCCTATTTTATCTGAAGTGCAGGTGTGAAAATTGCTGGTGTGTCATACTATCACATGCTACCCTGTTTGTTGAAATAGCTGTTAAAACTAGGCCTGAATTAAAAGGGGCAAAGAAGCAGCCAAGCATAATGTAAATGTGATTAAACATATCATTTTGTAACTTTCCTGTTATGTGTACACATACAGTGTATATACACACTCTGTGTGGTTCTGAAGTGCGTTTTCTAGCTTTTCCAGATGCTTTTTACTTATATGCCATGATTTTTGAAACACGAAGCCAGACCCAGATTGTTTTCTTGTCTCAAGTCAGCCTGCTGTCAGCTTTATTTTTTTAAATTTCATGATACTAAGACCCTTGCCGTTACGGTCTTCTAATACTTAACTGCTGTACAGAGAAGTCTTTGCACATTGGTGTATTTCATTTAAAAATACTGTCTTAATGCATACAAGTCTCTATTTAAAAAAAAAAAAACCCAGACATGTTGGAAAACAACATTTCAAGTTTTGTTCAGTTACATATATTTTTCTCAATAGAGTAGCAATTTCTTGTCTAACTTCTGTATTAGAATAAGCTTTGGGATTGAATTGATAGTTCGTTGAAGTGAGATGTATATTTCTTTTCTGCTTAAAAAGAAAGAAATGCTCTTCACTGTGACCCGCTGTAGTTATAGAATATGTTGTGACCTCGTTTCATGTAATAGCAATTCTTCCTAGTGACGTGAAGAATGTCCTCAAGCCATTTTTAAATCTCCAGAGGAATAGCAGATGCCCACTGGTGCACTTCATGTAAAATTAATTTTGTAAGTTTTAAATAAGTGGCAAAAAGAACAAAATTGCCTTGAAACTATGGTCGTGATAAATCTGGATCTATCTTGGAAGATTGGCTGTTGAGTCCAATTGTTCTCAGTTGATCAAAGCTTTATTCCCCAGTAAGACCTGAGTAGATCTGCGGGAGTATTATTTCTAAAATTTCCTTCCCAAGGCATTTTTACAAATGTAAGAATCATATGGAACAGAAGTAACTTAAGTTGTTTGTTTTACTTACTGTTTTAAGCTTATCCGCTATAGGTTATAATTCCTGAAAGGCTCTTTTTCTGCTGTTACCTCTGCTGTAAAATCTTGTACAGAAGTAGTGTTGCTCATGGGTTAAAATGTGTAGAAAAATCGACCTGAAAGCATCCAGTTTGAAATTGTGACCATGGCGTGTGCTGGGGAGGGGGATTAAGCCTAAGATCCATTTACTCTCACAGTAAAAGAAGGGGTGAGGTGGGGCTTTCTTCACTGTTGTTGGGGAGACCCTGCAGTTATTGTGCTCCCCTAAAATGCTCTTTAGAAGAGTGCAGAGCATCGAGCCTGCCACACAGTTACATTTGCCATTGCAGATCCCCTCCAGAGAAATACTGTCACTAGTCGTGAAGAATCTTGTTTGGAAGGTCATAGGCAAAGTGAGCATTAAAGGAATTTCAGCTGCAGTTTCAAGGCTGAATGTTTTACCCCTTAGAGATTACTAGCTTTACCCTTACGCAATCAAATCTCGGATATGGGTGTGGAGTTTTTTTCATGACTATCTTAGCATTGTGAGATAAAGGTGAAATGCTTTTTTTATTTTTTTGTGTTGTCTTTGCAATGGGAATAGAGCCACAGAAGTACAGATTGTTTTCTTATTACCACAGCTTGCTCACTGGGGACAAGATAAAGATGTCCTTCCACATTTAACTGGGGGGGTGGGGAATAAAAATATTTTTCAGTTCCTTGCAGCAATAAGTGTTTGTGAATCCAGAGTTATAGAAATGCAAGCGAGAGCAGCACATTGTCAATGTGGACTCAGTAACTTAAGTGTGAGTGCTGTGAGCCATGCAACACCAATAAAATGTTCAGCATTAGGTCCTCATTACGTGATGAGGGATGTATCATCGCTTTTGCATCACCTGGCCAACTGAAGTAGACAAGACAAATGAGAGCTGTATATATAATATTATATTTCACCTTAGAATAAAAACAAATTCTCAAAGGAAGTCTTATCATGGAGTTATGATTAATTTGAGATTGCACAATGAAACAATTGAGCCATACCTTGAGAAGTAAGATTTTTATTTAACTAAGCAGTACTACCTTGTGAAATATTTTCTTATAGCTGTCTTTCAGGAATCATATCCAGAAACAGAAAATCTGAAAACAGGTTATTGAAGTATTCATCTGATGAATATTCAGCTACTTCACTGATAATGCTTGCCATAGACTGGAAATACATGTGAAAACCGTGTTTCAGGTTTAGCACAGGTTAAACTCTTTAAAGGTCTGCTTGGTGAAATCCGGACTGATAGTACAGGAATGGTGAAAGTTATATCCTTCACAAACTGCTTCTGAATGTCCAGTGCAATAAGCTTGAGGGATGCTACAGCCTCTTTTGAAAGACTTTTCTTAGAGAAAACACTGAACTTCTTAAGACATTTACGCTGCTTAGAAAATTCAACCCAAAAGCTAAGAACTGATAGAGTTACAAGCATTTGAAAGTAGTAAATTATTGTACAGAGTATGAACCAACCTGAAAAAGAGACGGTATATGTTTTCCCTCCTCATAATCTTAAATCAGCAATTTAAAATTAAGTCTTTCCTTTCAGTGCACGGCATTTGTGCAATCTGAGCTTTCTCAGTATATTTTGTAATAATGTTTAGTTAAGGCTGTCCTGCAGCTTTAAATTGGGGAAGACTCACTTTTTAGATGTCTGATCTGTAAGATTTAATATAAAAGCTGAGTGCAAGCTAACTTTACTTAGGGGGTTTCTGCAAAGTACAGCTTTCACTGACTGCACTGAATAAACAAACACTGTTTTTGTAGCAGGCAAGAGATTCTTGTGGTAAAATAAGATCTGTCCCAAGGAGAGGAAATCTGTCGGTTGAATGAACCAAAGCTGTCAGAAGTGTTCATTAAATTGTTTTGGAGGACATTTTCAACTTTTAAACTTACCCAAACTGCTCTTCTATCCAGCTACTATAGAAAAAAGATAGTCTGAATTTTAAATGTTTGCAATCAAAAAGCATTTTCTAGAACACTCAATCAATGAGGTCTGTATAATATTTGTAATAAACAGATATTCCCTATATGAAGAACAATTTCAGAATCATAATCTTAAATATTTCTGTCAGTTAAAATTGTTGGAATTTGGGAATGGAATATGCTGGAACTGATTCTCCACCCACCACCAAATATTGTTGAAACTTGTTGGCTTTGATCTCTGACCAAAGATTTAACTACAACCCTTGCAGTTGTATATTATCAATGAAGCTTTATCTATACCAGAGGATGTGTTCTGAAAGCAGAATGCTATTTTCTGTTCTCTGAATTACAAATGACGTTTTGCATAGCAATTGATATCGACTAATTTAACATAACAATAATATCAGATTATTCTTTTAGCTATTTGGGTTTCTTATGTTGAATAGGGGCAAAGTTCCTTAAAATCCTGACTGCACATATGAGGTGGCAAACAAATACATTTGTTACAATTCAGAACAGCGTATTTTTTTTTTGTGTAATATGAAATTAAGTAAGCTGTGTGGCTAAGTACAATTATTAAATAATTTTATATACTAGGAAGAAAGCTTTACTTTCGGAGACTCTGGTATCTGAAGTGAGCATTTTTTTGTTTTTGATTTTTGGAAATATCTTGGGTTTATCCAGTATGTTCTACAGCTTTTGTTAAAGGTTGGAAAAGTATTTTCTGATTAATTTATTGAATATTAATTCCAGTGGAAACATGATATTTAGAAAGTAGAAAATTTAATATAGATTGTGTCAAAAGTTGTATATGTGTAGGGGAAGTGAAATGTATATGTCGTAAGAGTGGTCCAAGTTTGGGGTGGCAGGGAGAATACACTCAGAACTGATTTCTAATCTTTGTTTTACTGTGTCAGCAGAAATCTGTGTTGGAGGAAAACCTCTAATATTCAGAGACTAGATCCTTCTCTAAATTAGTATGTGTGAACACTTGTTCAGACCTCATCACTTCTAATGGGGAGTCAAGTCATGATTTTAATATCAGGGCTTTTTGTTTTGCCATTTAAGTTCAAAGTATCAAGAAATATTTGTGTGTAGTTAAGATGTTTGAATATGGGGGGTTGAAAGTAAAAAAAAAAAACTACAGGCAACCAAATTTTGCTCAGTACTATCAATAATTTCATACAATTATTTTTCTTTTTTTTACATTAGGAACATTTTGCCTAAGGGTTTTACAGAAGGTATGATAGGCAGATCTTAAGGAATTCTCTACACCACTAAGAAATTTTATATTTTATGTTTAATTCATGACTTATCATTTTGAAATAATTATTCGTTGCAAAAAATCTCTCTTTTCTGGCAAAGCTAGAATGTCTTCAATTTTTTTGTAGCTTCTTGGAGTACATCTTAAACAGTAATGTGTATCCAGATTTTCATTGAAAGTAATACCAACAGTTTTAAATAAATTGTTAAATAGCTAAACCATTTTCACATTAGAGCAAGACAATGTCATCTCACATATTTACATTTAAGGGTTGAGCCAACCTGAAAAAGGATAAGCTTTTTCAGTTAAAAAGCTTATATCTTGTCATATATCTGGAATTTTTTACCAGCTTTAATGACTGTTTACATAAAGTATGTTGGACTTGAACAAAGATAAATATGCTTTGCAAGCACAAACATCTGCTTTTGTGAATGTGTGTTTAAAAAAAACACCGTCTGTCACAGTAGAAAAGGTTTTTAAAAAAAGGAGTGGGGAACACAACAGGGAGGGGGGAAAGAGGAAAACTGTAGACCTGCTTTTAGATTGTGCAAAATAATGATTAAAAAGTAATACTTTATTTTTCTGGAACTCAAGTGTTGAGAAGTTTATACGTGATCACTTGAGCACTGTGGGATTTTCCTCCTCAGTCTATAGGCCTGATCATCATTTGAACGGCTTTCAAGGAATAGGAACCTCCCCGGTACTCAGCCCAAAATATTCCATCCTGATACTTGCTCCTGTAGTGGCCTCCTCTGTACCACACCCCATTGAGGTTAGAGTGGGCACAGGCATTGTACCACCAGCCGCCTTTGTGGAAGTGAGCACAGTTTCCTGTGGAACAGAAAGAAATGGGTGAACTTCAAGATTAAAGAGGAGAAATGGAGATTATCAAAAGCTTTCGTATTCCGGTTTATTCTTGGAGGGAACTTCGAAGTACTTCATAGCCTGTTGTGGTCCGTATCAATTGCTGCTTCTACCTAAATTATAAATTCGGTTGTAACAGCAACCATTCCCTGGAGGGAGGATTATTGACAGGGTATTTAATGTGACAGCTTGAAAACTAAGGAGATCAACTCTTCTCAGACTACCAGCAGTGGTTGTCTGTGAGCTAGCATTCAGGGAACTTGGATTATGTACTGTTTAGAAATGCTTCAGTAGAAGCAACGTGAGTTGATACAGTCCCAAGCAGCACACAGGGCCAGAATTCCACAAAGACTTGCTGTAACTTGTGCATTTACTGTTACAGGCTTGTGTAAGAGTTTGCAAAATTTGTCCAGCTTTATGATTGACAGCTGAGAAAAAGCATTTTGAAGTGTTACAGTCTCTAACCTTTCTTTTACTGCTAAGGCTGTAAGGGGAAAGCTGGAGGAGGAGCATGGAAATGAAAAAAAAATTGTCCTTTAAGGAGAAGGAAACAGTGTGATCAGCCTGTTTCTTGAGCATTGATACCTGACTAAGCCTGTGCACAATTGCGGTTCCTTTTATGCTGTTCAGAGGCTTTACTTCATGGTGATTATTGTTATGTGACTGCAGCACTACTCTGAGAGATCACCTGGACAGGTATTCTGACCGCAGAGTCACGTGCAAGTGATAAAGATGTCATTGAGCTAAATATAACGCTTGCTCAAGTGTGCTTGCGATGAGGGCAATAGAATTTGAATTTCTGAATGGTGCAAGGGCTTGAAGGGGGCCCTGTCAACGTGATTTTTATCATTATTGATTTGAAGCGTCTTTCAATAGAGTTGTTTTATCAAGTTACATACTCTTTTCTACTATATTCTTTTTTTTAAAGGTGGTATCACTAATGGAATCTACTGTATTTGCTTTTTGCATACATATTAGTTTCCTTACCTGAATACATATCCCTGTCTCTGTCCAGTGTTGTAAATTGCTTTCCATTATGCCATATCATGGAATCGCCTGCATTTCCTTGGTATGTTCCTAAGCGTAGCCTGTAGAATTCGCTTTCGGGCTCCAGGCGGAAACTGCTGTATTCTGCATAGACCTTCTTATTGCTCCAGTCCTCTAACTCAATCAATAGTCTGTAATTATCCTGATTAGTAAGCATGTAAATATTTTCTAGTCCCAGCCAGTACTCTCCATCAATGTTGCCAAATCCTTTCTGTACAAAAGATGATCAGAAAATGATGTTAGCTTAGTTTTTCTTGTTTGTCAAAATGTTCATCAGCAGGAGTGTTGTAAAGTGTACTGAAAGCCCTTAAGCTTCTGAATGATTGCTCAACCCATGCATTTATATGCTTTATTTTGCTTCACGTGGCCATTTATTCAGTTGGACTGCTAGCTGCAAGAGGTACTACAAGAAACAGTAAAGGTGGCAAAACTGTTTTCTGTGATGTTCTCTTCTTTTTAAGACAGAGAGAGAGAATAGAGAAATTGAAACAATATATTTCTTGACAAAGCTATGGGAATCTTTTAGAATGTATGAATAATGAAATTTAAAGGGGTATATTTCCAGGTTGGAAAACATATTTATGGATCAGCAGTCTCAGTGTTCAAGGTAAATAAATTTGGTTGCCTTTCTAATGCAACTAATGTTGGTTTTTGACTGCAAATTTGATCGCATAATTCATGTGTGCTCTTTATTAGATCTGTTAGAAATGAAATATAAAAACATCTTTCCTTTCAAATCACAGACTACTAGTACGGTAGCTGTGAAGTGATATTTCATATCTGCTGTCTCCTGTCCCTGACTAAACCAGCGTTGTTAATGTTTGGTGTTGCAGCTAAGGTAGGTACATCACCCACTGTAGCTATCTGTTACGCTTCCTAGTTTCTGAGGTCTTCCTGCCCTCCTCAGGCCATGGAGTATCAACCTACAGTTGATTCCCTGCTTCAGATCACTTTCTGTGGAAGTCTCTTTCCAGTAGATAAACAGTCTAGGCTCCTAACTCGGGCTGCAGTTTCACAAGTGGCTAAAGTTGATCTAGCATCGTGCCGCTGCCAAAAATGGTAGCAGTGCTTTTCTCCTGGCTCACAGCCACAATTACAATACTTCCCTTGCATCAACGTTGTAGCTGTGCAGCCACACAGAGATGGGGAAAGAAGGAGAAATGTGGGCATGGGACATGTCTCTTTTGTCAGTGGTGCAGGCTTGAGTTTAAAGCCTGTCACAGAGGTGTACATTCAAGTACATGCAGTTAGGTAATAGGACTACCATCTTCAGCCACTACAGTTTAAGGACAAATCTCCTGGGGGCAAATTTGCCTGAGCTTGAGCCATTATTAGACACCGGTTATACACTGTTCTACATTTTCTTTGCATTAAGTTCAAAATGTTTATGGTTACTTTAAGACCAGCCACCTACTTTTCTGAGAAGTAAAGACTTTGATTAACTGCTACTAAGGAATTACTATTGTTTTAATCATTAAATTGCAAGAAAGCAAGAAGTGAAAAATCCTCATAGTAATCTTTTTATCATTTGCATTGTATAAATAATATTTTTAGATTACTGATTGAATTAACGTGGCTTAATTCTCTCTTTGCATACAATGCATGTGGCAACTGTAGATCCATTTAAAGAGAGCACTGCATCATAGGGGAAAAACTGTGTCCTATATATATAAAGCCAGCACATTTTATTATTTAAAAAAACCAAATTATTTTCAGTTTTCCTGTCCAGCATGTAATTTGTTCAAAGCAGCATGCATTTGTTGTCCTAGGCGTTATACCTGCCAGTGCATAGTATCACTATAACATACAAGAATGTGTTTCCCTTCACCAGCCATACATCCTCAGGTTTCTAACTTAATTTTAAGAAATTGTTTCATTTAATTCATTATTAGGACTGTTTTTAAGTTGAGGCTCTGATCCTGCAAATGTATTAACGTGCCTAAATTAATAATTCCACTGACTGAGATTGCTTATTCATAAGAGAGACAATTGAGCTTGTCAAGTACTTGCTGTAGCTCTCAGTGTGTTAATAAAAATCATGTGTTTAGTTAGGTCTTTGTAATAAGTGACTTCCCAGTCACTGTCTAAAGTAATGCGTGTCTCCCCAGTTGTGTTGTGCATTACAAATGCAGGCTATTTCAACAATATGTTAGTTCATACAAAGTAATGCATTGAGTCAAATAGGACAATCCCACTGAACTATGTTTGCTTCTGAGGGATGACTGCTCTTATCAATTATAATTGTTCGTAAAATTAATTTCAGTGTCTAACTTAAGCAGCTATTTCCAACTCCTCAGTGCTTGTCATACAGTACAACCATTTGCAATGAAGAATTGCATTGGAAATGTTTGTACCTCCTTGATTGCCATAGATAATGTCACTGTTGCACTGAAATGAAGCAGCTGATTTTCTGCATTCCATAATTTACCTTGTAACTGTCCCAGTTCCTGAAAAAGTTGACAGATCCATCTGTCCTCTTCTGAATAACTGCCCATCCTCCAGGGTCCAGGCTGTTCTCACACCATAGTTGCATTGGCTCATTACTGTTTTCAGGTTTGATCATATAAATCCCACTGTTGGAATGCCCAGCTTCCTTGGCTTGTTGGCAGTCTTTGAATGGACCTTTTTGAAAAGAAATACTGTAAGCATTCAAGCTTGGCTATGCAGTGCACATTGTTCAAGTATATTTTATAATGCTAATGGAAAGTCAGTAATTCAATTAAGGTAAAACTACCATAGAAAACAGTGTAAAAAGTTACTGTCTTAGATTAACTGTGTATACGTAAGTAAACATGTCAATATCCTATATATATTTTTTAAACAAGAACTTCATTTTGCTATACAGTTAATAGACTTTGGTTACCGAAACTCAACTTTTAACTTTTGTCTACTGTGTCAAAGACTTATACTCTGACTTTTGATATTCCAGAAGTTCTTTATGATTTTCGTTAACTATTTTCTTGTGTACCACTTTTAAAAAAGATAGATACCAGTTTACTTTGTTGTGTTCTAGTGCGCCCATTTTAAACTGTTGGAAGTTTGAACAAAACAAATCCAAGACACCCAAACAACCCCCCTCCACTCCTGAGTACATAAATAGTTTGAGAGCTGCTGTAAGAAATCTTTACTGCTGAAGTCTACAGATACGGAATTTAGTGATAGATTATTTCTTAGACTGTGGAACTTATTTGCCTTTATGTACTTAACCCAGTTCTAGGACCAGCCTGTTAACTGCGGGTAGGAATCTTTTTAAGTTTCATGTATCATCCTGGTGTGATACCTGGAGGTGGATAGTGATGAAGAAAATAAGCAAGCAATGGAGAAGGACTTCTGAGCAGTTAAAAGGGCTCACATACTTGTTTTCAGGGCTGTGATTCTCTAAAAATGCTGTCGCTGTTGACAGTACTGCTTGAAAGCTCTATTTCAGACCATGCGAATATTGGTTTTACAACTGCTACTTACAGAACAGTATCTGGTTATAAGAAGCACGCAGCTTACATATCTCTGAAAACTTTGTCTAGTTTGCCTTTCAATTTTTGGTAATATTTTTATGTTCTACTTTTCAGAAAAGGATTTCTGTTTGTGTATCATTACTTCAGTTGATTTAGAGAGACTGGTTATTCACTAATGAAAAGCAGGATCTATTCTGATGACTCTTCAGCAGTGGATGTCCTAAATGTATTTGAAAACTCATACTCGGTAAATCTGAAAATAAATTACCTACAGCTTTCCTCTAATTTTAGAAGGCTCATTTTCTCAAATATACTTGGAAATTCAGAGAAAACTCATCAGTCATAGAAGAAGCAAATATGCAAAGAAGCATAGAAGACAGATGTTGAGGTTATTCTTTAATGAAAAGTCGAGGTCGAGTGAAAGTGACCTTCATTGCAGATTAAGGTTGCATGACAAAAGCAAATTGAAACTCCTGCTTTTTTTAGATTGTAAAGTGGTAGTTGTCAGTTGGATAAATGCATAGTTCGCAAGAAATCCATAAAGCATTTCATGTGAATTAGAGCACATAAAGTTTGTGCATTTAATGAATGTCACTACTTAGAGCTTCTGACTGTGACAGTGCTACCAAGAATGCTGCAGACATTGAGTCATCGTTGCCAAATACTGACGGTACAGTATGCAGCAGTACTTACAATGGTTTTTGTCATTCTTCCAGTAGTAGCTTGGGAAAGAAATACTGTGACTTTGGTATATGACTGCTTTTTCTCTTGTTCACAATTAAGATTTCCACATAGTTTGTACACGTTTCAAAGTTTGTCCAGTGGATAGATAATCTCCTGGACTAAGTTGGGTCTCGCTTCCTTTCCTTGAACTTTCAAAAGCAAATTTGGGTTCTGTATAATTGAACAGGAAGGTTGGTCTAGAAGTATTGTTGTAAAGCAATTGCATTAGAAAAAATGTAAACAGACAAGTAGTGTTTTTTGTAATGTTAACTGAATATTAAGAATAGCTCAATTAGATCTATTGTGTATCATATTTCATATGATTTCTACTGGAGGGGGAATTGAGGACTCATTTTCCTATGAGAGACCTAAGCAGATGTTTGGAGTTATATTAATTAGCTTTTGCAGCAGACAAAATTGTACTAGACTGTTTTATATAATACACTTTGATCCCTTCTGAAATCCAGCTAGCATTAAGGTCACAGGATGCAACTTGTCTGCTTTTGGATGCTCAGATTTGTCTGTGTGCTTATCTGAAGTTAATGCTGTAGTAGAGGTAACAGACTTCTGCTCTTAGTGTAAGGAAATCCAACAAATCCTGTAACTTTTGGTGTATAACCTTGAATCTTTTTTGAGAAGTAAATTCTTTGTTATATGTAATTAAGTTCAGGGTATAGGAACTGATCTATTTCTTATTCAGTGAAAAAGCTGAGATTTGTGAAACAGTGTAAGATTCTCCGCAGTACTGGTGCGAGTGTTGACTCAGGCTAGTGAAAAAAACATAATTATTCTGTTTAAAGTCATTATCTGTGTAAGGAATAAACAGCTCGTGCATATCTAGTCTTTTTTAACAGACTATGTACACAAAGTTGCTGAGACAATAAGTTATAAGTTAGAAATACTCTGGGAAGATGATCTGTTCTAAGGTTTCATTTCTAAAATTTGCGTTTAGATGATATAGTACAGATCGTGTTCTATTGGAAGTTAGAGGTAGCAGAGAAGGAAAATGATGAAATATTTTAAATTGGAAGCTTAATTAAATGATGGCTGAATCCTATTTTAAGATGCTGAATTTTATCTTGAGCAGATGATATAGAAGCTGTGCTTGTGTAAGCTTCAAGTAGAGAATTTGTTTGGGCAGGAGGAAAATTCCAAAATAAAATTGGGCATATATTAAAAAAAAAAAAAAGTTGTTACATTAACTGAGAGGTATTAGGAGCAGAGTTGGGGGGGTGTTGTAATTTTCAACTACTCTACTTGAAACTACTTTTTGCAACATAGTGGCATTAAAATTCTGAGATACTGGTTATTATTCCAAGGATTAAGATAATTGTTAAAACTAATTCACAGGAATATTATTCTTTCTCAGTTTTTAGAGCAATTTTTATATGAATTAACCAAAATACCCTTCAGAAAATAAGTTCTCATCCTTCTGTTCCCTATATGTTGTGAATTTTACTCTCCATTCACAATACTAAGATGCACATTGCCCCTTCTGTAAACTGCTGCATGCAAGTATTTGTTAGGTATGACTTCTTCAGGTACAATAGGAGACAGCTCCTACTTGTTTGTTCAGTTGTTTACTCTGTCATAACCAAGTCTTTCACAGGCCTATTTCTAAATGGGACTGTTTGGCTTTCACTGGTCTTTTTTGACATCTTTATATATTAAAAATTATCATCTTTTAACTGGAAAGGTAATTTTCGATGACAAAGTTTTTTCTGTGGACCATTAAATATGCTTACCTTAATTTAAAAAAAATCAGAGATAATAACTGGGAATTGTGTTGCAATTAAGAAGTTTTGGGTTTGATGATTAATGCTCTACCAGTTGTAGCAATTATCAACTCTCATTATCGCAAAGCACTGCATGAAACACTTAAGCTTTAAACTCAAGAATCTAGTATTAAATAAAGGAAACTGACTAAGGTTAAAATAAATTTCCTAGGATTTCTTTGTATTTCTTGCAAAAATGGATTAAAACTCTGAACTTTTAGGGATTAGTGAAAACCATGGTAGATAATTTAGAGGACAATGTTTAGTCCTATTTTATTTTGTATGTAGAGCAGGTGTATATTGAGAGAGAAAAAGATGCATGTATATCATAATCTTGAAGCATGGGTCTTCTGGGAAACAGGAAGTCACCATTTTTTAGAATTATACTTTTTCTGCCTGACCAGACATTAACGTAATGCTTTTATATTAGCTGTTTCCTTTGTGTCATGATGTACGATTTAAATTGTCGTGACATCTGGCATTTTACTTGGGCTTGTGCCTGAATTTTCTACAGACCCTGAATGAAAATAGTTGTTCTTTAAAACAGTAGCTAGTTGTTTGTAATGCTGTAGAACAGTCACAAACAAATGTTTGTCTTCATCTTAGGAATCAAGTTGAACTTCCAGCTGTGACTAAAGGCAATTTGAAAGAAAAACAAACCCCCAAACAACAAACCAACAGCCCAAACACAAAAAAATCCCAACCTAACCCTTTTGCTGTGAAAGATAACAGAAGCCAAGAGCAAGCACTTGAACGGATGTCTGAGGAAAAACTTGGTTTTCTGAATCCTTAAATTTTTTAATTACAATTCTCTCAATTTTAATAAATTGAGAATCACAATAGAATTCAGGGCAGTTCAGATGTAGTTAGTTTTCTTGTCACTAGTTCTGTTTCAGTGGTGAATTAATTTATCTAATGACCTGAAGAATGTAACACATGATGTGATATAGTCTTCTGAATGTATTTTCATAACATTTATGGTATTTATTTAACTTGCCATCCCCTACTGACATCAAATTATTGGGAACAGAGTTCTCATTTCAAATTTTCAAAGCTGAGTGCATCAAATCTGATCTGGCCTTGATTCAGTTATCTTCCCAAACTTATCTTGCTCTCCTGAATATTTCAACCAAACACTTAGAGATTTATCGCGCAACTGTGTTGGTGGATTTAGATGTTTGTTTTAAAGCAGCTCAGAATAGAGGGAGTAAAATTCTTCTAGCAGGATTAACTTGTGGCAAACGTGTATATGTAAGTATAAAGGATACCTACTTATAATTATTTCATTTAAGATGAATTAGCTTCTCTTATTCACTATTGCTGGTTGCTGTAATATGTGGCTAATAGGCATCTTCAAAGAAACGGGGCTAAATACTAGAAAGTATATGCTAATATTAAATTTTTATTCCCGTAACTCAAACCTAGCTGGGAGACAAAAATCCCAATACTTTGTGACTTGAAGGCGTAAATTCTTCAGATTGAATGTCTGAGTATCAGCTATTTCAACAAATTCATCTTATGCAACTATAGCTTAAGAATTAGACTATTTGGCAAATTAAAGCTTGTGGAGGGTCAGGCAGGGGGCAGGGAAAAAAATCAGAATCAGGAGCAAGGGCTAGCTCTAACAGACACTTTAAATTCATCATTCTGTTTGTGTACCCATGACAGTTTCCCTCTGAAATGGAGAAATCTCAGGTTAAATAGTGATCGAGAACTCACCCTCATTAATTAAAGCCAGTGGTGGTACTCTGAAAGGACTCTTTGTAGGAGAAGTAGCTGGGTCAGGTGGTGGCCTTACATCTCTGTCTCTAGGGTAACCTGGATCTCGCTGTATCTCGTTACCTCCCAGAAGAACAGGAGTGTATGGCTGGCTATTAGGAATGTGCTGTGGCACAACTTGAACAAGAGGTGGAGACCCATGGGTGTCCTGTCGTGAGAAGATTCTCAAGCACTGCTCTTCCAGCAGTGAGATAGTCACAGACTGATTATTTACAAGATCAGTTAGTGCTGCATATTTTACTTCAAGCTCCTTGTATTTTGTGGCCATCTTCAACATTTCTGTTGTAACATTAAGGACTTTGTTTTCCAGTTGGGAAAGCTCAAGTGAGTTATCACGCTTCCGAATTATCTCATGCAAGAGTTGCATATAGAGTTGGGTCACCCTAGAGTTCATGTTACGACTTTCTTTCCTCAGTAATTTTACTTCATTCACAATGTTTCCGTCGACGTCCACTACCAATTGCAAAATGTCAATCTCCCGCTTTTGCTTGGATAGGACATCCTTCAAGTTCTCTATGTCCATTCTTGTGACTTCGTCTTTTCTGTTACCAGTTCCTGGTCCATTAGTATTCACGCAAATTGGCCCTGTAATTTTTTGTTCTGGGACCAAGAATGTGTAACCACATTTCTTCCCTTCCTCTCCACCGTCTGCTGAACGAGGGTGCCTCCGTTGAGATGTTTTATCAGGCGTAGAGTGTTCTGTACAGCGCCCGATAGACAACAGGAGGAACAATAATACACCCAAAGTCCATTTAAATATCTTCATGTTGATGCAAGCGTGATGACTTGTCAGAAGACACTATTGAACAGGTAAAAGATAAATAATTAAATTAGAGCTATAAATAAAGGCTTCTGTACTGCTTTAACTACCTAAAATGATGGGTTTGCCATGCTTACAAGTATGCGGACAAGTCTTTGGAATCTGTTACTTGAAGTTAGGTTCCATTAGATTAGCTTCAAATAATAACTTTCTGTCTTGAGCAGCAAACCTTTAGATACTGGATTTAGTAGAAAAGTTGTTGCACTCGGTAAACTTTCAGAAGGCAATGTTCTGCTTAGATTATGTGTCATGATTTCATTATAAATTTGACTACTTAGATCTGCACTCACTGCAAGTAAATGTACAAGGTTATAGAACGTACAGAGTGCTTGCAGAACATCTTCATGGAAGGAAAGTAGGGAGACAGTGATGACTGATAGTGATTTCAAAAATATTTATATATTTTGGAATTTCGATTACATAAGCCTTTCTGGTGTTCTTTTATATTTATATATGTATAAACAGATATTTAAATTGTTAAATATTATATATGTACCTATTCATATATACACACATGTTTCAAATTCATATAAACACAGATACAGTATACTTGAAAAATACAGACATATCTAACACTATTTTTGGACATTAGTATTAGGCAGGAGTTTAGCATTAACATAGTTGTCTTAAACACTGAAAATTACATATTCAAGTAACTTTAAATTTGTAAGGAAAGCCTATGACACTGTTCTGTATCTGTGTCCCTACTTAGTTGTCTTCTGAGATGAATACTTAAAATTGTTGTCACGAACATTTTTGTCCAAATAACACACCCAATACCTTAGTGTTATCAATATACATACCATACTGAAGTGTTTCACTGACCTTTTAAAGAAAATTTATTTCTTTTAACTTTGTGTAAAGAATTAAAATGTAGTGATAATGATCCAAAAATGTTTTTAGAGAACCTGGGGGTTTTGAGTTTATTTTTTTAAATATTTGAGATGGTAAACAAAGGTAGCACTTAAATTGTGGGAAAACCCCCTCATTTTTCATATCTTATTTGGTTTGTCAAGCAGATCACTCTTCCTTATCTCAGCTGTTGATCTGGCTTTCCTTTCCAGGCTACTATTAGTGGTTGTACAAGGCCTTGTACAGTGGCCTTTGTAGAGTTACAAAGAGAAATAAAGTAAAACCGGAGAAAGTTAATAATTTTCATGCTGTTCCTGCCAAGTTTTAAATTCAAGTGCACTTGGCAATCCTGAACCAGTCACCCTGAAGGAGAAGCAGACCAGTGCTGCTCCCTTTACATTCACATTTGTAAATGGTAAGGTGATTTTTGTGTCAGGTCACTTCTACCTGTTCTCTTACTGGCTTTAATATTATTGCTACAAATGTCTGCTCAACCTCAGAGTAAACATATGAAGTCTTTATTTTTTGGCTTCGCTAAGAGCAGTGGTTACAAACTTCAAGACATGCTGTACAGGCAGTCAGGAATTATATCTAGGAATCTTGATCAAATGTTCCACCGTTGCTTGAAAAATACCTTTTTGTTTGACTGGCAGTTATATTGCAAGCCCTGCTTCTGGGAGGGGAAGAAAACACTTGCTTTTAAGACATACTGAAAATAATTTCTTACCCTACATAAATTGAGGGAGTATATAAAAGTTTGAGAGTTCATATTTAAAAACCTATTTATGTATATCTTACTGCTAGTATGAAGTAATAAGTATTTTGTTGTCTGTTAGTAAATATTTTTCTTAAAACCAGAACTTGGTTAAACATTTTGTTAATATTTCTTTGCTGAAAGTGTGAATTCTGCTTGTTGGGTGTTTTTTTTTTAAAAAAAAAAAAAGTAGGAAAAAGTAGCACTTTTCTCCAGAGCTAATTGTATGTATTTATTTAGTAATTTCAGACATTTAAAATATTAATCACTTGAACAATGCTCAGAGTTGGAAGTTCATTAGGTTAAATTTTCACATGAATTATGGTAAACACATGTGAAACAGATCTATGTGTGCTTTCTAACTTGACAAGGATGAGCTGAAGTAATTGTCTGAAGTTTGAAACCTCTTCACATCTAAATTATTTTTCAATACTTTTATGTTCAGTGTTTGCAGATGCAGGGAAAGTGAGTTCATGGCACATGGTTAAAGATGAAGGCATAGTAAAGTCCAGTATTTTACTGTTTTCACAGTATATAATAGCTACTTCATAGTCTAAAAAGGTGAATAACACTTTAGTTCTTGGTAGTTCTTTACGACCCTATACAGTTACTTAAATAATGAATAGCTGGGGGGTTTCCCCACAGCAGCACATTTTTCCCCTGAAATACGTTAAAACTGAAATTAATCTTTCAAAACCAAACATTTTGCAATGCAGCCCACTTCATGCATTTCTTTTAATATTATATGTGTTAATTTTGAACTTTTACACTTATGTGTTAAAAGTTAGAAGTTCTGTGTCTGTATATGTGCTGTCAGACCATAAAATGAATTAAATAGTCTAATATAGCATAACCAAATGCAACAGCTGCGTAATATTATGCCCTAGAACTCTGAAATAATTCAAATGTCTTGTATTAAGCTGAGACATTGAGATAAGTGGGAATGAGCTCCTTCTGAGAATCTATCTGGTAGGGAACATATATCCTTCCATGGAAATTTTGATGTTGAAAAAATTAAACGTATTGTGATGTTGCTTGGCATGTTGGAGCAGCTTAATGCCTAACTTGTTATACAAGAATAGGTTCTGAATAAGATATTTACCTGGAGTTATAATCAGCTTAGAAGGACATGAAAATACTGTTTCAGAAATTTCCTGGTGTTCTGGGCAAGCAGCTTAAAAAAATATAAATTGTTTATCCAAAATATCACAGAATGATAGCCTAATATGTAAGACTTAAAAATGACAAATATTAGAGTTGGGAAGTAGTTTTAGAGTTTTTTAATCAGACACGTTATGTCACAGATTCCCAGGTTTAGATGTGTAGGTAGTGTCATAATTGTTATGAGATAAAGTCATTGAGGCTCAGGGATAAATTTAGGCAGAACGACAGTCTCAAACCTTTCCTGCAAGTCTGGGGTTGCTTGTGGTGAGTGGGGCTGCTGAAATACCTGAATGCAGACCTTGGAAAATAAATGAGAGAGATTGTGATTGCAGACACTATTGCTTTAAAATACATTATTTAAATCTTTACGAACTATCATGTTTTTTAAATTAGAATAGGCTGTCGTTTCACTTGGTTCTGTTGTGTTTCTGTGTCACCTAGTTTGGGGTCTCAGATTTCCATAGAAGTTGCATTATGTATGTTCTGGTATGCTAATGTTTTACTGCTTCTGCAGGAGAAAATGTGCAATTTGCTACTATTCATAGCAACACAAACTTCATCATCATCTTGTCAGAAACACTCAGCGCTGTGAATAGGGCTTCAATACCATTTTACATTTAGTACCATTCCTTTTTCTTCTGATTTCTTGCTTTTTCTAGACTGATCCCCATGTGGGAAAAAAAAAAAGCTTGTTTTCAAAATTGATCTTTGATATGTTAGTTTAAAAGCATTTAAAGGAACAAATTCCAATTTAAAAGAGCAAAATAAGCCCATAACTGTCATTTTCAACTTTCACTGAGAAAAAACTGTAGCATGGGCTGTGTTAACGCCAAAAGATATTGTATCGCTTACAAATGTTAGAGTTGCAGGAATGAGGAAGTGTGGAAGCTAGTGTGTATTTAGTGGTTTTTAACTTTCTGCACAACAAACTGTTTATTCTTTGTTGTACTGCTGTGACTCACATTCAGCAGGATGCAGAATTTGGAGACCCACAACACAGACAAGAATCTGTTCTTTCCGAGCTGCCAAAGGCTGCTTCTCCTTGGGTTGTTACAACTGAATGTAGGAGAAGTGCTGCAGATAAATGTGAATGTAGGATTCCCTTTGTGTGGAAAGGGCAGTATTGGTACTTATCTTTGTTAAGAATATTTATTAAAAGAATATGATCAAATCATAAATACCAACAGTGCCCGCTCTTATAAATCTCCATTTATAAACGTGTAAAACGGGAAGAGAAACACAGGGTTTTACTGAGAAAGTAAATGATAATACTGAGAATAAAGATTCTCTGAACATGATACCAGTTAATCTGAAAGTTCTATTATTGATGTTACACGTACTTCATTTTCTGTTAAGCTCCGTCTAAGCAGCTAAAATCAATACAACCATCTAGATTCCCCTATCTCTACACAGAGTAAGTGGAGACTTTTGTGGATTTTTTTTTTTTTTTTTTAGCTTAAAACTGGATCCATAACGTTAGAAGTAATACTGATGTGGGGAAAACACTCTTAATACAGGAGAAATGTTCACATGCATTTTTGATATATCTGTGTTCTTCAGTAAGTTGCTTTACTCTGTGTAAACAAATGCGTTTCCGGTAAGTCACTCTGCCTCTGCTGAAATAACAGGATTACTTTCAATTGTATTGACTGGGATCCAGCAATAATACATTCTCGGGTTTTGTTAGTCCCGATACATGATGTATTGAGTCAGAGAATTCTGTGTCTCTGAGGTTACCAGGAATCTGATTCCTTTTAGGAAAGGCAATCTAAAAATCTTCAGGGATTTTCAAAGTAGTAATTGAAAATGTGTCACTTTTAAAAATGATAGATTCTTAGATTTTATCTGTAGAAGAGATTTGTAAATCTTGTCATACTGGATATTCTGAAAACATAGAAAAATATCATAACACTTCCAGATTTTTTTTTGGTGACGTGTTTGGTGGGTTTTTTTTTTATGTGGGGGTTCCTGTACATTTGTTTGCAGTCGTCGTGTGGGTTTGCACCATTTTAACGAGCTGGTACAATGGAGTGGTGCATTTTGTATTTGGAAACATGTTACTTAGAGGCTTCAGAACTCTCTGTAAAACAGATAGTGAAGACATTAAGCATCTGGCGATGTTTGCTATAGGAAACTTCGCTTCATTCATTGGTGTAAAAATTTTAAGGGCAGACTAATAGGACAAGCTACAAAAAACAAAGTCCAGTAAAACAATAAGTAAGACCTGATAAAGCCATGTAGTTACTGACAAAAGTTTAAAGGTTCAGAATTTCCATTCTTCGAAGTAAATTCCTGTAAAACTTTAAATGGCATATTTTTCCATCGTCCTTCAGATCATTCTTGTGGCAAAGGCATAATACGAACATTCTGTTGTTTGTTTTAAAATAAGCATTTCAATATTTGAACTCTAAAGTCGGAAGACAGTGACAGAGGGAGTTAAGACCTTGCACATAGCTAGTTTATTGCTTTGAAATTATTGACTCAGCTGTTTTCATTTGTCAAAGATTTAGGAATTGTTCTAAGCAGCATAAATCAAAACCTTGGCTAATGATGAATGAACGGAGACTGGTGCCCAAAGCACACAATGTAGGCTGCAAATGGATTTTTTTTTGTTGTTGTTTAGAATGTTTCCTTTAATATGTAAAGAAGCACAAAAGGATAGTAAGAAAATGGGCTCGAAAACTTGGAAAGGATCCATCTTTCTTGTTTGTCAAGACTGCTTCAGACTTTTTTTCCTCCCATAGATACTACATCTTAATTAAGTTTGCTTTCTGTAACACTTTGTCTCTTTAGCATCACCCCTTTCATTCTTTCTTAGTGTGTCAGACATTTCTGAGAGTTTGCTAATACAAATACATAACTTATATTCTTTTCTATTGTTCTGGATTATTTACCAAGTCAGCATGAAGAAAGGCAAGAAGTAGAACATTATTTATTACCAACTCTTTTGGTTTTTTATCTGTGCTTTTGTCTTCTGTTTGTAAACAACTTTGTTTTAATCATTGACTTGCAACTGTTTCCTCCCCCCTCCCTTCTCCCAAAGAACTGTAACAAAAGCCTCTATTTTCAACTTAATATAGTGTTGCCTTGTATGTTGCATTTTGTGTTCATTAAATTAATCTTTATTTAGAAACAAAGTGCTGTTCAGTTGAGGTACAATTAACTTCCCTATTGTTCCACAAATTGTTAAAGGAAGGGATTAGTGCCTGTTACAGCAATGTCTTTGGATTTTCAGCTGCACAATAGTTTGTACTGCAAACTTTACTATATTCCACATCAATGTATGACTCGGGTTTCTTGGTTCAGACTACTTCTACTGCTCAGAAGTACCATAAATAAAATTTTAGCTGAAATGATATACAATGATTGCTACTTACAGACGTGCGTTGATTTACTTAGGACTTTTTACAGTGGTTTTATTGAGGTATCCATTTTCTAGTTCTAGTAATGCTAGGTCTATGCTCTGGTGTTGGGTGAGATCCAGCTGCCCTGAAATCAATAGCATTTTAGACTTTTGCTTTCTGGTAGGATCAGAATTTCAGATTAATATGTTCACAGTACCCAAATTACATGCTTAGCAAAGAATCTGGTAGTACTAATTTTCTGTAACTGTAGATAACAAAATCTACAGAAGATTTACAGCTAAACAACTGAAACATGTTCACCCTTACAACTGGAATAAGTTAGTCTCTGCTCTTATGCAGAGCCCTTTTTAATTCTTTCTGAGTTTCCAAAGTATAAAAAATGCCACAAAAGTGAGTTTTATATTTTAGTTGTCAGGCTTAGAGAGATTTATTTCTTCACAATTGTACGTTGAGGGAGATGTATGTAGAATTTGCAAATAGCTCAAAATTAAACTTGCAAGTAAAAATAACTTTAAAACTTACCAAGAAAAAAAAATCTTCCAGCTGTTTTGCTTCTGTGGTAGATGGAAAATCCAGAGGCCAAGTTGCTTTTTCTTCCTGTATTACCCGATGCTGTGGATTGTTAATCTGCAGTTGGAGTTGAAAACTGCTTTTGTCTTTCTCTGCTAGATCCAAGCTGTATTGAGGAATTGGGTTTCTCCATATGATAACCAAGCTAACTAGTCATTTAAAAAAAAAAAAAAAAGTAATGTTCCAGTATGTATTATTCCAGAAAAGAGAAAGAAATGTTTTCTGAAACTGTGTTTTACTCTCATATGCAGAAGTGCACTAACCAGCTACAGCTGACCCAGATCCCATATACATCACTTTTGGACAGTTTTTTTTAAACAAACACACACTCGCCTTAGACGTTCAGCCCACCTATGATGTCACCGCAAACACACTGGGAGCAGAAGAAACTCCTCCTTCGGATTTCCTATCCATACCCTCCAGAAAAGGAGGGGGTAGGGAGGCTGAGAAGTTAGGAACAAGGAAAGATTGTTTGCCAGTAGAAGGGAGGGTACCATATGGCAACAGACTGTGCAAGAGTTCAGCAGGCAATTACAAATCAAACATTTTTACTACGCTGCCTAAAGATGCCTTTCAAGTTATTACAGTACTGGGCTTCATTTAGAAGAAAGATTCTTTCAGGCTGATAAAACTCGATTTGTGTTGCTGGGAATAAAAGGGGCAGCCTGGCTGGATACAACAGGAAAAATGAACCATTTATAGTCTAGAAGAATGTTCAACAGAATGTCGCATTCAATTCTTGACATTCAGTTAATAAGAAACAGTTCCAGTTGTTAAACACATGAAGTCTCCAATACATGTGGAAAATGTTAAAACTGTACTTGTGATGGTTTTGGGTAGGTATCAGAATATTTGATAACATCTGATTGGTGTTAGAAGTAGCAAAAACCACAGAGATTATGCCCTGCGAGGAATGTAGAATACTGGTTTCAGTTCTGTCAATAGTCAGCCAGCACTTAAGTGCATTCAATTTGCTTTCATTGATTTGTTCAGTTTCTTCACAAAGGCCGTGCCAATTACATTTGAAAGAGAATTACACTAGTATGCTTTCAAAATTATTTTAGACCCCATAGAAATGCACTGAATAATTTTATAGAACAGCTCTCTACAGAAGAGCTCCTGATTTAGCTAAAAGAAAAAAATCAGTGCTTAATTGAGCAAGTAATTCAGAAAGATAATCCTACAAATACATTGATTTATAAAGTCCTGCATAATATTGCAGGTGCCTGTTCATAGTGAATTTCCTAATTATAATTAGTAAGTATGATTTACTACTTTCTCTGGAAGATTGAGCAGGTTTGGGATTTTTAAGGCCTATTTGGACATTGCTTAGCAATGTTAGGTTTGGGGCAGCTTATGTGGTCTAGATAGCGTAGCAATTAAATGTGACTATCTGATGTTTCTGATTATCCTTTCTATTTTTTAATAAACTGATTCTAGCAGAAAAGAAAAATTGAGAAATTTAGTAGTATATCAGGTCATGTGTAATACCTTTTTATTCACTTTTTTATATGTCACCTTTGAACCGCAAGTATTTTAATTTGTTTCTGTGTGTGTGCACACACACGCGTGCATGTGTTGATTTTGGAGTGATGCCCAGAGTTTCCTAACTCACATTTGAGGACTGTGCTGCTGAGGTGCTATACAAACACAACTGCTGTTCTTGTGAGGTTGTATTAATGGTCTTCCACCTGTAAAACCAAACTTCTTGTTATGATTTTGGTTATACAAGGCTGAGAGGTGAAGCAAAATGTAATTTTAGAAATTCCCTGTTACTGAAATAAGTTTCTTAAAAATATTGTTGAAGTTAGTACGTTTTTTTATTTGGATATCTTGTGGAAGATGCGGGGGATGAAGAGAAACTCCTTTTAATAGCAGAGTTGGGCAGGATATGTTTCATTCAGATGAGACAAAAATAATTAGTCTTTGGGTGAAGTTCAAGAAATGGAATTGCATTTGGAATTAAAATAAGTGGTTTATCTACAGCATTAGTATCTAAAGAGGAGGATTATCCTCTCTGCATGATTAAGGGATTAAAGAGTAGTAAAGTTACACTTGTGCTGGGGAAGAAAGCAGGTAGGAGACCAGAAGGCTGTTGGATCTTCGGAGTTGCCATTAATATGAACTGCAGGGTTCGTACTGCATTTCAGTCTGAGTGCACTTCTTGCAAAGTTAACTTTTCCCATGTTTCTACAGGTTGAGTTTGAGTTTCTATTCAGCTTGAAGAGTTATAGATAATACGATTTTTCCTTCTGTTTTTTGTTTAATAGCTGAACTGGAGAAATGAACCAGAGTCTAGTAGGAGACTTACTAAAATCATTAGTAATTTTGATCATGTATTTTAGCATTGTGTGTTTAATATGCTTCGTGTTTGTCAAGGGAATAATTGCTTGGTGATATGGTAGAAGATTAGATTCACGAGTAGTTGTGCATGTCCTTTAATAACTTTAGACATTAGACTTAGAAATAATGACACTGGTAACGATGAAGTCATCCCGTACATTCCTGGTATGATGCAGGAGGAAAGGATTCTCTCTGCCTCCCACTGTGATTTGTTGCATAGAGAATGAAAGCTTGCATATAGAAACTTAGCTGTACTTGTACCCCCGGTATCTACAAATCCAGCTGGGATAAGGTTGACAAAACTAAGGATTAAGTTATTGAAGAGAGTGCAAATTCAATCCCAGCCAAGGATGACATGGTGGTGTATTTGCCTGTGTATCTAAGCATTGATACTGTTTTACTCTGAGGTCTGAAGGCTCTTGGAGATCTTGGTGAAATGGGATCTCAGGTAAATCCAATATACTCTTCTAAGGCAATGCTGCATTCAACCAGCATGCACGTTAATCAATGAAAGCAAAACTTCAAAATACTCGTTATGGGTTTTTTCTGTTAAATGTGAGACACTAAATTTTTCATTCTAATCTTATTCAGGTATTTATCTGTCAGACTTGACATATATTGACTCTGCCTACCCATCAACTGGGAGCATTCTGGAAAGTGAGCAAAGAACAAATTTAATGAACAACATTCTTCGAATTATCTCAGATTTACAGCAGTCGTGTGAATATGGTAAGCTAGTATGTAAATATTGCAACATTAAGGAGAACAATTTAAAAAGCTTTAATATTTGTCTTCTGTATTACAATATAAGGAGGACCCAACCCATTTGAATGCCATTAATGCTCTCCCTCACCCTCTCAGCCCAAAAGTCTGTTTATTCTGGTGTTGTTGGTTATGACAGAGCATCAGCATGAGGAGACATAATAAAATTACCTTTTTCTTATATCGCACACATTGTTGCAGTACATATTTTCTGGTTAAAAATGTGGAATACGTTGTACTTAAAACATAGTAGTAAAACTACTGTTGATCTTGTATCCCTGTATTTGGTAATTTTATGACTGAATTCTAAAAATAGTAGGACTGCTTTTGGAGTAGTACTTTTACTGGAGATAACAAAATACCTTCAGCTTGTCTTTTGGACACTTATAGGTCTGTTCATAGGTCAGATAATGTATTTTTTCTTCAAAGGTTACCTCCCTCACAATCCTCTTCAAGTTCTAGTAAAGATGTAAGGGACATTGTGATGGTGGAATGTGAATTAACGCAGGATTGTGGCTCCCTGGAGCTCAATATAATGAGAATGCGGGTTGTGAAGGAGTCCTCAGATACAACCCTCCAGGTTTGGGACTTCAATTTGACTAGGGGCACGCTCTCACTTTTCCCTTATGTGTGCTCTGATAAGTGGAGCAGCTCTAGGGGGATACAGACCTGGCTTTATGGATGTGGGGGATGTCAGCTCGACGCATGAGAACTGCTATGAAGGACAAAAAAACTTCAACATCAGTAGGGACTGTAGTTTGTACCTTCATCTCACATAGAAAGGCAAGAGATCTGATTCTGTTTAGTTTCTGGAAAATTACTTTGCTTACCAATGAATGGTACGGTGGTAATGAATGTCATCTGTTCTCCAGATATTCCTCTGTTGCCTCATGTCCAAAAATACCTAAACTCAGTTCAATACATAGAAGAACTACAGAAGTTTGTAGAAGATGACAATTACAAGTAAGTATGAAAGCCTGTAACGGATTGTAACTCATTAGAAAGTAACTTTTATAACACAAAGCCTGGTCTATCAGATGCACCGGTTGCAAGTAGAGAGGTTACAGCAGAGTCCTGTGCTCAAGACAATTTCAGCCCGCTAGATGCGTATCTCCGTTCTTTTTCTATGCCAGACTGCATCAAGCCCCGCTTTCAGGTCTGTTCAGTCTTTTGATGTGATCTGCAGACCACTTAGTGTGTTTGGTGATGAAGACGCCATACTTCTGGCTCACATGTAACACTGTTTAGTCAATAAGATGGATCCCGTGATTGGAGACAGCTTATGTCATTTTTTCATCAGAACAAAGTTCATCTGTGTGTCTGTTCCCAAGTTCTTACTGACTGTGACTTAAAGCTTTAACTTTCATATATATTTCACTTTCATTTTATACATATTTTTTTTCTTTGATTAGGATTACAGCATGAGTAAAATGTAAACACTTGTTTTTTGAGAGGCAAAATACTGTCCGTGTCTGCCCCCCATTCCTCCCAGCATACCACCCAAAACAGAGGTTTCCACTTCCTTAATTAAAAGATTATTACTGTATGAAGTGATTTGGCAACTAGCAAAACTGGGAGATGGAAATCTCTGGCATGAGACATGAACAAGCCCTGAGGATAGGAATAAATCTAAAGCAAATCTGTTGCACATGAAGGAAATTTTTGTTCATTGGCTGATCTGCTTGAGGAGGTTCCCCACCCATTCCCATCCTGCCTGCCTGGGAAGTTTGTCACCTCAGTTGTGTTGAATTGGTTGCTTGTGTAGCTGTATTTGAATGGTGGGAGGGGTGTGCACACTAGAGGAACAGATATGCTTTGCCATTTAATAGCCCTAACTTGGATTTAATAAAAGGCAGCAGATGGGGACCCCTCAGTTTATGTCAAAGAACAGTTAGCAAGGGCCCAGACACTTGGCTTCCCTTCTAAGATTTGTAAATTGTTCTCTGTGTTTTTGTATATAAGCATCCAGCTTTACCTTTTTGCTGAAATGTTCTGTAGCCTGATTTTGAAAGTATTGCTTATCGCTGAGAGTAAAGGGTCCCTTCCAACCATGAAGATTCTGTGATTTGAAGGGTAAAAAAGAGCAACCCATATCCCAAACCCAAGCTTCTTAACTGCAGTATCTGCTTCTTAGTAGCATATTGTTTTCATTGATTCCATGCTCCACCTTCCTCCACCTTCAGTGGGCAGGACTCACTACTAGTGGGAATTTTATTGCTGAAGGAGTTACCATCTCTCCAGCCTGTGCAACCCGTGTTTTGATAGCAGGGAAATGAATGGAGTCAATTGCACATAAACATGGCCACTATTCAAAAAGTCTGGTTTTACACCTATGGATTTTGTATGTCTCCAAACTGAATCTTTTATGGGGAAGAAGTATATTTTGAAGAACTATTCTTACTATAAGTGAGTATTTTCCTTTTTATTCTCTAAGGTGTCTGCAAAAAGGCTGAAGTTAAGAGAACAGCCATTGTGGCTTGAATACGTGATTTTTCTTCCTAAAGGATTTTATTTTATTTTTAAAAATAAGTAAATTTTAAAATTTTAATGAGTTGTTGCTAAACTGCCCAGGGATGGGAGGGAGAGGAGCTGTCAAACTTCAAACTTTTTCTTCCCAAAATTAAGCGGGTGCTTTTCCAACCCTGCTAATTTCAAAGTTTCTAGTTCTGCAAACTGTGTGGACAAGACATGCTTGGTCTTCCTGGAGTTCTCTGCTCCTGGAATTTGCCCTCTTTGTGGTACTGTTGGAAATAGCGTTTAAAAGTGCCTGTTATAGGAGAAAAAAAAAAACAACCTTGAATTATGGATGAAATCAAATTGATACTGTGTTTTCCAAAACACAAAATAAGGATTTTTGGCTTTTAGACCTGCAAAGACAAAAGACTTGGCTCAGCACACTAGTGCATTTTATAGAAAATATAAAAATATGAAGAGTAGCAAGTATAAATATTTTAGCCAAGGTGGGTGTAGCAGTTGTATACTTTTTATTCATTGCAGTTTTCACACTGGAGTAGCGGTATTGTCACTGAGCTTCATGTTTCTGTTAGCAGTCCCAGGGCTGTGGAGGTAGGCTTCTGTGTGGCTATTTTTCCTGAAGGATGGTGCCAACAATGAACAATGACCTCTCCCCCCGGTCCTTCCATAGTGTGACTTTGTCAGACCTTTTTAACAGCTCACGTTGAGCTTTTGCTCACAGAGGGTGAAGGCGGCCGCTGGTGGCTGTTTGGCCCTTTGTGGCTGGCGGTGCCAGCTGCGTTGGGCTCCCTGATGCAGAAGAGGTTGCAGGGTTGTGCTGTAGCCAAGATTTTGCTGTTGAGTCTGGTCCTCCATCATCATGGCATTGCAAACCTGTCCTGGTCTGTACAAACCAAAGCAATAGACTCATTTACTACATTATACCCTACCATGTCATTTTTTTGAATCCTGAGTCCTGCTGCATTAGTAGGGTTTTTTCCGCCCCCAAAAAAGAATGTTTGGAAATAGTGTGTGTTAAAGAGAACTATGCATGGTATGTATGAACTATATTGTGTTTCTTGCAATTATAGAAACAGACAGCTTTCAATTGTAAATTTAAATTATTTTTTTCAAAAACTTATATGCTTCTGTATTTCCTGATAAAGTAATTTTTAATGCTTCTCTAATGCAGACTTTCATTAAAGATAGAACCAGGGACCAGCACCCCCCACTCTGCTGCTTCCAGAGAAGATTTAGTAGGTAAATGCTTAATAAATATGAGAAGACTTGAGGTTGTCGAATGCATTATTTTTGAGTTGTGAACATGAAAAATATTTGCCTGAGGCTAATAAAGAAGTGTGAAGCATAAACACTGTATATTTGTAATGAAAAGTCTAAAGGCCATCTGTAAAGAAATTCTTCCAAGGAATTGAGTTAGTGTTTTAGGTTCTTGTATGTATTGTGGCACTAACTTGTTAGTGTCATTTGGGGTGAAGAGCTATTAAATATTCATTCTTTGTTGTGTCTAGACAGAAGGGCCTTCATATAAACTTTTCATGGTTATAATATGCTTCCAAAAATTTACATTATTTTTGACTATTGCCAAAAGTGGTTGAAGGCAGGAGTTTCAAAACATAGAATCAGTGGGACCTGTTTAATGCCAACGTAGCTATTGCAACAACCTTTAGGACTTACAAAATACTTGTAACTAGATTATCTACTTGAAATAAGTGTGTTTATTATTAATCCTGTGGAAAAAAAAAAAACAACCCTAAAGTATAAGTTTTTTAAAATTATCAATATATCAATGAGTTTTATTACAGGCTATCTCTTACAAATTGAGTTTAGGAATTTTTGTGCAACTCTCTTGCAATTTTCTGAGAAAGTATCCCTGACAGTAATTCTAAAGTTACTCGGGAGTAATGTCTTTTTTGTTCCCAGGCTCTGAAGTTGGAGCATCTCCACAAAGTGGACGGAAAAATGTTGCAGCTGAAGGAGCCTTGCTGCCACCAACACCCCCTTCACCTAGGAACCTGATACCGCATGGGCATAGGAAATGTCACAGTCTGGGATACAAGTCAGCATTTTATTTAACCTGAGAATCCTAAGCTTTGTGATACATCATCTTTCAATACAAAAGCTTTGCTTTTAAAACAGCATGAATTGTACACAGTACTTCACTAAGAGACCAAGCTCAGAACTATAATGGTTGTATCCCAACCAAAGAGAATTGGTCAAAATAGGAAGACTGTGTGGCTGTTAGGATCATAAGAACAGCCAATGAGTTGGTCAAAATAGCCTCTTTCTGAATGACAGAACTATCCCGTATAGCAACTAAATGTCAGTGTAATACTTTCAAATACAAACTGAAATAATTGCTTTATTGATATTTTTATGATGAGACCTCCTTTGTAGACTTTCACGTAACTTTGCATAATAATGATTTCAGGCTTTTTCTATACAGATGTACTTCTAATTGATATCTTGATCATTATATCATCAATTACCTTGTCATCTTTTCAAAATGCAAGATTGTAGCTATTCAGTAATTCATCTCTCGCATTCTGTAAGTTTATCTTTAATGAGCTAGAATGCTATTCAAAGTTCAGTTATGTGTTATAGTAAGACAAAAATACCTTAAGATATTGAAAGTAATTTTTAAAGTACTCCTGAGTTTCTCTTCACTCCAAGTACTGTGCAGTTTTAAGGCTAGCAATTCCTGTAGATAATATAGTTTGTGCACAGTTGCTTATGACTTAGGCCATGGTTTAGTTTGGTATTTGGAACACACTACATGCAATCCTTCAGGGTGTCAAAGCGTCTGCTTTTGAAATGTATCAGAGATAATGTTGTAACAGTCTTATCCTGTCCATTTCTAGTTTCATACACAAAATGAATACAGCTGAATTTAAAAGCGCGACATTCCCCAACGCAGGACCAAGACACCTACTGGATGACAGCGTCATGGAACCTCATGTCCCATCCCGAGGGCAAGCAGAAAGCTCCACCCTCTCTAGTGGAATTTCAATAGGTAGGAACTGTAAACATATCTGTGCAGTCCATGGTCTTTTAATAAAGATTTTTAGCATGATTAGTTGGCAATTGTACAAGCAATGAGTCGTACTGTTCTAAAATAAAAATTCTATTTTAGAACAAACTTGAGAAACATAGGTGGAGAAGGGTGGCATGATTCATACAGCATGAACTACATGCTGACAAATTATAAAAACGCAGATTTTATTTTTAATAGACCTTTAACGATACAACCACTGTTACTCTACTTCTTGGTGGGGATGGGAGGAAGCTCAGGGCACCATTTCCTATTTGCTCCCCCCGTGCCTCAATCAAGCCAAATTAAAAATGTCTTGTGGTATGATTTCTATTTGAAATGACGTATCAAATTGACAGTGAGGACTGTAAATTGCTGACAGTCTTTAAGAGCATAATTTGTAAATACTCCTTAATTTTGTCAAGAGTAGATAGCAATTTAACTTTCACATGCTTCAAAATGTCAGAAGCTACTTCATTTTGTTAAGTTACTGATCTTCAAATATTTAGGGTGTTCTTATTTTGAGAACTTATGCTTCCTGAGTTTGTGACAGCAGTTGCTCTTTTTTCCTGTTATGCACACATCCTTAAAGTGGAGGGAGGGCAGGTCAAGTGCCTCCAAGATCCACCTAACTGCAGCTAGGGTTGAGAATATGGAACCTCTGTCACAGTCCTTTTTCTCAAAATTATTAGCTGGATGGAATTTGATGTTGTTCAGTTTTTATGCGTTTATGGTAATACAGGATTTTTGTAGTGTTACGCATTTCTTTGGATAACTTAATTTTAAAAAACTGTTTCGCTTTTTAGGCCTCATGGAGAAAAGCAAGGTCACATAGTTTCAAATTATGCTGTTTTCAGGAGCTGCTCATGTATTTTCTTGAGGAGAAGGACATATTCTAAGCAAATGTTAAATATAATTTTCATATTGAAAAAGTAAAATATCTAGATATAATAATTTTTAAAAATTATCATGTTAAATAAATTTGTGGAACTAGCTGAGACCAAAGTAGTTTGAGTTCACCTCAGGCAGCTTCCACTAATAAATGTGCATTGCCTATCTTTTGTATATATTCTCTGCTCTGGCAAAGTTTGCCACTTCAGAATCATCCAGCAGAAATGGTGGTACCTGTCAGCATACCGACAGCTTGCATTCTCAGGGACTGCATAGTACAGAAGAATAAATCTTCTCATGCACCTACTACCAGGTGCATTCTTCTCAGCATTATGCTGGATTTAGGGGAGAAAAACAGACTTTTGACACCCATGTTGAGGGGTAGCATTGCCCTTTTCTCAGTGCCATCTTTTACTCATGTTTTCTGTCTAAATATCTAAGAAATTTCTCTGCAGATGATACTTTTTCCAGAGTAAATTACTTATTTACCTCCATTAGAACCTAGCAGAGAAGGTTTGCCAGACCTGACAGGCAGTTTTTCATGAGGTACAACTGAGAACCAGTCACCGTCTAGACATTTTGGAGAATACAGTGTTTCCCTTCTTTGTCTCATCCCTGAATTTTTCATCTCTGTTCTCTTGCTTAGCTCAGGCATGACCTTATCGACTTGATGTAGTCTCCCTTACAAGTTGGAGCAAAATTACCGCTTCAGAAGATTTTCATAAATCACTTGTAAAACAGCAACCTTACGCATTTTGTATAAGATCACCATCTGTGGTTAGAACTTCCCCACTCCTACTCTCTTCCACCTCCAGCCTCCCCGTACTTCGTTACTTTAGTTTTGTCAGTGTTTTGACAGCCTAGCATCATTTGCTGCTTCTTGATTATGAAAGTTTAAATGACATAAAAGATTATTAGAGGTACTAGAAATATGTATGGAGGAAGAGAGTAAGGTCTGGAGGCTTGCAGTATCTATTACTGAAGAGATCTTGGAAATGTAAGTTGTCTGGCATTCTGTACTGCTGCTTCAGCAGGATTTAAGGAAGTTGATTGAAGCTGCTAAGTTCCTCCGTCATGTTTGAAGTAGTCTGTTTACTCAATACTTGGAAATAGTACAGTCACTGCAGCAGAGAGGAGATTTACAGTATTCTACAACACAACTTCAAAAGGCAGTCAAGAAGACTTCTTCTGAATGTGTGTACTGAAAAAAGCGTTATTCCTTACCTTGCCCATAAATGTGGATTTAAACCTGTTGCTCTAGAAACAGGACTACCTTTTCTTAGATGGAAGTCTGTATGGGATTTACCTTTTTGGATAAATGATCCCACTTCAAAACATGATCAATGTTTCTGATATGTCAGCACCTTGAATACAACCTTAAATGTTAATGCTACTTTAAATCACTCTTGTGTTTTGAGGGGTCAGAGGTGCTCAGACGTTTCCGGTCCAGGGTCTGATATAATCTGCCTCTACATCAAATATCGAAAAAGCAGGAGTGTAACAACAGTGTCTATAGGATGTTTGTGTGTGGCACTGTACCATTACAATGCTTTATCGAAATTCTTAGAGCATGGGAGTTCGTGCTTTTTTTATCAAACCGCATGTCTAAGTCACCTTTGCTGCTAACAGATTACTGTAGTCTGCTTACAATTAGTAAAGCAATTTATAGGCATGTTATGAAGATTCATCAGAGTACGGTTTCTTTTTCCGCTGGTGAACACACCAACTTCTTCAGATACACAAGGACTCTTGCACTTGGATTTCTTCAAGAAGCTTTAAATCTGTGATAAAGAGGTCAGTTACACCTTCCCTAGGCTTGAGAGTCACGGCTGGATGAAATTCTGTTCTGCATACAAGCATATTAAAACTGAGCAGTTAATTCAGCAATGCCTGTGTGTCTAAACTAAAAATACACATTCAGGTGATGATGGACAATTTTGATTGTGTTGTGCTGGGAAAAACTGATGATCTACCAAAATTTTGACATAAGTGTAATTTATCTTTCAAATATGAAGGATACAGTTAGTGTGTATTTTTTTGTACGGAAGGGCTTCTAAAGCAGTAGCAATGGAGAAAGTGACCCAGGTATGGGATTTCTGGATAATAGTCCTATCTGTAACATGAAAGCTATGGTCAGAGATCTTTACCAGATTCTTTTCTTAATTTCAGAGTCTGGAAGTTGATTGTGTACATTCAAATCATTCTACAAAAACTTAGAACTCAAAAAAATTTAAGATATAGCCACCATTATGTTAATTTTTTGTGCTTGGGTCAAAACAGTTCTTGCTCCTAGGACTATAAGATTGTGTTCAGCAGAGTATTTTATGCTAGAGTATGGGAGATGTACATCTTGTTCTATTGCCATTTTACCTATGTTATTTATGTGCCTGTTATTTGAACAAAAGTGAGAAATGTTCTTTCCAGCAGTACCAAGGCTATACTAATTAAAAGGAAGAAACACTAGACCAATTGTATATACAATATCATATGGGAAATGTTCTCTTGAATTCAGGAATGTAAAAAGAGGAAATAGCCTCTTCTAAGTTTTTTCATAATTTAGACAGCTGCATTTGAGCTCGTCACTTGTAGCTCTTTATAATTACATAGAGAATTAAGATCTCAAGGATATGATTCATCTCATTCTTAGGTGGGTGGCTAAAAAGAGTTTATATGACTTGTGTCCTTAAGCTGCCAGTTCATTTCTGTTGACTGCAAAGAGACTTTTGACAAATAACGCATTAAAATACATACAGGTGAATGCTGCTGCAAATGTATCTGCTTTGTGCAGACCATCCAGAATACCTGCTTTTACTAAACTGGGACAGATGCTTTGACTTTGCAGTGAAGGTTCATTGAGATGCCCCCAAATATTTGCTATCAGTAAGTCTTAAAGCTACAGGATAGTTTTGTTCTGCATTCCCTCCGTTTTTTATGAGGTCACTGTATACACTTTCGAAAGAGGGAGCTTGCCCTTCTGAGGTCTGAGCATTGCTCTTGGCTGGGCTGAAGGAACCACCTGCATGCTCTTACCAGATGTTCTTCAGTGTATATTTGCCTGCTGTCACCTCCTCACCAATTTATCCTCACAGGATAAATTAAGATGCTTTTACTTAGATCGTGGTTCAACTCAGAAATATCATGAAACTTTCTTTTATTCATGAGGTTTGGTTTTTTTTTAAGAATACACTTTTTTCTAATACTGCCTGATTTTGGTATACTTTTAAAGTATTCTTATCTTGTGTATCTCTGCAGCAATGTTCAGCTCACTTCATTAATGTTCTCAGAAGTTTTGGATTTCCACCATTTCTTACAATTTGGCTCAACTGCATTTCCAAATTGCTTCTCTGAAGCTGAATTTGTTTACAATGGCTAATTGTCCAAATAATTCTGTAGAGGTAAAGGGACAGTGTAAAATAAACCCCTGTTTTCATATATTACTTCTGTGTGGCTTTTCTCCTCTTACACCACTGAATGCAAAGTATTTTTCCTTAGGAGGGTTTCTTTTAAGGGTGCATTCTCACACGTACGATACATAAGAACAGATGTCTAAGTATGAACACAGAAATACTCGCCTGAAATTGAGAGTGTAATCTTAGGTGTTTAAAAAAAAAATCTAAGAAAACACATTTATGGATTATGTTTGTTGCAGTGCTGGATGCAAATTCTGTTCTAACTTTGGAGTGTGTTCTTCCTCAAACTGTTTCTTTTGTTTATTTTTCCTAATCTATAATGCAAACTCTGGAAAAAAAAAGTCTATTGAACATTTACCTTCATTTGTGTGTGCCAATCACTTGAGAATAACTTGAGCCTTTACTCTAATGCAATCAGAGAAATTAATGCTGAAAAGTCAAAGAAAGGTATTTTAAATCAGTTTGAATTAATGTAAGAAAGTGCCTTTATAAGAACAGTACGTTTTCAACTGAAACTGGCATAAGATGGATACGAGAATATCAGCATTTTAATGAATTCCTCTATTAAGTCTTGAAGTACTCGAATTCTACAAGGGATTATGTTCCTCTTTAAATAAATGAAGTATAGGTGTAGGTATACAGTGTATGCATTTACTTTCAGGTTTTTGGCAGCCTATACAGTAGGGACGAATTCTACAGAGCCAGCGTTTGTTTGATTCCTTACCCTGTAGTATACTGTTCAGGTGTTTAGGGCTCTGAGTCATCAGCAGTCTGCATCAGAAGATCAAAGTTCGGGTAGGGTTTCAGGCAGAAGAAATATGTATTTATTTTTTTTTAATATCCCATTTAAATGAGTATATGGATTTCTCTATATGAGATTTCTCTTACCCTAAATGTGGATACCCCATTTTGCTATTGTTTACTAATACTTTAGGGATAGGGTAAATATAAGAGCTGTATATTACTTTAGGTTAAAAATGCACATGTAGATGCCTGGATTTGAGAGGAGAGGGATATACAGGAGTGTTATTACCCCATTTCTTCTCCAATCCTTATTAGTACTATTTGGTCCAGGGCATATGCTTGGGAGTTTTTTGTGGTATTATTTTTTTTTGATTAATGCAGCTGTACAAAATCCCTGTTTCTGCCCCATCTTTATCTATTTGGTTATTTGCCTTTGTTAGCTTTTAATGATGAAAATCATTGTCAGTGATGGTATTAGATGTTTGTGTTGATTCTCTGGCAGCATATTGCTTGAGTCGTTTGCCAGTCTTTACACAATTCTTATTTGGTTACCTAGAGCAAGCCAAAGTTGGGCTTTATTGTGTAATAGTTAAATGGTAATGAACTAGTTCAAATGCACATGAGGCTTTTCAGTATGGTCATAGACCAACAAGGCAGAACATAACATTTAGAGCATGTAGTCTATCTCCATGATGGTAGCTGTGCTACAGCAATTGATGCTCAGGTCTGCTGAACAGTTTTGGGATTTTTTTTCTGTTTTCACGTTAGAATTTCAAGCTCTGTCAGGTCAGGCTCCAGCTGTAGCGACTACAGCTCTGGAAACACTGTGTAACTGGAGCCAAGAGAGTGTCAGTTGCAGATTTGAGAAGGGGAAAGAATTTTTAGTCTGAGTACTTTTTAAACTCTTTGGGGTTGGTTTGTTTGTATTAACACCTGTTTAACTTTGGGGGCTAACTTCTGGATAAAGGAAGCCTGTGTTAAAGGTTCTATATCCTCAGATTTTCAGCAATGAGGGGATGCCTTGACTAGGGGGGAATGGGTATGCAATGGTATAGACATTCCCTATCACATACCTAGGAACCTAGCCGTGTGCTGTTTGTGTCACTAGCATAGACATATATGTATGTACATATACAAATGTGAACAAAAAATTCATGTCTGTATTCAGTTGCAGTACTAGACGTCTAGAGAGGGCTCCAGGGAGACCTTATAGCAGCCCTCCGGTACTTAAACGAGGACTACAGGAAAGATGGGAAGAGACTCTTTATCAAGGAGTGTAGTGATAGGGTAATGGTTTTAAACTGACAGAGGATAGATTTAGATCAGATATTAAGAAGGAATTCTTTCCTGTGAGGGTGGTGAGACACTGGAACAGGTTGCCCAGGGAAGCTGTGGGTGCCCCATCCCTGGAGGTGTTCAAGGCCAGGCTGGATGGGGCTTTGAGCAACCTGGTCTGGTGGGAGGTGTCCCTGCACATGGCAGGGGGGTTGGAACTAGATGGTCTTTAAGGTCCATTCAAACCCAAACCATTCTGTGATTCCCTGTGTAAACGATCTGAAACTTCTCAATTAATCATTAACACAGTTAAAAAAAAAAATTAAAAAAAATAGCCAATTGCTGTTACTCCTAAGATAGGAAAAAGCCTTCCTCTTATATAGTACAGATAAACACAACTCTGATTTTTTTTTTTTTTTTTAAATCCTGTACAAGACATTTCTTATTTTATTATCATTTAAGAAAACTAGGGAACTAGTGGTTTGTGTCAAGTGGCTTCTTACATAAAACCAAAACTTGTGTAGAATGTTACTTAATAACAAATCCTAGGTACTATAAATCCTCTCTATTAAGTTTAGCCTGAAGACCTGCTTGAAGTTGTTGGGAAAACTCAAATATTGAGTACGTATTTGAGAAGAATTTAAGAAGGTGATATATTTTTAAAGTACTGAATGAGTGAAATATTTCCAGTTGAGGTGATAGTCAAATAGTGCACTTAATCTTTAAAAAGAATTTGGTTAGGCATCTAGCTTTTAGTAAGCTAAAACCAGTTTGTTTCACCTCTGTTTTGTTTTGGAAGGAGGGATGTAATGTATATTCTTTTGCTTTTTGGGAAAGGGGTTTTTTTTAGTATCAGAACTTTTGTTGTGCAAAAAATCTTCTAGAGCTTCTTAGAATCTAAAAAAATCCTGTTACAGATATTCTATATAGATATTAAAGAGGGCTAGTCAATGCTAAAATTCAACCTTTTCCAAGTTTTTGTTACAATTTTTTTAAAACATGCATAAGCATCAATATAAATGTTAAATTGATAGCTGTGATGTTTGGCTCACCTTTTTTTTAAATTGACATTGCTGTTAAGTGTAATTGGCAATTTCTGTATAGATTAAACTTTTAAAATGAAACTTTTATTTATGAATTCTTCAAATTTGGTTAACTTTTGTAACTGCACTGATGCTGTAACAAGGATTATCACTTTCTGAAAAATGATGTTTCAGCTCTTCTGCTCTACGTTGGTTTGCATTTTTTAAAAATAGCACTAGTTGTTAAATCTTTCTGTAGAGTACTTAGTACAGTGTTTGAAATATAACTTTCTTAGCCAAACTAATGCAGTTGCCATCAAAATGTCATTTCAGATAAAATTTTAATGTATCAACCTATTTTTAAAGACAAAAAAATACTTCATAATACAGTATTCTTGGTGGGTTCTAATTATGAGTTTATCATATGAACCTCAATCAAGTAGAGCTCTAGTTCTATTCAAGTTGCACTTCTAGTTAATATAAATCTAAATCTGTGCAGCAATGAGGAAATCAATAAAATTTTAATTGTCTCTAATAACTTCAGTGTTGTCTGGATGACTAAGGTAAACAGAAATTACTGCACCATTTTGCAGAACTTACTGCTGTTCATTTTGCAGAACATACTGCTCAAAAAAATGTTGATTACATGCAAGGAAGTTTTTTTTCCCATACAGGTTGTGAGGCAGAGTAACAGGTTGCTCAGAGAGATTGTAGACAACTGCATCCTTGAAGAACATGACTAGATGAGACCCTCAGCCTCTGATCACTGAGTTAGGTTTGATCTTCCAAGGTCCCTTCCAGCCAGAATTAAAACAAAATTCAAAAGTAGGCTCACCAAACAAATAGGAGAGATTCTCTATTTGTACAGGAATGGATCAGGCCTTCTTTGAAATACTCCAGGACTACCATTCTGGACTATTACATTTGCTTAGAGAATGTATCCTGTGCCTTAGTCTGAGCGAGTGCACGTCATAGTAGCATCAGTTGCTCACTTCCTATTCATGCCCTTCTCTTATTTGTGCTCTTTTGTGTTTAAATGGCTCAAGCAATTCACTCTTCTCTTTGCAACAGTCCAGGAATCTGGATTCCCTTTCTTGAGAAACCATCATGCTGAGGAAACATCATGCTTGAACCCTACCTTCCTAATTGTCATTCCACCTGCTAAAAGGATTACAGAACTTTAAGATCTTACTATAAGATATTCTTATATATACCATAAACAGTCTTCCTCAAAGACAGTCAGCTGGGAGGTCTTATCCAAAATACCTGCTTAAAGTTGTCTCTAAATTCTGTTACATCTGATTCTGTCTTTGCATCTCCAGACCACACTACTTGTTTGTTTGAAGAGACTTTGTCTTGCAGAGAGTGCAGCTGTGTTTTTGTTTAGATGAAATAAATCATTGAGCTTTTCTTTGTGATGTGGATGTAGAATTTGCTGAAGATAGTAAGTGGTAGTTGTTTCTTCCGGAAACTCTAAGCTTTGTTTGAGGATTTTGCAAAGACTTCTACTGCAACAGCAGGCTCCATATGGATAGGTTACTCCAACTGGTTGCTCCAGTTTTGCCTGGGATACTTCATGATCTGTCTGACGGTATTCCTGTATGCAAGTACGTAGAGCAATGTGAAGTTCAGTCCACACATTCTTACTTTTCCATGGTGCAGGTCAGATGTAAACTGTGCCAAACAGAACTTTTGCTTATTTTTATAGCCACTTTTTACTCACCTGCTTTGTAGCACCAGACTGTTTGCTGGTAGATTAATTTGTGCAAACAGAAGTAAGAACACTTACTCAACTGTAGTAACTGTGGCTCTTTGATACCTTGTCCTTACAGCTACAGAGGAAGTATGAGTCATAGAAGTATAAGTAACTGTACTTTTCTTTTATGGGCAATCTATCTGCTGCTGTAACCTTTTTAGCAGTTGAATGCTTAAGGATCAATGAACTGAGAATGTAAGTACTACTTTGGGGGTTGGACTAGATGACCAAGGACCCTTTAATGGTTTAAAGGTCCGTTCCAAACCAAACTCTTCTATCACTCTACTAAAATCTTCAAGACACCTCAAGAAAATAATTAGTCAACTAATTATGCTCGATTCTTGCAGACCTTTATACCTATCTTAGGAGCCAGTAGCTCCAGTGGAACATTGCTTTTATACGTCTCTGAGCTTCTTCCATTATATAAGTCCCTCTTACAATAATGTTAGTGTGAACCAGGTTAGGACTTTCCTTTATGAAAGGTTCAGGATAAGCTGAGTCCAAATTATCCGGTATCCCTTAGAGATCATGTTAATGTGAGGATCTTGAGCTAACACTTGGAAAAGTTGAATTGACTGGCAGATAAAGGCATGTATTTTCTCTTGGATTTTGCACAGAGAGAACTTAACTCCATGCTGAGATTTTCAATGCTCTTGGCTGGAATTATCCCTGCTGTGTGTGAATTTTTATTGCCTCCATCTTTGTGTTTACTCAGTGGACATCCAGACTTACCTTTGTACACATTATCTTTATTCTTCAGGACATTGCTGTTTCCTGCTGATTTTTCTGTGTAAAATTGCAGGGAACTTGTTCCCATTTTCAGCCTTTGTTTCTCTGTGGGAACCCTTAAGTGAGCACATTGATTCAAATTTTTTTTTATTTTACTTTTTTTTGTTTGCCTGAAAATTACTGTAAATCAATTCTTCCTTTACATATGGGTATTCAGGAGGCAGAGCAAATGAGCTGTGAAGTTAGAATACCAAAAGGTGGGTTTTTAGCAGTGACTGACATTGTCTTAGGCTGAAACAGAGGAGTAGGGGTTTTCTTGGGCCAAAACCGTATTTTGTCTTGAAGTGAAGGGTAAGGTTGGGAGCTGGCGTAGAAAGCTGGTCTGGTCTGGAAGACAAAGAGCTGGCAAGACAACAGCTTGAACGCCATTTATAGTAAAGTTAGTAACTGAAGTTACCAAGTTCTCTTAACAGTATTTGTATATTGGTATATATTTGTGGATTTTTTTTAACAACATTACAGATAATTCTACCTTGTGTCTGTATTTAAATAACAATTGTCAGGCTGATGAGATTTGCTATAATTGTAAAGTCAGTATATTATTTATGGGCCTGCCGTGAGTGGATGCATCGGATATTTGGATTTTGTGTTTTTCCTCTACTTCCAATGTTTAAAATAAATATTTGCAGTAACATTGGATTACTTTGTGAAGAACAGAAGGAAAAAATACTGTTGTGATCTGATATAGTAAGTGTGAGATTGCTGATTTGAATAGCTTTAAACAACTTTTTAAAGCTATTCAAATCAGCAATGCCTTCTAATATGTTGGAGATTTAGCAATGAATTCGCACTATTGCAAATTTGCACCTCTTTGTCATGACTGTGTATGACTTCATAAGGAATTACGTAAATAAGTGACTTTTCTTTTTAAATGCTTGTTGTGTTAATCAGACAAATCCGTATTGAGAATGTTCTTTAAATTTTGAAAATGCCTTTCTCATTTATTAGTGTTTCCTGGACCCAGTCCCTTCAAATCTCTACCTCAGTTTATGTGAAATTCCTGAAGCAAATCACAAAGTATTTTCAGTGTAGTATTTTAGTGAAGTATTTATTACACATTTAATCTTAAATATTCTGAAGAGAAATGGACATAATTGAAATAGATGGATTGTAGATGATGAAATAAAGTGTCGTTCATTCTTTTTCAAGGTAGCAGTGATGGTTCTGAGCTCAGTGAAGAGACTTCCTGGCCAGCATTTGAAAGGTAAGAAAAACTGCTACTCAAAACCTGCATTTCTCTATTCAGACACGGCCACTTACAATCTCTCACTCAGTCCTGAAAATGATGCTTTATTTTAGTGATCTAGAGATCTTCTGCATGTAAGATATTAATAAACTGTAGTAAGCTCACTGGATCAGTTAAGGCAGCAGAGAAGTACTTTCTGCTCATTAGTAGTTAATAGGGCTTTTGTCTAATGGTGTGATTACAGATTGCACACGTTCTTCTAAATAGCTCAACCAGAGTACTGTTAAACCCCAAATGATTTTTCTGGGTTTATATATTTGTATACCCTGTGTATACTGTTCATGTCACCTATCTGTTCTACGTTTTCACCTTTCCTGAGATTTCATCCATTCGTAGTCCCTTTGTTCTTGTCATTGACATTGCCACTTGTTTTGTCTCTCCCATCTGCTCTTCACTTCGTTGTTACATGGGAAGGCATGGTAATGCCTGATTTTATGATTCCGAATTAATATCCTACTCCTTATCCAAATACCTGCTCAGGTGACATTGACCACTTCAATCCTTTCCCATGTTGTATTTGAGAATGTGGAAAAAGACTAACAGCTGTAGTTTAATATCATAAAAGGTGGAAAATTCATCTTCCCACAGCTCAGTAAGATGCATCATATGGTGCATAGTTTACTTCTATAGTTCAGTTTCGGGTATTCGATCAGCTTCAGAGTTGCCATGGATGACTTTTTCTACTGTGCTTTGAAGGTGTTTCTTAGAAATTTTTTCAAAGAACTTTCTATTTATAGCGGGGAACTGTTACCACAAACCTTATATTCTGCTTGAATTCATTGAATCAGTTGAAGTTCTGTGTTACTTTTTGGAAGAAATCTTATCTCAGTGCCAAAAGTGAACTCTTTGATATTTCATGCTGTAGATATGATTACATACATGAGGAAATACCCTAACATAATGATTCCATTATGTAACCAATGAGAACATTCCATATGAATATAGAAAGAAAATCAGGTCAGAAAAGAAATCTGTAACTTTTGTGTGTTCAGTGATGCAACCTGCAACATTCAAAACGTTTTCTTCTTGGTTTTCCTTCCTTGTTGCATTACAGAATTAAAGTTCAGGTTATTTCTCAAAGCCAAAAAAGTATATGGGAAAGCAATTCCTAGAGATATGCAGCAACCTTGTGTCTGTTCCTTGTCTAATAAGATGACGAAGCATTATTTGGAATTTAATAGATAATACACTGAAATGCAAATGTTGAATTTTAAGATAACTAGAGAGGACATCTGTCTAATTTTGGTCTGTACCGTGGGTTTCCATTCTTATAAAAGACTTTTTAAGTGAGGGAGAAGCATTAGGTTGCTACTGGCAAAATTGGGATGCTTCCAGTGTTATTAATGACTACTTCCTATGCAGTGTGAGTGGGAATTCAATATTCCCCAGTGATTTAGGAAGAGGATCTTCAGATAGGAGGGCTTAAATCTGCATAACACGCTTAACAGGAGGTAATTAGATACTCCGCACACAGATTTCCCAGCTACCAGAAAGAATTCTATTAAATACTCCTGTTTTTCCTGGCTCTCCTGTTCATTTTAACTGGGAAATGTGGAAGGGATGAGAGCTAGAGCCACTGATTGTTTTTAAGAGCGATAGAAACTTCGTTTGAAACTTGAGTGAGAATTTTCGTAATTGAGGTGCCCCTCTAGGCTAATCAAAATTACTTGAAGGACTTCAATTCCAAGTCCTGACAGTTAAAACATGTTAAGGGCAGCATACCAAGTGACACTTCAGTCTTATTGGTTGTCATCCTGACTGTCTCTGAATAGATATCCCTGAAATAGCTTGAATGCAAGAGCAATAGCCTTTTTTTAATGCAAAAAACCAAGCTTAAAGGTAAGAAGAAAACACATTTAATTTGCTGGTAAATATAAGAACACACAAATATACAGCATATCTTATGGTTGTCTTTACATCATGTTAATTACTGTTTTATTTGCCTGTATCTTGAATTTACTTAAAAACAAAAATATTTGATAAATGCAAAGATACCGGATATGTTGAAAAATAAATGATGGCAAATTCTGGGATAGTTTAGTAGAAGGTAATTCATTAGTATCTTTTCATAATTCTTCCTGCAGCAAAGGCAATAGTTCGAGCTGGTTTAAAAACAAGCAAAAACCCAAAAACAGACAAAAAAAACCCCAACCATTTTTATTTAATGCTTCTGACCTTAACCGTGTCCCTTTAAGACTGTTTTGTTTGCCTGCTGTATGCTACTCTGAGTTCGGATTGGAACATGACATTGCTCCTTGTTTAGGTTCCCCATTCTGAGAAATGCAGCCCTGTCCAGCTAATACAAAACCCTTCTCACAGGTGACAGATCGTTAGATTTATACCGTGTAGGAGATTTTGCCTGTAAAATTCTCATGATCTTGTACTTAACTGCCTGCTTCTGCAGAATTAGAGCTGATTTTTCAGTCTTTCAGCATAATACAAGCAAGAAGGAAAGTGGATAAAAAAATAGATGAGGACAAAGTGCATGTGCCTCTGTTGACTTAAATGGAATTCAGTCAACTAAGGGATCTGATCTCGAAAAACAAGGTTCAGTGAAACATAGCAGCATTTAAAAGGCAGGTCTAGAGCACAAGTCCTGGCTATGGATAACAGTATAGATCAAGTTAAGGACTCTAAAATGTGAGGCTTATATTTAGAATTTAATAAAGATTGTATGAACTGGAGAATTGAGATGTTGCTTAGCTTACTTCAATGTTACTTTGTACAACAGTATTTTGAGCAGCGTCAGTCGTATTTTGATAGTGCTTTTGATTCCTTTCAGCACAGTGTGTGTGCGTACTCATAGAATTTGAATAATATTTTGGTAGTAACATCTGTAGTCAGAATTTAAAGATGTACAAGTTTTGTTAATATGGTACCTTCACATTTATTTGATCTATAAGAACTAAATGCGGAACTTGCTTTTAAAATGTATTATTCTTCAGTGCCAATAAAACACTTAAGTATAATGAGTACTGACAAAGAGAACATCTGATGAAATAAAAAACACGGTATGCACCCCTGCATGCGTTTTTCTAAATAAAATTATCTTCTGTTTCTTATGTGGAAGAAGTGGCTTTGTGATACTCACACACAAAAAAAATACTATGCTATTTTAGCAGTCATGCTGTTTGTGTGAATAAAAGTATATGTAATACGTACAATTTATAATGGAATCCAACAGGAACAGGTTGTACCATTCTCTCGGTCCGGGGACAAGAGTGTCACGAAATGGCTATCGAGGCCACATGAAGGCCAGCAGGTACAATCCCCACTGCACACAGAGGTGTCAAACTTTCCCTCTGGCGTTGGTGATTTGGTTTGGTTTAATAACTGAGTGGGTGTTTTCTGGTGTTATCTTTCTAACTTACATGTCAAAATAAAGGTAAAATCCTTTTTCTCAGACTTAAAGCTTTCCTCTTCTTTGACTTAATCTGTATCACCATAAAGGCTTTTGTCCATTCTGGTCTGCAAATCCAAATTCTGAACCATTGGATCTTTATGTGAAGCTTAAAGATGTTTTATCAGAGACAGCTTTTTAACTGCCCACCACTGCGCAGCAACGTTGGTAATTCTCATGTGGACAACAAAGCTGCTTCTTGTGCAAATGGATGGTATTCAAGATGGTTTTCTTTGGTGGCAATTTTGTATTGAATTTCTTTTCTTCCCTGAAATAAGAAGTATGACTAAAATGAGTAACACATTAAAACTGGCCCCAATTTATTATGTGCAGTATTATTTGCAAGCTGACATAGCAATATAACTGATTATTCTGATTAATTAAAATTCAAATTCTGTCAGCAGCTGTAGTTGGGAAAGAAATGGCTGTTGACTATGAAACTTTTTTCATGTCAAGAAGCAAGCATTGTCTCACTGAATTAAACTCATGTTCACTTCTGTCAATGTCCAAAATTGTCTCCATATCATCATCCTCAGTAGGTGCTGCAATGACAATGTTTGCTAGATTTCCAATTTACTTTGAACATTCATGAGTGTTAGGATGGATGACACAGCAAATCTTGGCTTACTTCAAAATGAGTTTCAGGCACTGTTCAATTTCTTGGCTTTTCTAGAAAGCTGCTGGGTTCAGCAATTTAGCTTTGTGCTCTGATTGACGTATACTGAAATTATTTCTATTGTAATTTTTTTTCTGATGGAGACTGTTTTGTAAGCCAGTCAGCTCTGTAATTTTAATAAAGCTAAGTTTTCTTTTCATAGTGCTGTACCTGGCATTTGTTTTGACCCATTGTTCTTAGATCCAACATAGGGCAGATGATTAGTAGAGCACCAGATGCATTAAAACGCCTTAAAGCTATGGTTCGGGATTCTACTCTTTATTACTTCTCCTGCCCACTCTTATTGCTTTCAGATATTTTAAAGATTGTGCATGTTTGAGCTATGCTTTGGTTTTGATGTGCTAATGATTCCAGTCTTTCTAACAAAAAAATACTCAATCTTTCTTGCAAGGGCTGAAGGAGAGGTTTTAACACCTACAGCAACAGTATGAATTTACTTCAAACGTTTGCTTTTTTAAATTAATTGTTCTTGTATTTCAGTTGTGTTTTGAGTTTCAATTTTTTTTTAATTAAGGATTACCTGCTTGGCTAATTAATTTTTCTGATCACTTTTGCTTATGAGTGTAAATTCCACAACAGCAATTCCTTGTAACAGCCAAAGTCTTTTTCCACAAATAAGTCCAATAAATAGAAAGTTGACATTTCTAAATTAAAATACAGATGTTTGCAGTAATGATTGGAAAACTACTTTAGGAAAAACATTTTTTCACACAAATCTTCACATACTCCTTTCAGCTCCCTAGAATCTGAAGATTTGGCTGTCCATTTGTATCCAGGAGCAGTTACTATTCAAGGTGTTCTCAGGAGGAAGACTTTGTTGAAAGAAGGCAAGAAACCTACAGTAAGATTTTTAATTCATTTTCTCACCACCTTCCTTTACCCAGTCATAAACACAATAAAATGACTATTGTGTAATTAAACCAAGTTTCTGAGATGTCCTCTGCCTTACTGATTAAGGTTTAGGGTCACTGCTAGAGTTTGCATTCTTCCGTTTGGTGGATTTATTTGGTTTATAAGGCTATACCCATAATCTAGGGAGTAGAAGAGAAGTATAAAGGTATATAAAATGTCTTACAATTACTGATAGCTTTAAAAGAGAGGAGCATGTTTTGTCTTCCTGAATGGCAGGTGGATCCTAACAATTTATCAATAGATAATAATTCTTAGCATTTGCATCACAAATGCTTGATTATGAATTACAAATCAAAATACATATTCGTGACAGTGGGGGATACCTCATGGCAGTACATAAAATGAAAAAGGGACAAATGTACTCTAACTCAATGAAGTGTTCAATAAGGGTTGGAGAAAATATGCATATATGCATAAAAAAGCATATATATGCATAAAATATGCAAATAAGATGCATAAATTTTTTCTCAGATTAGTGAGGAAAGGCACCTATTCTTTCTGCTTTCTAGATTTTTAATGCATTCGTCGGCCTACAGGAACAACTGGAAACAGCAGCTATAGAAACATGGCTGATGGTTTGGCTGGACAGTTAGTGCTGTCATTTTCTTGCAGGATGTCGTCTGCTATTTTACAACTCAATGTTATGAAACATTTCACTTACCTGTTGCACTTCTTTTCTCTCTAGGTAGCATCTTGGACAAAATACTGGGTAGCACTGTGTGGAACCCAACTCTTTTACTACGCTGCAAAATCTCTGAAGGCCACAGAGAGAAAACATGTATGTAAAACAGATGTATTCCAGTATCATCTGCCAAAATTAAAATGTGATTTCCTGATGTAAACACTGAGGGTAGTTTTGAACTTGCAAAATTTCTAGTCAGCACTATCCTGTCTTCCAATCAGTCGGTCACCTCATATGCATATGCCCTAATGGAAATAACATGCATTTTTACATGCTACACCAAGAACATCTGCTTTGCATATGCCACGGGACTCTTTGAGTTTGTTGATCTGTAAGGAAGAGAACTATGTCATTGGATGTTTCTGCTTTTCTGAGGTAGAAGTCGTATCTTTTGATGGATCTCTGAGTCTTGCAACAGTTTGTTGCTACTTGAAATCCAAACAAGCATTTATGTGGAAAGACTGAGAAGTCACTGCATATGACATGAAACATGTATTGATTTCATATATATTGTAAAATTAGACTACTGTCTTTTTTGTTGAATCCTGTAATGTATTAACTACAACAGAGTACAAAACACTTCATATGTCGTGCAGAGTGCTAGCATATCATATGATGCTGGCTTTCCTTTCATTCCCTGCAACTTTATTTGAAAGAAGCTAAAAATACTTTACTGTGGGAAAGTAATAAAAGGATTTTCTGTAGATGTTCCAGGGATGTTATGATGTGCATAGTTCCTGTTTTCACTGGTTAATTATAATTGAAGAGGATGTCGCCAGAGATTCTGTTAAGAAACTGGGTAATATTCGAGATACTTGGATGTTTTTCCAAGTTCATTCACTACTCGGAACCATTACTTATAATTGCCTTGGCCAGTGTTTCAGTTTAATTTATGACAACTGTCACTAAAGAACATTTACTTTGCATAAAGCTTATGTAATTTTACAAACTGAGATGCGCTCCTAGAATCCTTGTAAGGGGACTACCCTGTTTTCTTTTTGGTGCAAAATACTGTTTTCTTATCCTAACATTTTTATGTTCAGAGGGTAGAGATTTGAAGTTTAAGAGTTCTGATTAGTAGACTCCTGGATATTTGACTTTTCTGTGTGGAAAGTTTGTCTATAATGTTTTCTTAATCTACAAAAAATATGAGTATTATCCACTTTTATTGGAAGTAGTTCATTAGAAAACAATATTCTAATACTCAAAGTAGTTTAATAATAGCTAAATACTTGTAGAAATACTCTCTTTGCCATCATCCATCTGCCCCGCCCCTACTAGCTTTGATTTCTTAGGTGAAATCAAAACTAATCCTACCTAATTTGTCTTGCCAGTTAAGACAATACTAGCCCAGACCAAAGGCCTGTTAGCCGAGCATTCTCTCTCCTGGGTGTCTTTAGAGAAGTTCATGTGTTTGGATGCATTTGCCTCTGATATCAGTGAAAACCTTATGGAAGGAGTTTGTCTCGTTAAAAGTAAGGGTAATTGGAAAGAGCAGACTTGTAAACTATTATGGGCAGAAATGCAAAGTATTAAAGTAGAAGAAAAAGAAAGAACCAAGAGAAGACTCAGGCTGGCATTATGTCACTAACAGTTAGTTGCTTGATTTTTCTAGCAATGGAAAAGAAATTTTTTGTAATATCAGCCTTTGTGCTTTTGTTACTGATATGTCTTTAGGCTTTATGCCAAAATTGCGTTTTGTTTTCTTTTAGGAATAGAATATGCATTTTGTACAGTGTCTGAAGGATGGAAGACTTTACCATACTTGTACCTACTCAATCAGAAGCTTTTTCAGTATTGTGTATAAATATTTTAAAGCAATCTGAATAACATACGGGTTTAGAGAACTTGGAAAAATTACATAGCTAGTATTTTATTGTTTGGAAATTAAGTATATTGACTTTTTATGTGGTCCATTTGCTTATACGTTTCGTTCAGAATAACAATTTTAATCATTTAAATAGCCTTGCCCTTTGTTTCGGCAAAGTAAATGAAGTAAAAAGGTAACAAATGTAAACATTCAAGTCTGGTATCTGATCCTCCTGAGTCTCTGTTACTGCAAAAGCCTTTACTTCTGTTTTGAAATGCAGTCGTATCATTTAGAATGCTCTTTCAAAAATTATTTTCTGAACCTATTGAATTGACTTTTAATATTCCCCAAGTCACTGATATATTGATACCTGCAACAACTAAATTACTAGTGAACAGAGACTTGTGCCTAAGAAGCTAAAAATCTGTCTTGCATCCTTATGTTCTCATGTTTATTTGGCCAAAGATGTGCCAACAGACCAGTAACGAAGTTTGCAGGTAGAGGCTAGGAGACATTCAAGTGCATAACGCTGGCAGGATTATCCATCAGAAGCATGCTAGCATTATGGTTTGCAAATACTGAGCAACGCAATTCCCAGGAAAGGGGGATGGAGTAGCAGCAGTAAAAAGCAATGACCGCTAGAGCAGGTTTGTTTTTTTAACAGTTGGCTCTGTGGCATTGGACTGAACAATCTAGCACAACCTTGAATTTGTCGTCTGTATGCAGCTGATGTCTTGCTTTTAGCTTGTTAGGGCAGCAAACGTATTTTGTTCTGTTTGTGGATGCAAAGCACATTACGAAGCTCAGGTCTCCGATTTGGTTTCCCAGGTGCAGTCATGATTTAAAATAATAACTATTAGCTATGGTTTGGATTGGTTTGGATTATCTTTTTTTTTTAAACGAAATGTTCACAGTGCATGCACACATACTTCTGTTCCAAAGATTATTATAACACAAAGTATAATCTTTATGCTGAAATTAAGGTGGAAGATGACCTGGTAACTTCTGTGGGAGACTGAGGTTGGGGGCTTAGAGGGAGAGGCTCCAGTTTATTAAACGGCCTAATAATAGGTGGTCAGTAACTTTGTTCAGCTAGTCCACCTGTGTTGTACTTCTAGCATAGCCATCGATGGCTTGGATTTCCATCAATTTCACTTCAGGATTATTGTACAAAGCCTCAGCTTCTGTTCTGGAGTCTGTAAAGATGAGGTCCGTTCTGCAAAATAAGGAAATTTGAGGCTAGATCTAGGCTTTGTTTTGTTACTGTCCAGATTAAATGGATAAGAAGGATGATGGTGTCTACTTCAAAGCAGGTTTCTTTTTCAAAGATTGATTCATTTGAGATTTACCTAAGTAGAATATTCCCAGCATCTTTTGGAGCCATGTAAACATCTGTCTTTTCAACTTCCTTTCTCAAGGCCTCTATGACATGGAAAGGAACCCTGGCAATAAAGAAGTCAGTCTGCTATATAAAGTTTCCTGGCTAGAGCTCTCATGGTAAATGTGTCTTGATTTCAGGAATGCTTCTGAGCGTTCTGCTGCTGCTATTGCTTCAGGCAGCTAAGAATGAGGACTTGGAATGCACTGACACTGAAAGCTCTTCCAGGCTTTATAATAGCCAACCTCTTTGGAAAATTAGCTCATAAAAATCCCAGTGTAATCCAGCAAAAAGGGCAAGAAGTCCCCTCCCTTTTAAGCATGGGCAAGCCAGCTCTTCTCATGGCTATGGTCAAAGACAAAGGAGTGCATCCAGTGTAGTGTGTGTTCCAGATGTGAATCCAGTCCAAAGGAAGAAGGTGCTGTAGATACACAGATATGGCAAATTTTCTTGTGCTGCATCTACTAAAAAAGACTACTAAATATAATGAGCTTTGTATTTTAAATAGTGAACAGGTTTAGTTATTACTGGAGTAATGGAAAATGGTTTATAACGAGCATGCGAACGTCAGAGCCCAGACGTGTGGTACAGGAGAATCTGAGAGGAATGTGTATAGAATGCATAAGGTTTTATCTCCTATGCTGAAATGGTACCCACAAACAAGCTTCTGTGATAAAACTGTAGCAGTTGCACACCTTTAGAAAAGGGCTAGAATAAAAACGTCCAACTTAAAATTAGTCTTAAAGGAAGCATTTGCCCTGAAAAATGTGAGTGTGCCCATAAAAAACTGTTCATAGTGATTGGGCTGGAAAAATCTTGCCAATTTCTGTGACAACATAGCATGTATGAGAGATTTTTCCATGTTTGTAGGTACTTGGAAAAGCAACAGAAACTTTTTGAGTCTTCATGCTCGAGCATGAACCCTTGTTCATTCCAAGTCTTCCATTGCTGTTATATTCAGAATTAGACCCATTTATTGGCACTAGAAATCTTGGTAGTGTTGCTCAGGCACTTTCACTGAAATACCCTGATAAAGAGTGCGGTCATTCTAGGAAGTATGTTCAGCCACCAAGAAAAGTATTTGTATATTAGAAAGCTGTAAAATCTCAACAGGAGATGAGGAGGAGAAGATTTGTAGGTGCCAAAAGGTTGGAGTGAACAGGCTGTTCACAGATTAATTCAGAGTTTTTGGTTCAAAGATTTATGTATAAATGCCTTTGAGCTCAGAACAACAACAACAAGAAAGTAGTTATGTGAAGCCTAGCACCAGAGCTGTGTAGTTTTCTATGTGTATAATGAGATTGTCATTCCAGTGGCCTGTATAAAAAAAACCAAAAAGGAACCAGGAACATTAAATTACAATGAAGCTTTCATTCCCTTCATGTTAACAAAGCAGACTGGCTGTTAGCAAGGCTCTATGCATCAGTGGAGAACGAGCTGCCCTGGGGGACTATGTAAACATGGAATACAAATCTAGCCTTGCCCAGGGATGGAAAACTGACATGTGATTCAAGTGATGACGGATTGATGCTGGCAGGAAACACTTTCCTTGTGTGGAGCTTTCTACTTTTTGGAGAAGTACCATGATTAACTAATTGTTTTGAATAAAACGGAAAAAGTGAGCTCTAGCAGTTTTGATTGCATGGTAGTTTCATGTATTGTATGCCTATTGTTAGGATATATAACTAAGATAGGAAAGTGCAAATCTGCTATTTTCATGAAACTAGAAATGAGTGCAGTTCAAGAGGTGCATTGTTGACCTGTAGCCTATTAAAACTTCTTTGTGACTCAAATTTCAACCTCTCTGAAAATGATCTGTTAATGGTTTGTAGGACTATCCTTATTTTATTTCCTTTCTCTGTCTTTATTTCTTCTTTCAGATAAAATTCCTTAATATTTTTCATTACTGACTGGAATCTTCAAAGAAATTTTAGTTTCTATTTGGAAAGAAGTTACATTACCCAGCCCTTACAACACCCGTGTTGTCTGATGGAGCTTTATAATTTACTTGCTCTTCTTATCAGGTGTCCACCAAATCTGTCCACCTCCCAAAGGCAGTAGAGTTACTTAACTTTAGTGTATGTGGTTCTACAGGTTTTATGAGGAATGGTCTTTTCCCACAGTTTTATTCATAGTAATACCAAAAAAAAAAACGGCATCAGTTTTGAAGTTTGGCGGGCAGGTCTGTCCTAAGAACAGTCATCATCAATTTTGCACTTAAACTATCTCTTCAAGCATTCCTTCAAAGTTTCCAAGCTTTTATATTTCCACTGACATTACACAAATGTCAGCTGAACATGACTGGAACTTGTGATGGAGTGGTTCCTGCAAGTGTAACTACAGCAATGTAAAGAGGGCAGTACTCAGATGATGCATTCAAAAGTTTCTAAGATACAGAGAGACTCTTAAATTATTTTGAACTTGGTTAAAATACATCTTTTTTCAAATATTGGTCTAACATTTGTTGATTTAAAGTTCTAATGCATTTTAAACTGAGGTTTAAAACATAGCCTGTTGCACACATCCCAGACATTAAACTTCACTGGACATTGAAGGTCTCCAGCTAATCTATGGCATAGATTTGAATAACCAACATTAGACTTGCACTGGATTTTTATTCATAAAGTAATTATATTCCCACATAGAAAATATTCCCATAAACTCTTACTTTGCTTTTGATACTCCCAAACTTATTAGCAGTAACGCTTCTTTTTGCTGAACTAGAGTTCTAGATTTGTAATGATAAAGTAATTTTTCTAAAATGCAACAAAAGTCATTTGACACTTAATATTGTAAATCTGCTGTGTGGCATTCATATGAAGAATAAAAGTATTCTAGAACTATCAATTCATTTTAATGATTTAAAGCATCCATGAGATTGTTTTAGCTTTAGCGTTTCTAATAATGTAATTAAAGAGAGGTCAAAATTACTGTATTAATAAAGAGGTTAGAATAGGGATTTCACATGACAGGAGAAAGATGCATCTGATAAGGACCAGCATATAGCAGAGTAGGACCTTCTGGACAGAGAAGTGAGGTAAAGCATTGCAAAGGTTAAGAGTGCTAGGACTGATTAAAAAAGTCTGTCAGACCCATGAATGTGAAAAGAGGACAACTAAAGACTTGAGAGAGAGGGGAGTGAGTGGAACTGCCTGGACAAGTAATGAGAGGGGAATTGTGAGGGTATACTAATAGATAAGCAAGGAGACCAGGGAGAAAGGAAGCTTGTGGTTTGGAAATTACTTGGATTTAGTGGGCAAGTAGCCTGGAACTGAGAAGAAGTGTGAGAAGTAGAAAGTAATACTTCCCAGGTGAATGAAAAGCAGAGAGGGACCAAGGAGCTCTCAGGAGGGCGGTTAGTGTAGCAGAGACAGGTATTGTGCTTAAAGAGGCCTAAGCTCTGTGTCAGTATGTGAGTAACACCTCAAACAGGAAAACCCCATCATTTTTAACTTCTTGTCAATAAATGAGCACATTATGTTCTGTCCATATGTTTGTTGAATCTACACCCTTGTTTGATCCATTTCATTCATCAGGTCATAATATTTAATTACTTGTGCTATCTTGTCCATAGGACTTGCTATATGTAACTACAGACTATCATAATAACTGATGCATGTTACATTTGTGTAATTATGGCACAGACAAGTTTAATTCTTCTGTGTGTTAACAGTGGCGGGATTAGCTTTGCATTCGTTAAGGCACTTTTTTGAGCAACATTATACATGTGTGCAATAATGTGGTGAGGACTGCTGCTCTATTCATACAGTGCAATTTAGATGTGTGTTGACACATTTTGGGGGATTGTGATATTCCTTTTAATTTGTTTTGAATATCAATTGTTGTGCTAAGTTCCGTTTTCCCTAATTCTGTATAAAATTCATAGACTTTCTTAATTCATGAAGTGCTGTGCTTCCTTTGTCTTTAACATAGTCACTGAGAATAACTGCCCTTTTGAATACTTATTCTGTGCAGTGCAGTCAGGCTGGCTGAAGCTTCTTATTTTACTTCAGTTTACATCTCTGCTTGTATTTTCAGTTCAAATCCACACCAAGTAAAAATGTGTCAGTGGTGGGCTGGATGGTGATGATGGCAGATGACCCTGAGCATCCTGATCTCTTCTTATTGACTGATTCTGAGAAGGGTAAGCAATTCTAGCACCAAGGGTGCAGTGATTCCCGGAATAAACATTTGCTTTGAGGTATTCATAAGCAACCAAATGAAATTTGAAGGATGTTACCTTTCACTTATTCAACTGCTCTCCAACATGTCATGTTTGCCTTAAGAATGCTGTGGGGAAAATTGTCTGTGGAGAATCCTTAGTCTTCATTAAGTTCTAAGAACTCTCCCAACTCTAAGAACTCCAGTTGTGATTTTTATTGGAAATATTCATCTGCATTCTTTTAAACTATATTTAGACTACTCCGAGGCATTTTCACGTATGTGAAAATGTAAGTAACAATAATAAAAAGTTCAATATTCAGCTAACAGTAGGTGCTTGACCAGTCTTCTCTCTTCTCCAAATGAAAAACAAAACTGTCTGTTCAAATGTAGTGCTATTATCAGGAAAAAAACAATCCTAAGAGATCTTGATTGTTTTGCAGAGAAGCCTTGACTTCTGTTACTCCAACATAACACCCTGGTTTCAGTTTAAACTATGAAGAAATTGTTACTTTTCCATAGCACTTCAAGCTATGCAGAAAAAGCATCATTAGAAGTTCTAATAAAGGAGCTTAACATTATTTATTGCTTTGTCTACTTCAAGTCTTAGTACATTTTATTTCCAAGCATCTGTTCTAGCACCATTGATCTATGGTGTAAATCATGAATGCTTGTCAGCTTAAATTCAGCAACAGCAACCTAAAATGTTTTTATTATACTTGGCCTTTCTGAACCCAAGCAAGCACTGTGTAACACCAGACACTGAAAATACTAGTCTGAAATGTATCTATGTTTACAAACAATTTTCAAATATTTTCGGACATAGTATTTTGGTGCTATCTTGCACTTCATTAAGAAATATGAAATGATATTATCAAAAAATTGCAATAACGGCAATGAACGAAAATATTTTTGTTGTATGGTTCTGAGAAATGTTTCGTTCTTTCCTAGTTGACACCGGTGTTAGTTGAAATCTAGAGTGTTGGAAAGGAAGACAGGCAAGCTGAAACTTCTCTTGTACTAGGTCAAATAATAAAGTTGCACCTATGCCAGACAAAGTGTAAAGTTATATGAACCTTCTGCTATTAAATCTTTTAGTAATGTTTTAATTTAGAGTTAAGTTGAATACATGTAGGTTTTAAGTGTAGTATTGTTTGTGTTTCTTTTATCTTTTTTTCTCTACTTTTCTTACTTAGGAAATTCATATAAGTTTCAAGCTGGAAACAGAATGAATGCAATGCTCTGGTTTAAACACCTGAGTGCTGCCTGCCAAAGCAACAGACAACAGGTGAGAACAAGATGTTGAAAAGGAATATGAGCTGTTAGGAGCTCAGAACTGATAGATCTTCAGGATGACTCAGCTGCAACTGATTGCTTTGTATGAAGAGCAATCTACTCTGAGCAGCCTGTATATCGATTTTACATGCTTATTGATTTGCCCTAGCTTTCCTGTTTGTGCGTTTGCAAACAAGTGCTCAGAGCTTCTGTGGTAATTAAGAAAGATTTGGGCCTATCCTGAGCCTAATTTAAAGCAATTGGGGAAATGGAAGGAATGTTCTAAAACATCTGTCCAAGTGGCAGTATTTTTGGTTTTCCCTGTTTTTAACAAGTTATTTTACAGTTATAGAAAAAGCTGTAAACCATAGCATTCGATAATTCCACATAACTTTCCCATAGTGCCATACTGTCAGGTCTTGGGCATTCATGTTTTCTGTTGTTTGTATGTATTTTAAAAAAAAAAATCCAAATAAAGCACATTTTAGTGCTGGGTACATTTGGCCAACTTTGAAAGCAAAAGTAGAATTTTCCATGAATCAAAAAGGAAGATAAGACTACTCCAAATCCTATTAAATTTTGTTCCCTTATAAATATAATATACACCTTTCCAGATCTTTCTGGGATTTCTTGTTCAGTTCTGCTTTTGAGAGAAATCTAAGGAGTAAGGAGGGTTGCAAAAGCTCCCTTGAAAGTATTTGAGACAGTGCAAAGAAGAGGAAATTGTCTCGCTGGCTGGAGAATGTGGGAATAGTAGCAAATAGTGGCAAAGAGTTTGCAAGAAAGTGGTGACTTCCATTCAATCCTGAAAACTGCCCTCTGAGGACAGCTTCTACTCAATAAGGCTTAACAATACTATTTAATGCAAACTTGTTTAAAGCATTCAGCCCCAAGCCTGTGCAAAAGCAGCAGGCTTACGGATCTTGGCGGGGCCTCTTGTGGAAAATATGACAGCAAAGCGAAGATAAGTGTAGGAGATTTTTTTTATTTTTTGAAGGAGGGGAGGATTAATGAAAAATAGACCTACCTTCAAAAGGCCGAAAAGCCCGCTACCATAATTTGTTGCGTATTTTGTTTTCTAGCATGTTGTGTAGTTGTACTATATGGGTTCTTGCAGCATAGGTGCTCCCATAGAAAAAGCAAGGCTTCATACAAACATTAGGTTACAAAGATTAGTTTAATGAATGAGTAAAAATAAAAAAAAAATCCTGGAACATTTTTCTCTTTATTGTGATTTGACTCCCAGGTAGTGCTTTCTCTAGAGACATCCCTTATGGTACTGTTTAAAATGGAAGATCTTCCTTTTTAGCAGTATGACTGCCTAAGAAAGACTGGATGTTTAAATGTGCTTTTGATAAACTATAGACATCAACCCAGTTGAATAATATTGGGAACTCTTTTAATAGTGGTTTTTTTTAATGGTGGAACTTTAGCCCAGTTGATCATTCTTGCTTCTGCAGGTAAATGGTAAATGCAAAGCAAGAAATGCCTGCTTCAAATGTGACCAAACTGGGTATTTATTGACAGTCATGAGGAATGTGGTGACTCTTTAATAACCTGAGTAAATAAGGGATGTTGCTGTCAGGCAAATTCCTGATGGGGAGAAAATCGGAGTATAAGCTAATGTAATGCAAACGAGCTTTAATCTTCATGAAAGGGAGTGATGTCTGAAGCAGGCATTCAGGTTTCCTATGGGAAAAGCGCAGGCAAGTGTTTATGCCTCGTTTTTTTAAATTAGTCTTAAAAATACTAGAGGGCCTACATCAATCACTGAACTGTGTGCCAAGAATTCTCTAGCTGGGACTCAAGTGAGAAGGTTCTGCTTGTGTAGGTTGGTGCTGAGATTTATCATGTTAAGGTTGTCTTGCTGACAAGTTAAATCTTAAATGTCATCAAAATTAATAAGATCTAAGGTCATATAATAAAATTATAAACCACACAGCAGTTTAATATTTTGGTTATACCTGGGTTTTCCACAGCTCTAAGTATACTTGTACGGCTGAGTGATAGTTGTACTCCTCATTAATTTTTTTTGAGACAGAATGAGCATTAATGATGCACATTTAAACAGGTGGCTGGTCTGTGAAACAGTGGAATGTAAGTAGCTACTACCCAAAGTAAAATCTGCTATCATTTATATTTTTGTTTTCAGGTTCCTGCCAACTTGATGACCTTTGAATAATAGGCTAATTCAAAACAAAAAAAAGAACAATTTGAATCATCTCATATTTGAGAACGAGGTCCTGATGAAAAATGTGCCAGCTGTATTCTGTGCCAGAACAGAGCCTGTCAACTCGATCTCTGAACTCTGGAGCCCTGAACAAAATCACTAATGGCTGGGGAGCAGAGTCCCCCAAATTAAAAATGGAGTTGCAACATGAATTGCCATGAACCATGCTTCATTATATTCTCTGAACTGACCTGTGGAAACCACTGCCTTAAAAGAGTGAAAGGAAAAACAACATGAAACACCAAATAGTGTGTGTGAAATTTCTGGCGGTGCTGTGCTTGAGTTAAATAGATTGTATCTAGTTTGAGTTTCTTTTAACTTTATACTAATTTTGAAAATAACTCACCTTTTTAGGCATTCTTAAGAAAGCAAGTAAACTGGTATTTAAAAGTTGTATCAAAAGCTACGTATGGACTGGGTAAAAGAGGTACTTAACATTCTAGAGATGTTGTTTAGACTATACCAGGAGTTCTCAATGGGAGCCTGTCCCAGGCACACTTAGCCTGGAGCAACGCTATTTCTGTCAGACCTACAATATCAGAAATGTAACAACTGCAAGTTTAAAATAGCAGTAAGCTTGCAAACCTTAGTACTGTATGGGAGCCGTATTCCCTGTGAGTGGCAACAAGACTGAGCACTTAACACACCAAAAATCTTTTTGGTATGTTGTTACCTAATTCCTGGTTAAAAACATAGTTCACGTGTTTCGGGTGATCGGTGTGTGTGGAAGAGACAAAATTGAAGGCACTGTTGGGTCAGAACTGAGTGTTTTCTTCCCATGTGTTTCTACACCTGTCACTCTCCTACATACAAAGGTTGAATGACAAAAAAACCCAACACCTGGATATAGTTCTTGGAGACATTTTACTTCTCTGGGTATTTGTTAACTATCCGTTAGGGACCACTGTCAATGTATGACGTTTCATAGTATCACTTAAAAGTTCTATGTTACAAAAAGATAGAGGCACAATTTCAAGCTTTCATGTTCTCATTTGGCAATAATTGATTTCATTGTCTGTCTTGGTCAAAATAGTTGATATTGTGTGGTAATGATAACATGGCCTAAAGCAGACCTTACGTACAGATGCTCTTTTGATCTTCAGGCAAATAATTAATTTGTTAGAAGGTAGGATAACCTAAGGAGAGAAAAGGTATGGGACTACCAAAATTCCATCCTTGACAGGAATAGTTCTTGCTCACTGAAGTTACTCACAGAGGAAAACATTGTGGTTGTAAAAAGGGAGCCATGCTTTATGTGTGTGTTTTATGCTAAAGACTTCGATTCTTGCTTTATTTGGGTTTCCTTGATGTCACCTAGATATAGTTTCCTGGATGATTAGTCTTTCTTTAATCTTCAAAAATATGATCTTTGTAAAGCAAGGAAACTTTGTCCAAAATATGACTCCGATATCAGAACTTTGAAGTCTGTGAAAAAGTAGTAACTGTTCCATTGACATTGTGGTTTAGTGGCCGTAAATACACTTGCAGATTCCACCATGAATACTCCTTTTTAAAAAGAAACAAGCTACCTACCAGTCTGTGGCGGAGTTCTCTGACTATCAATAAAGGTTTCTACGAGTAGTTATTATTTTGAAAATGTACAGTTTGTTTATTGCATCTGAGTAGAAGCCTATAAATTCACTTTTTGGGTTGTGTGGTTTTTTTATTTCCAGAGTCAAATTAATCTCTTAACAGAAATTATTAATTTCTTATTTCTGGAGGGGGTACAAAAAAGAAGGATAATCCAACCTCACAGTAAAAAAAACAAAACAAAACACAAAATACCCAACCAGTTGGTGTTATAGAGTAAGGGTAAGAGGTAGGTTTATGTTTCCAAGAATTGTTCTTGTGAATTGGCTCTTGATGGAAAGAAAACAGTAGAAGGATGCTTCTGTCAGAATTATACCACAAGCACCACAGGAATTTGTGTCCCTTTACAATTTTATTTTTTTTTTTTGTTATTAAGATGGAGAAGGAATAGTCTGTTCTGATCCTGAAGTCGTGTATTTTGGGAAGGGGTTGCTTGTGCTGAGTCCCTCTGCAACTCACACATCTCCTAAGTTTACCCATGTTGGGTGTATAGTAAAGACAACATCTTCATAGCCAGCAGTGTTACTGTAGTAGACTTTGCACAACTTTAGTTTTGGGGTTTTTTTCATTTTAAAAATTACTTAATGTGTCTTCTCAACAACTAAGTGTTTTTTAACAATGTGTGTACTTTTCTAAGCATTGTGGATGATAGCCTGTGGATTTTGGATTTTTAAATAAGCTATTATAGGTCCATTGCAGCATAACTGTATCTTTTCTTCTGTTAGTGAAAGAGGACATGCAACTGGGAGCCACAGCCTGACGTGCAGCTTTGCTAAAGACAGAGCCAGGTCAGAAGGTGTCATTTATTATAGTTTTTTTTTATTTTTTCAGCTGTTTTGAGTTAGGTTTTTATGGTAGGAAGATGGTGGGGAAAACTGTTCACAAATTATCATTTAATGAATTGTTGCTGTTACCAGCTTTCATTGTTCTTAGGTCTCCTGCTCTTCCTTGTTTTTCTACCCTCAGATACCCTGTTTTTCATGGGAGAGACTGAATATTGTGGGAGGAGTTTCTTCAAATGTGTGGCCAGAATAACTGGAGTGGTTAATGACAACACGAAAAACATTATTGGCACTTCTCACAATGAGTAGTTTGGTGCTTTCCTGTTGTTTATCTCCTGTTTAGCCACGTAGTCCTACAGGGCAGCACAGAAGTACTGGAATGTTACGTATTTTGAGATAAATGGTGCTCAGAAAGAGGTGGTGGTTTTGTTCCCTGAGGGAAAGCTGCCTCAGCTAAGCTTTGGAAAGACTCAAGCAAGTCAAAGACACTGTAAAAAAAAAAAAAAAAGTATTAATGCTCTTTTTTAAATAGGGGGTTAAAAAATTAAATAATTAAAACCAGTGCTGAGAAAACAAGGACAGCAATGAGCTCATGGTATTCAGGTAAGGCTGTCATCAAGGCTACTCCAGATAGTTGGCAGTTTCTCTTTTGATTTTTATTTTTAATGTATTGGTCTGATTCTTTATCTTGTTAAAAACTGCTGAAATACTTCAAGTAATATTTGTCACTTTAATTCTTAACATTTTGATTATGAAACTGAAGATGCCCCTTAAAGTATTCAGAGTGAATCTTCATAGCAAGGCTTCACATGAAAAATGTTAATTACCTGCTGACTACTTTGCTTAGCAGTCTTGGTAAAGACTGAACAGGGAATGTCTGGTTTATGAAATTGGTGCAGTGCATTAAAATATGTAATATTGCACTGGTTGGTGAATGCTTACTGCTAACTTTTATCTTCCTCACTTAATTGGTACTACTTTTGACTAGGTTTTTCAAATCTGGTTTCTATTCCAGTGTTCTTAGAAAGGAAGTCAGGAAACTTTTGAAGAATTCTCATAACTTAAGTAAACATAGCTCATCACAGACACGTATTTAATTCTGCAGGCATTTCACGACAGAGGATTATTACTGTCTATTATGATTCATTAAGCATTTCGGTGCAAGTTATCGGCATTAAAACTACCAATACTAAAGGCTTGCACCTAAATACTTAATGAGTTTTAGCACCCACCTTTAAAATTGTCTTACTGCTAGTGCTTTTAAACTGCCATGAAAAATTATATCCTACTGAAGAAAGATCTGAAAAAGAAAATACTGTCATGACAGACATTATTTGTCAATTCTGCAGCTGGCACATTAAGCAGACCCCTAGTTATGCAGATGTTTTAGCCTCTGGCTTGAGCAATCAGTGTCTCTTTTGGGGAGTCAGCTGACTGACTTTCTTCCTCAAAACCCAACTGCAGAGCACTTGAACTTTTAGCAAGAAAAGCGTTTATAAAGTATGTATATTTGAAAACATATTGGAAGCAAAAGAAAGCATAAAAAAAACACAGCAGGATTTCATTAGTTATCTTTTCCTCACTAGGAGTAAATTTATCTAATCTAATTTTTCTTGCAACATCAGCCTCCTTTATTTGCATTTATACATTTTCAACAATAGTCCTCCATTAGTATCAGACATAACAAATGTTAAAAGGAAATGCTTTCCCTTTCAGCAGAAGTAATTGCTGGTTTTTCATGCTGCAAAGGCACTTGAGGAGGTGAAGTCCCTTTTATCAAAAAGGCAAATTGATCTTATGGTTTTGGTTAACTGTAGCAAATCTTGTCCAAATCAAGATAAGGTAAATCATGGGATGTTGTTTCTTGTTCTGTCAGTGGGTGGCATTTTTCTTCATTCTTTGTCTCTTTTTTTGATATGTTAACTCACCAGCATTAGTAGTTCCAATCTTCTCCGTGGCTGGCTGTAGTATGATGCCTATTGCAAGCATCAAGACACCAGGGCTGGTACTAAATCACATCAGTTAATTACTTATTCTTGCTACAAGGACAAATTTTTAAAATTTTGTAATTGTGTAAGTATTGCCCTTTTTCTTTAATTTTCTTTAAAAGTGACTTGTGCCTAAGGTGATTTGGCTTGGGAATGTTGTCATTAAAAGAATCTGTACAAGTGGACATTGAATTTGTTTGTAGGGGTTATCTTTTTTTTTTTTTTTAAACCATCATTCTAATTTGTAATGCATCAAGAGGGTGAGTGTTTGGATTTAAGGAGGACTTTTGTCAGTGCCTTATTACTAACTTGAAGACCAATTCCTTTATTTCAGTGCTGAGAGTGTCACAATGGCAAACTTGCATACTGTGTCCTTGATGTACCGAGGGGTAACATTCCTTATAATTTCACTGCATTTCTGCAGAAGTTAATTGTTTTGGTCAATGTAAAATAGTTGTGGCTTGAGTTACTTTAGGGTTTGTTTTTGTGGTTTTTTTTTTTTCTGTGTTTGGGTAGGCTTTTATTTGGAAAAAAGCAGAGGTAGCTTGGGCTTGTTCAGCTTTTGTCAGAAGTAGGTCAAACTTCTTCAAAATTAATTTATTTTTATGTTGGTGTGTCTCTAAGTAGATTTTGTAGGGAGGAGAAATTGAAAAGGGTAGTCCAAGTCATGGTCTAGACCACAGGAACTTAAGAGCTGACATAATTAGAAAGGAGCTTGCTTTCCTCTCTCCCATTTTGATTTAAACATTGAAGAGCATTCTTATGAGGAGATTTACGTCTTACAAGCTTTTAATTAATGTAAAATAAATACTACAGGGAAAAAAAAACTGTTTAGGGAAAGAGAAGGCTTGGGTAAATCTTATTGTTTCTTAATATCTCAGAAGCTCAGTTTTGTATATAGCATTTCTAGTGCCAACACTGTGTAGAGAGTACTATCCCTCACTGAAACAACTGCTAGAGATTGTTTTAGTAGCAAGACTTTATAAGCTTTGGAAGGGGAAATGAAAGTAAGAATGTATTGTTCGTAAGCAATTAAATATTTGTTTTCCTGGAACACATCTCTATAAAAACAGCAATTTTACTCTAGTGTTTATAAAGTCAGCTGTTGGAAAGGGAAGGATAATTTGAAAATCAATCTTTGGCTTTCTAAGAATATTCAAAGACAATAGAAGAGTTAGGTCAAAGGAGAAAAGATAAATTAGTTTAGCCATGCCTAGAGCAGAGCTGACAAGTTTTCTTGAAGTTATGTCGCTAGGAAAAAAGGTGTATGAAAAGTAAATGAAATGTTCGCGGTCCTGCAGATCATGGTGTGGTTATGGCTGTTCGCCTGATCTTGCTCTTGAATGTTCTGTTTCCTATGTGTGTTTGATTAGCACATTATTTCTCTTTATTTGGGTAGGTTCTGGCCTTCACGTGTGTTTCCTGAAGGTATTTCTTACCATTCCAAAGCTGTTCACAGATGAAACTGAAAAGCAGTATAAATTGATGAAATGTTGAAATAAAGGGTTCTAGGGTGCCTTGTTTACAGGCGCTTCTAGCTCCTTGTGTACAGGAGCATATCCATTCACATACTACTGTACTGAAGTCTGAAAAGCACCAGGAAATCATATATATGTTTTATTATAATCCTTTAAGGACCAACCATCACTGGACAGGGGATCAATATTGTCATGCAGTAAACACAAGCCATTTTTAATATTCCCTGCTGGCGTGAGGTGTTATAGGGATAGAGGGATTGCACTATGATCTCATTGAGTGATGTGCAGTTTGGCCGTCCTCTAGCCTTTTTCTTCGACTTTTTTAATAGTTTATTCTGTGTGTGCGTGTGAAAATTGTGTGTTTGCATAAGCTAGTTTAAATGAATTTAAGTACAGGTTTCAAAAATCTTTCCTACTGAAATAAATGATTTAAAAGATAGACTGTGTCTGAAGTTTTAATTTCTCATTGAAAAACTGCATTATATAGTAAAAATATTAATATAATAATTGACTGAAAGCAGTCATCAAGCAGATTGGTTCTTAACATAAAGAGCAACTACACAGAACATAAATTGAAAATGAAGAACAAATTAATATTATGCAAAGCCTTGTGTTGCATTAACTTTTTTTTTGATATTGCTTCTCCACTTTCTGTGTCTTTTTAATTCTTCTAATCCTTACTGAACAGAATCACACAGCTCATCTCTAGTGGGAAATGCTGTGGGGTGAGGTTGTGAAATACTTGTCAGGTTGTGAGCCTTGAGCTCCTCTTCTTTTTTTCTTTTTTTTGTTGTTTTTTTTTTTCTCCTTAACGAAACATTAATTTCAAATGTATTTACAAAGAAAGAAGGAATAAAGTAGATTTTTGCAACCCCCCTTTTTCTTATTCCCACATTACTGTGTTTGAGGAAATGCTTTGTGCTCAATAGTGTAAGAAGAAACACAGAATTAATTGGCTGATGATTGCTATTTTCCTTTTCTTGTTCGTTTTCAAAGCTCTTTTTGTACTCATCAATTTCTGGCAAACAGATTTTCTGATGAGACGCTTTATTAACTCAGATGCTGAGTCCGTGCTCTCAGGCAGGAGCCTGAGACTGCAAGTTGAGAGGTACAGAGTAAAGTGATTCTTGGTCCAAATGTCTCTTCTTGGAAAAGACTTTTTCTCCGCTGATTCAACTGCATCTCTGTCAACAGCAATGCTCGTGTTTCCAGGTCTGTCACTCTCCTCTGCTAAGCTTCATTGTTTATCTGTGACTTCTGTCTTTCATATACTTTCTTGCCTTTAAATACTTAAGGGCTGTAGCATCCCTGGAAGTGTTCAAGGCCAGGCTGGTTGGGGCTTTGAGCAACCTGGTCTAGTTGGAACTTGATGATCTTTAAGGTTCCTTCCAACTCTAACCATTCTGTGATCTTTCTGCAGTGTTTGTTCAAGTGGCTGGAGCTGAGAGTTCTGGGAAGCATTTTTTATTTATGTATTTATTTTCAAATCAAGGAACATGTCAAGGGCTGCTTTGGCCTCTTTCCTTGTGTTCTTGTCTCTTGGGCTGCTGCTTACAGGAGAGGGCCTCCAGTTCACAGAGTGAGAAGACAGGTGGGGGGAAGGCACCTCACCTCTTCCTTAATTCCCAACTGGAATGATTTTCATTGTGGGTATGCTTCCTGCTCTCTTTCGTCAGGTGTATGTGCTAGTCAGTCCATCAACTGATTGTTCCTTTTGAAATTGTAAGAAGTATGAATTACTGCCTTGGTTTTGTAACGTCATCTTTGGTTTGTTGGTTTTTTTTCCATTCTGCGTGTGAAGGAGCCACACTGGGGGAAGAGAGGGCTTCACATCTGTGGGAGAAACAGAGAAACCAAACCACAGATGTATGAAAGAAGCAAGCTGAGAAGAGATGAGCTTTTCTCTTTTTTTTTTTTGTATTAGGCTAAGTTTTTGTAAATGTGAATGTTAGCTAATAAAAATGTAAGCAGATGATATCCAGATGTAAGCAGAAGATAACATTTTGGCATGAACTGTATGCCTTGATTGAACAGTGGGGGAGATACGTTTTTTATAACAGCAAATAAATTGAATACAGAAGACTGGATCCATGCTTCTAAGTAATGTTTTTATTAGTTCTTGCTTAAATGGAGCATTATTACTGCAACATACATCCTTACATAGATAATATGTATCTTTGCACTGTTTTTTGCCTCTTCCAGTTCCCCATTTTTAGTTCAATTTGGTACTTAAGGACAAAATGTGGATCCAAAGTAAAACCTTCTGCCTGTCTCCTACAACTGGTACAAGAAGCTGTGAGTTGCTGCTGCGCAAAACCAGCCTTTACTATATGTCTTTATCTTGCTCTTTAGAAGAAGCGGTTTGTATGTAATCTGTTTAACAGGATAGAGCAAGTAAGGACCTGACAAAAAGTTCCAGTGTATAAGATGTTGCAATTTTTATTCTGAAACGTTCAGAAGGACAACTGTGAAGAGAAAAATCAAAGCGTATTTTTTTTTTTTTACAGATTAAAGTGGGAGTGTTTTATGTGTGGCAAAGCACGTAAAATGAGGGCAAGCTGAAGAGAGACCTCATACAAGAACACAGCTAACAGCAAGGTGTTAATACACCTTTCATTTTCTTCTCAGGTAAGAAAATGTGTTGCTTTTGTTATGGAAAAGAGATAAGAAGCTGAACTTTGTTAAGGTCAAATAATATAGCTAAACGTATAAATAATTCATTGCATGTTGAAGATGTATGTTACAGCCAAGGGTAAATCGGTGTGTGTTGCTCACTACCTGATTCTGCAGAATTTCTGTCGTGTTAGAACGACTGCCTGGAATACAGAAAGCAGCTCATTCTTATGGTGAAGATGTATGGAGATATAGCAAACAACCGTGGGAGGAGGGAGCTGTTGCCTCACACAGGAGCAATCCCAGAGCGGTGGCTTAAAGAAAAATGTATGGTATTGTGAGTAGCTCAGTAGTGTTATATGATAGAACTGGGAAAAGCATATGCAAATTCTGAGTTCCCGATGCTGAAACGGCAGCATGCTCTTTAACAAATACAAACATGTATCTAAGATTTATTCAAGACAATTTAAATGGGATAATTGTGATCTATTTCTTGATTTGAGGGTATTAGCAAGCATTTTACGAACTTTTGACTTGTACTACATATCCAAAATGCTGTGTATGGGCAGCTACTAAAACCTGAGGAAGTTGCTCTCACCTCAGTATGAAATCTATAATGTTATACTAGCGCTGGATTTGTTCCGATACCTGATCTCTGATACCTGTACCAGAGGCTTCAGAGGAAAGGCGTGCAGGCAAGGAGTGAACATTTCGCAAGGTAAGTAACTTCTGACACTCACTGACTGTTTTACGTATTGAAAGCTTTACAGTTTAATTTGCTTAATCTCATGCAATGTGACGATGGCTGTAATAATGAAAATGTTTCTACTAATCTCTTAGTTTCTGTGATGTAATCCATCAAAATGTATGTTAATGAAAATGAAAACTCTTCTGATAATAAAAACATTTGACATATATGTTGAAAAGTATGTTTAAAATTACCCTCCTCCAGAAGTTTACTTCTTAATGTTAACTATTTCAGTAATCCATATTACCAAACAGGTAGGGATTTCTCAGGTAAGATTAAATAATAATTAAAAAAGTAACACATACCAATGCTATTTCTAGGCTTGTTTTGACCCAAAGACCTTGGCTTGACAGCAGAAGGGATTACAGGGGAGCTCTCAACAGCCCCACCTTCCATGGCAGAAAAAAATCTCTTAAAGACTGGAGAGCAGCTGAATGACCCAAGAGTCATCTTGGTCCTTCTAGAAAGGATCCAGCTTTTGCTCATGTGTGAGGAGTCAGATACATGGAGATACTTCATAGCCATGATGTTGCGTGCCCTGAGATGTATCAGGTGTAACGGCTTGGAGAGACCATATTCAACAGCACATTTGGCATTCTTTCTTGCTGAACCCCTTTGACACTCACTAGTGCCAGATAGAAAATAAGTATCATGTTCTCCATATACTTGCTCCGTTTTAATTTAACCTAGAGTCCAGCTTCTAGTAGTCTCTGAATACCACAGCTATAGAGCAATGTGAACCCATTCCTGCTGTCTCTTGCCCGCAGTACTGGACACCACTGAAGCTGTAGGAGAGTTCTGTGACTGTCAGCTGGAAGCAAGGTTGTACATAAAGCCCTGTGTATGAAGCTTGCTTTTTTATAAATCTCAAAGCGTATTTGGAGAGTGGACAGAGGGAGGGAAGATGTGGTGCTTTCAGTCCCTGTTCTAGAAAACATTTTTCGAAAAGGGGTTGAAGCTGTGTGTGTAAGATGACAAAGAGCAGAACCAATGTGGCATGAACGCACCAACTTAGAGCCAATGTGAAATATGCCTCAGGCTTTGTGTTAAATCTTAGTTTACATCTTGTCAGAGACATCTGTATATTATTACTTACTTTTAGGAGTCAGAATACTTCATATAATGTCTACCCGTAAGATTTTTGCACACAGCTTTGGATTTAATTTGTGAGGTGTTGGACTAAGGAAACTATTTCAGGGTAAATGTATTAGCCATTTGGTTATCTGAGAATATCTGCTAGCCATTATACAGAGACATATCATGCTTGCTACTATGGTGTCTAATAAATGTTTGCTAAACAACATCTTGCTTAAATCCTATTCCTTTTGCTGCTGCTGTTCCAGTCATATTTGGCCAAATGAGAGCTGTCAAATTAAGTAGGTAGATGGTTATAAGATTTTGGGGGAAGCTGTTCCTTGAGTGTGGTGATGCCTTACTGCCCGGTGCTTACTATCTGCAAGCAGTTCGTATGGGCTGCTGTTACCGTGGGGTTCCTCAGTCGGCCTCGGAGCGCCTGACAGCGGAAACTGGTGTCCTGCTGTCCTTGTGCTACAGGTGGAGAAACTGAGGCGCAGCAGAGAGGTAGCAAGGGTCGTGTTTGCTGTGCAACAGTAGTAGTGCCAGGCTGTGGATGAAGCCAGCTCCGCTGAGATTATATCCAGGGCCCTTCCCAATGGCTCATAAACACATAAAACAATCAAGCAAGAACTTGTCGGAGCACATCTGCTCCAGTGTTTCTGGCAAAAGCATATCCGTTACCCTGATTTAAATCATAGGTTTTGACACTGATGATGTGTGGAGGTAAAGCTGTGTCTCCCAGACGGACCAAGAAAAATGCCTGGGCAGGCATGGACCTCCTGGTACTGCCAGGGCTGTAGATGGGTGTACGTGGAAGTGGAGCCCCGGGGATTTCAGCGGGGCTCCATGCAGACAGAACAATCCCTTGCACTCAAAGAAGCTCATAATATCAAAACCACTGTACGAAAATAGTCTCTAGACAAAGCTTACTGAGCTGAAGACTTTCTAATAGCACATCAGGGTAATGCTCCCAAGAAGTGGTTTACTTAAGATTAATAATGCATTTGGGTGACTGTGAGAGAGCCGGCTGCTCCTCTTAGGTCTCCCGCCAGTCTCAGGAGGGGTAAGCCATTGGTCCCCTTGCCGTTTTGTTTGCACAAAAGTGGCTGAGGGAAATATGAGTAAAGTAGTTTCTTCAAATTAAAAAGGTAAGGAAAAAATTATCGGTTACGTCCAAGTATAAAGAGGAAAGTACGCAAACCTCTTAATTCACCCCCATATTATGGTCCTTTTTCAAGCATAAAAGGAGTTACCAAATCCGGTTAGGCTTATATTTATTATATTCTATAACTTGGTGCTCTGTATTGCCTTTTGATCCTTGAAGTACTTCTTTTTCAGTGCTCGAATGTAAACAACAAAATACAGTGGGGTTTTTTTTCCTCCTGCTGTGCATGTATGAAGAGCTTCCAACGGAGGCTTTTGTGATGTGTCAGACTGGTTCACTTTGAGCTCTTCGAGTCTTTCAGTTAAGTATGAGCTCTTTTTAATATATTGTTCTGCCTGTCATTTCTACATAGATAATGACATTGAGTGCTCTGATGGTATCAACGTAGTAATGGTTCCTTCAGTGTCAAGGATACACAATGAAAATGTAATAGGCAGTTAGATTAAAATAGAAATACGCTGCTGGCAAGGAAATAACAAATTGGATTAAGTCAATGCTGTTTTGAATGTTGGTAACTAGACGAATTTTAATTTCTCATGGTTCATTTAAAGAGCTATTTAGGCACACAACGCTCCGTATTTTAAGGTTATGTTACTGTTTTAAACCCACTTCCTAATTCACTCTAGTATTTCAAAAATGCATTATTCCCACATTGTGAAACTTGAAGAGAGGCTCTTTACTCATATTCTGCAACAGAAGAAATGGAAAAGAAACATCTAAAGCAAGAGGAGATTGTCACATGAACAAACATGCACAAAGTGGCTATAAATAAAATATAGGTTTCACACCATCAAGGAGGGAAAGTTTCTGTTACAACTTCTCAGAGGAACAGTGGGGAGCAAGCCCCTAGCTGGGAGGGAAGGGGATTTGGGGTGTGTGATTAATCAGATCGTGAAAGAAATTGTACTACTACTTACTACTAAAGTGCCTGCAGTGCCACGTGACAGCACTTAGCAATTTAGGAAGTCTCTTCTGGGCTGTGGTCTCTTACGAACAGTCTCAGAGACTGTTAAATATTGAAGGAATTGTCATCTTCTAAAGGTACTTTTTAAAATATCCTATTAGTTCTAGTTTGTAAGCAGTACAACATACTAATTTGAGTCCAATTGTACTGCAGGGACAAGTACGCCTGGCTAGAATGGTGCAACTCTTACTGAAATCTGCCACTTTGAGAGCTCACAGGGTAGCCCAGAATTTCCTTAGGTTTTTGCCTTCTATTGAAATTCAAGTTTGTAAGATGAAAAATTTTAAGTTGTGATGTCTGAGCATCAAAAAATTTGAGATTTCGAATACCCATGAACCTTTGTTTATTTTAATTTAAATTGCAGCAGTCTCAGCTACTCTGAAAGTGCAAGTTTAACTGATGTAACTTCTCTGAAGATGGACTCTGGTCCCTTTGTGAGTATTAGAAGATTAATCAGAACAACAGAGAAACAGATATTCTGTACAGAAGTAATTACAAGCTACGGAAAAATGTTCTTTTAATTTTCCCTGAAAGATCAGGCTAAAGATTTGAAGTCATATCCCATTTCTTGTGGTAACCCAAATTTAAGTCATGTGAATCGAGAACTGTAAGGGGTTCCATTAGCGCACATGGAAAGTGGGATTGGATCTGTGAAAGTACTGACAGTGCATCCCGTTCCAAAGTATCATTTTTTAAAAATTAATAATTAAACAAAACCCTCAAGTGACTTTACAGTTAGTTGACGGTGCCAGCACACTTTAATTTCCATTAAAACTGAAGTTGCCACGCTTCTCATTTTAAATGGAAATAGTGTTCTGCTGATGTCACTGGTGAGCTTTATTTTCTCCCAGCAAAAATATGTTTGTATTAGAGTGGCTTTTGACAGGAAATCCCTGTGAATATGTTTGTCTTGGTGATCTGCTGCTGCTTTAGATGAAAATTGCTATACCAGTCAGCTTGTGGGAGGATAAAACCTTTTTTTTTTTTTTTTTTAATTCTGTCAATTTAAATCCAGTGTACGCTGCTAGATATTGGAATAAATGTGGTTTGTTTCTGCTTGGAAGCCTGTTCTGGGAAGAGGTGTCTCACCCCAATGTACAAAGGCTGTTTCTCATTTTGTTGGTTTGTTTGTTGTTTTTTTTTTTTTAAAGCAGTACCTATCTTTTCTGCTGGAACATGTCCATTAATACATGTGTATAAACAAATTCAGGAAATCCTCTTGTATCTTAAACTTCTGCTTCTCTTGTTTCCTTTCCCAGCCCTCGAAGGAGTCGCGTGGCTGTGCCAGGCTGCCCTCAGGACTGCTGCTGGGGGATCCTTTTGGTCCCCATCGGATGTTCCATAGTAGCAGCTACTGGATTCACGTACACCTTGTGCTCTGCCTTTATGAGATTTTTCAGCAGAGTGTTGGGCAGAGGCACTCTTCTTCTCGCCCGCTTCAAAGTCCACCCCTTCCATCTGCCCTGTAGCAGCTCTTTAGGCAGAATCTTTCCAGGCATTCAGGGAATAGGATAAAGCCTGTTTTTCTGTTGCCGTGAGACTAAATGCTTCGCCAACGTGCAGTGATCTTCACTAGGATCATTCAGGAAAATGTTGTTACCTGTGTTTTCCAGCATTGTAAGAAATGTTACTAATCCTAACCGGGGGGGGCGGAATCAAGTTAGCGAATATGGAGCACTTTCTTAGTTGATTCCTGGAAATTTCACACTTCAGTTGAATACAAATGTGATTTTTTTAATTTTTTTTTTTCTTGATACAGCTTTCATCCAAAAGGGATTGCCAAATGATTTACAGATTGTACAGAAAAAGAGAAATCGTTTCTGCCACCTATTGGATCAGCCAACATTAGGTTTACCGAACTCATAAAATACAGAACCTTATTTTGTTAGGATGTACAAATCTTTCTGCCATCAAGTGGAAAAAACCCTATCCAGTTTAACCTGCCACTTACCAATTTTTCCTCTGTTCTTGCAAAAATGGCCAATGGGTTTTTAGTTATTTCAATGGGCATGACTTAGTCGTTTATATTTCTACTGAAAGGTGGTCGTTCCCATAGCACGGCATCGAAATTCAGTACTGATTATGCCATTCTGTCAGTGATTTTGAAGGTATCTCCCTAGTGAAGTGTTTGGAGGAGAGGCACATCTGTGAGAAAAACTTCCCTCACCCTGGAAGGCTGGGAAGTACGAACTCAACTCCAGAAATGTATTTCCATAATACACAGTTGGTACATGTCTCTGAATTGGTATAGGATTAAAACTGTCACACACACTTCTTCTAGAGCTGTGCTTTTGTAGCAGATGGCAAAATGACCGTCTTTTTTTTTTTTTTTTTTCTTAATTTGAACTCTAGGAAAAGTAGTGACGTACTTCCAAACGGGATTTGTGCCAGTGAGATGTAGCTTTTGCGGGATCTGCGAGCTCTTCTCCAGGGGAAGGCTTTCTTTGCTGCCTTTATTTGATCACCATTTCTCTTCCACGTTGGGTCCGTGGTGAGCGAGCACAGGTTGCCACTCGCGGGTGGTGTGGCTGGTGCAGGGGTGGCCACACAAGGTGGGTTGTACTAGTGAAGTCCCAGAAAACCCAGGCCAAACACAGCTCTGGTTATTTATTCTTTCCTTATTTTTTTTGCTTTCTGCTCTCTTCCTTCTTGTCAATTTTTTTTTTAAGGCTGGGTTGATATTGTGTCATTTCAGATTGACACAATTAAGCAAAATCCCATTTCAGATTCCTGATGATCCCCCCTCTCTGTTTTGTATTAGCCCTGAGAATTTGTTTCTGTTTTGTTTGTGGTTGAGAGGCGGTTTTTTTTTTTCCCCTGCCCCCCTGCCTGAGGTTGTTCAAGAAATGTTGAACGGAGTGCTTAATGATTTCCAGTGCTTTCTCTTGACATTTTAGTTTTGGAGAATGAGCAATGCCTCCGCTGGGGACTTCCCTGGCAGATCCACGTCTGAACAGGCAGGGCTGGCTTCCAAGAACATTAAATTCCAGCTGCTTTTCCATCCAAGGCAAGGTTAGTTTAGTATCCCCCCCCTCTTCCTCCCTGTGTCTTTACAGCAGGAGATATTCTAGCCAACGTATTCGTCATGTTTCTGAGCCTCCCTGCTGCTTGATTTATGTGGAGGGGACTGGAGAGAGAGATTCCAGAGCTGTACCTTGAGTGTGAACTACCTGCAGGTGTGCAGCAGGGCACCATAGCCCGGCACGGCTTGGTCCAGGCTTACGCGGCCACGCTGGTTAGTCCCCACACGTAGGCGAGGAGAGCTGAGGTTATTCACGGCATGTTCAAATAAAATAAAAATTTAAAAAAAAAAAAAGTGGCAGTATCGGTGTCGATTCGGCCGTACAGATGAATCTTGTGAAACGTGGGAGGCTTGGCAGCACAGAGAGGCTGGGATGGAGTTTGAGGGGCGCTGAGACAGAGTTGGTTCTTGCATCTGGTGTTGCTTTCCTCATTTAGGAAGAGGCAGCAGTGAAACAGGAAGGTGAAATGCGAAGTTAAGCTGTAGATAACGGTATGTGAGACTTCAAGAAAATTCACGTTATCTCTCCACAAAGCTCCCTGCTGTTTTTCCGTGTTGTGCAGTTTATGCGCTGTGTCAGGCAAAGCAAGTGACTTATGCCTGTTTTTGGTTTTTTTTTTTAAGATTGGTTATGCATATTTGGTGCCTGGCTTAACACTTCAAGGCACATAATTTTCAGTGGCATAATGGACTGTTTGAGTCTCTCTTGTCAACTGGGAGTTTGAGTATGTGGCACATTTGGAAATTCAACCCATCCTGACCTAGCAACTGGCAAAAGAGAAATCTATCAGTTGCTGTTTCAGCCTGAGATTTCTGCTTGCCTTTGTCTCATCTGAGCAGGGTAAGACCTACCTCCTGTGCTGTTTCAAAGTCGGTTCCTCATCTGCAGTCGCGTGATGAAAGGTGCCGCAGTGTTTTTAGAAACCCCAAATGTAGCCAGTCTCCAGCTGGTAAAATTGTCATCGTTCACAGCCTAATTGAACTACGGAAATTTACCCAAGTAGAGGATCAGGTCCAGTGTACACAGCTGGGAACCAAGCTGAGCTCAGTAGCTATCTGTGCTCAGTACTAAGCCCAAGCCAACTGGGTTGCACACAGATATTTCTCCCAGGTAGCAGCACACAGATCAATGTCCTCTTGTTCATTTGCATCCATCTCATCCCCTGTCCTCCTTTCCCTTTTGATTAAGCGATGCCTCACTGACACCAAAAGAGAAAGGCATCACAGATGAAAACCGATCACCTTTCTCTCATGATTCGGAGAAAAACATTGCTGCCTTTACCCTTTAACTTTTCCAACAGTGGTTATAATTTGTTGCGTACCTTTTATTTGTTTGTGAAACAAGTACAAGTTATGCATGGTATAGCAGGGGAGAGAACAGCAATAGATATTTAGGGGTGATCGTTCTTCATTGATAACACTATTGCAGGCGAGAAAACTTCAAGGAGGTTTTGCTTAGGTCTTCTAATTTTCTGTGACCTTGTGGTCGTAATTTTTCCCAAAGCTTGTCTACAGATCTGTACTAGGACCTAAACCACTAAAATGCTTTAAAGTCGATCCTTTTATGCCCCTGTGTATTCATCTAGTATGGTAAAATGTTTTGGTTTTCCTTTTTTTTCTTTTTCCAGAGTCTATGAGATCATTCAAGTATGGAGACTTGGCAGCTTCTCTGTATATACAAAGACGGCTGTTTGAATGTCAGACTGAGTGTCTTTCTGGCTAAGGGTAAATTATTTGGTGTGTTAAATGAGGATTTGTTACTTTGTCATGAATAAGGTTCGTTTATTATCAGTGTTCCATCAGGATTTACACTGGACTGCAGTTTCCTATCTTTCAGGGTTTTTATGCTTTATTACATAAAAGCACGGGTATTTCTTTTAAACAATTTGGTAATAGAAGAGAATGGAGTAGTGAGTTAATATGGTTGTAAGGCCAAGGAGAGGTGTTGCAAAACAGAAAATAAGCAGGAGGAAATACAAGAGTAATGGTGGGATTGGAAAATCAAGGTGAATGTTTGCTTGGGTTTAACTGGTCATTTACAGAGCAGTCTATAGAATTGAACTGTCACTACAGTGTAATCTGTGGAACATAAACATGAAGGATGCTTGGTAAAAATAGAATTTCCCAAAAAAAAAATTGTTAGTACTTTTTAAATTCAGTTTTGGTATCCAAAATGCCTTGTAGCTCTCAGTGGAGAGAAAAAAAAAATATTAAATATCCGGTTCTAAAAAGAACTACATATGTGGTCCAATACTTGTGGTTATTGTCAGTGAAGAAAGTGGGTGCATTTTATGTACACCAGTGCCTCCTATTTCAGAGAAACACTGGTCTGGAAGTCTGTCTTGGCTTGAGGAGGAGCCGTTTTACAAAGAGATCTGCTGCTTGAAGTGTGTGTAGTTGCCAGGGTCAAGTGTGCCATCTGCGCTCTCTGCAGAGGGTGGGTGCTCTGCCCTGCTGAACCACTTTGAATGCTGAAGGGGTGGAATAAATGCTGGATTTCTTTTTTTTTTTTTTTTTTGTATTTAATGAGCATTACAGCTTGATTTACAACATCTGGGTCTAACTTGAAATAGTGTTACAAAAAGTAAAACATCTGTACATACAAGCCAGAAAAGATTAATAGAGGTTTATTTGCTTCGAAATCCTCCAGCATAGATTAACAGCGTCTCCCACCTCTCTCTCTTCATTTTTGTTGAAGTTCCACAGGCAGCTAGTCCATCTCTGTGGACATTTGTGGTGCTATAAAACACAACTGCCCTGGTTTGCGCCCCTTTATTTGCACGCAGCGCAAATGAGTGTCAGTAGACAATTCATCTACATTTCTTAAATGGGCAAATTGCTTTGTCTTTCAGAGAGGTTGTACACGTGCCACTCACAGTGCAAGTCTGAGTTTCTGCTTCAGGCAGTATTTGAGAAATGCTAAATGCAGCCAATACATATAGTTTCCACATGCTGTTTGGCTGGTTGTCTGGTTCCATTCTTCGTGTCAAAAGAGTCAAGAAACCAAGACATTACTGTTCATTGCAAGGTGGGTCGTGTTGTTAAAGCCCCCTACTTAACAAAGGAAAAGCTGTTCATCCTTTGGCCATGTTTCAAACCAGAAAATAAAAATGTCAAAATCTGTGCAAAAGAGCCTTCTGCCTTTACTGGTAGCTCAAGAGACTTGCAGAGCTGACTGCAGGCAAAGGCAGTATGCTCCTTTTCTGAACAGAGGGAATAGAAACGCATCTGCGTTAAGGTTAAAAAGGAACACAGCTCACAGGTTTGTGGCCATCCTCGTCTTTTACCAGGGGAGCTTCTCAGTTGTGGGTTGGTCAACTAAAGGGTCCCATCTCTGGTTCCCGTTTCGTCTCGCTGCAGCCTGTGTGCTGGCAGGGCAGCATCAAAAAGAGGTGCTACTGAGCTGAGTGTCCTTGGCTCGGGATTGCTGGGAGCCCTGGAGTTCAAGACCAGGATTTCATTTTCTGTTTGCACAACCAGTGATAAAGTGCTGGAGTAGTGTCTTGGCCTCTGTGTGTCAGAAGCTTGAGCTGCTGCCTTTTTTTCTTCTAGCAGCTGAGATTTCTTCAGAGTTTCTGTGGATTAATTTCCAAGATACAGTGCGTTGCAATTAAGTCGATGTTGGAAGCTGTAAGATGAAAGATAAGCGAGTGGGAGGTGAAAGAAAAATAGAGCAATAACCAAGACCGCTGCCAATAAGGACTAAAGAAACAACACCAAACGGCTGGCAAAGTACCCTGTGGCTTCTTTGATAGTCCCTCATCACAAGTAATAAAACACCTCTTGAGTTGTTCTTCACCTACTGGTTGTAAATCCTAATGTAAAGCTGCCTGTGTTTCCCGGAGTCCTGGGGACCTCACAAAAGCCTCTGGTCTCCTAGAGTCCAGTCTGCCCAGCACGTGGAGGAGATGGAGGAGCAGAAATGAAGGTGGGAAAAGTAGGAATCACTGAATTTCTCACTCTCCTTCAGAAGGAAGAAAGGGAGATTTTAGTGTCGTAGAGGGCTTCGTCCTGAATGTGAAGTCTATAGGCCCTATTTTAAAACAAAACACTAGCACATTCAATGTTCCTTACTTTTGCTTCAAATCACTGCAGCTGTGGTATGAATGAAGCTGTTACTGTTGTGTCGTTTTTAATGTGTTTTAAAATGTGCCTGGAGGTTTGGGGAATTTCTTATTTCTTTTTTTTTTATTTATTTGTATTTTTTTAATTCCTTCTGAAATGCTCGGCTGTTTATATTTAAGCCAAACCTCCAGCGGGAATGAATAAAATCAAAGAGCATCATAATCTTGAAAGGCAGGTGAGGGACTGACAGATAGGTCTGGCTGAAGGAGCCTTTTCAGGAGGGATGGGGCAGGCAGGGGTTTGGGGAACAGAGCAGCCCCTTTCCCTTCCTATCTCTCCGTGCGTTCCCTTCCCCCATCATCCCTCCTGCCCCCCGTCTGTCTTATCTCTGCGTGAAGCGCGTATCAAAGCCAGGGCTTTCAGCAACAGTGGGGAGTTTCAGCAGCATCCAAAAAAAGTGAGGGAGGCTTGTTGGGCTGGGCGAGCCTGTCCAGCCCCTTGGCTGCTGGCTCCCTCCCGCTCTCCAAGAGCAGCAGCGCTGTCTCGCGCTTGGAGAAGCTGCTCCTTCTGTTTTCCGGTGGAATATCTGATGAGATTTCAGTTTCCACACTATAATGCTCTTTAATTCGAGTGCCATTTTTAGCAGCCTGTTTTCACTCAAAAGCACGAGTAAACTCTGAGGGTTGTGGGTTTGGTTTTTTTTTTTTCCCCTTTTTGTTAAGTTCCCTGCATCAAGTGACCTGGTGTCACGTTGTTGGCCGGGGCCAACGATTGCTCTTGGCCACAAGCGCGTGGGGTTTGGTAGGAGTTTCTACCCTTATCCAGGAAAGAATCCAATAAAGCGAGGCTCATTTCTCACTATGCCTTCTCTATGCCCCTCTCTTAAAAAAAAAAATTTAAAAAAATGAAGAAAAAACCACAAAGGCAAGCCAGGCTGGGCAGCAGTGCCGCAGCAGGCCAGCCTCGCAACGCGCCTGTGATGGGACCACTATGGAAAAAGAAGCTTTGTTACAAGCAAAAGCAGCCAGCAAACGTGGAATAATGAGTTTGTGTTTTATTTTGCTTCTTTGCGTTTGTGCAGTGAAGACTCATGTGAATTTTGGAGAGAGGAAAACAGAGGAAATTACAGGAGTGTTTTGGTTTGGGGGGGTTTTTTGTTGGTTTTTGTTTTTGGTTTTGTTTTTTTTAAGTTTCCCAGCTTTCCTGTCTTTTTCATCCTGAAAATCTAGACTCCTGGCTATCTGAGGGAACTTTGTAAAACTTTCCGGCTAATGTTACCCGGGGTGAGTGGCGTTATTAGCATTAGCAGCAGCGGGGAGTCCGCATTTAGATGGAGACCATCAGTTTCTGGCATGTATTTACCATCTTGTCAAATAGTTTTAACATAAAGACTACTGGGAGCTGCTGGGGCCCTGTTTATTAAGGTCATCTGCTGGTGCTGATCTACCAAGTAATTTTTTGCAGTAGGCATCTCCTTCTCCTAAAATTTACTGTGGTAAATGAGAAATGTGGGTGATTTAATAACCTAGTCTTTAATTCTGGGACTGAAAAGATGCCCCTTCGCTGCTTCGGTCTGCAAAGTAGAAAACCTTTTGCAGGGACACTGGAGGAATGAAGTCTTGGATAGTCCTGCCAGCGTGGGTTTAGATAGGGAGACGGGAAAGGGGAACATGAGCTCATGTACTTTCAACACACTCCCTTTCTACCATCAGCCCGCTGCTTATGGTCCCTGCTTCTGTCCCAGGCCGAGCGAGAACCATCGATGTGAAATCTTTCCTGTATGAGCTTCTCTTACATGACTCTTTTGGCCAAAGATCAATCCATTTCCCAAAAGCCTTGTCTTCCAGAAAGGGCTTAGAGCTGGCTTTCAGGCAGGTGTACAGATACATAGCAGCAGATGCTGTTTTCTGATTTACACCGTCTCCGTAGCACCCCTGCAAAATGGTCTTCGGTTGGGTTTTGAATATCTCTTAACGCTGGGAGATTAACCACAGTTGGAGACGGTTCTTTGAATCTTGTTCGTGGTATTTGCATCTGGTAGTTTCAGCTGATGTAATGCTCCTTATAAAACCACTGAGGATCCATGTAGAAATAACCTGTTTCCCTCACCTGTAAAGGTAGCCCTAGCTTGTAACTTTCTGATAAGTCCTGAAAATTTATTGATGTTTGTCACATTAACTCTTCACGTTTTACATTTCAGGTGGCCTACATGTTGTTACCTCATCTTTTTTGAACAGCAAACAAAGCCAAGTGTATTCCTTAAAAGACTTATGTGATCCCAGGGCAGGTAAGAGGCCAGGAGGCAGTGACACAGGGCAGCCCTTCCTTCTTCTATCTTGTATTGAAGTAAAGGATAATCATTATCCAGATTTCCTGGATTTATTTTTTTTTCTGAACTGGTTTCATTAGTATACCAAAGACCACAATTGAATGCATTTCTGGGCGAAATATTCTATCCTCTTTGATACTGTGTTCTCTGTTTTCCCTTTCTAGAGAATTATAAAAGTCTTCCGGTCCTCCCAATTAGGAGAAATGTGCAAGTGATGAACTATTTTGCCCTATGTCAGGATGCCCTTTCCCTAAGTGCTGTTTGCTCTCCTGATTTCTGGCCATTAGTTACACTTCTATTTTTTTATCAATTTTGAAGTTAAAGTATATATCCAAACAGCTGGTTTTATTGGCCTGAAGTTCTAAGCTGCCAAGAAATTTTCCTACTGATTTTAACGCTTGCAAGTGTTAGTTATTTCAAGAGTTATTTGGTTGTGCTTGTGTGCTGGGATTTTTTCAGATGGGGGGGAGGGGGAGGAAGGAAAAAAGAGAATACTGAGCCTGGAGCATCCCTTTTAGCTCGAGGAGCAAAACCAAATGGGAATGTCTGGGTTATTTCCAAACTCCACTAATGTGGACCTCCCTCGTGAAAGAAACGGAATGATGTCATGTTCAGCAGTGCAGGAGAGGATCAGAGCATGGTCCTACCAATTCAGCATACCCCAGAGGTAATATCATGGGCTAATAGCCCATAATAAGGCAAAGAAATACCTGATGCTTACATTTTTTTTATATAAATGTGTGTATGCGTATATATGTGTGTGCACATATATGTGTGTTTTTAAAGAACTATTTTTACAGGCTCTTAGAAGAAAAAGAATTTTTAAAGGGAGTTTTGGTTTCTCGTGAATTTTTTTTAATCTTTAATGAGTTCCCATAGTGTTTTGCTGCCGAAGGTGAGGCTTTGGTTGCAGGCTCGTTTGTGCTTTGCTTTACTTTGTTTCTAGTGTTGCAATGGATCAAAAAAAGCAAAAGCAGTAACATTTGACCTTCCAAAACTGGTAATGTCTTTTTTTTGTTGCTGTTGTTGTTCCTTGTCTTTTCATGGTGAAAAAGCAGTGTAAAACATTCAGCATTCGTTTCCAGGTGATCTGTTCTTTTTCACCCCTCTCCTTCTCTCCCTTGAGATGGAGGCCCCTGCCATCCTTTCAGATGTCAGGAATTTTAGGAGAAGATTTATGCAGCAGCATAAAAAGGTATTGGACCGTGTAGCGAGGGTCAGACATATGGTAGCAATGATTGTAGACCCCAGTAAAGCAGCAGCTTCCCTGCATATATTTGAACACACTATGGGAAATCTTTTCTGGATAGCAAAGTGCTTGGAGATACAGAATGTATTTTGAACTTGCCAGGTATGTGCTGTGCAAAACATGTATGGGAACAAACAAATATTTTTCTTGCCCAAAATAAGTTAAATACATTTCTGTGTGGAAATGAGATTAAAGTCCTCATTTTCTTTCTATCTTGACTCTTGCTGTTGAGAATAGCAGCCCCTCAGGTCTCTGGTAATGTAGTCTTCACCTCAAGTAGGGATTCTAAAATATTTAAGCGTCTCTCTCGTGAGGCTTCTTGTTTCCTATTTGTTTTTTGTTGCTAAGCAATGCATTTATACCCCCAAACTTAAAATTTACAACTCTCAAATTGTCCCTCAGCCTTATTCTCCAAACCTCACATCTGTAATGGGTTTTCCATCTGCCAGTTTTCCCAGGTCGCCCCATCCATCCTCAAGTCTGCCGAGGAAAAAGCCTTGTGGTTGAGGGTTTCTTTTTTTTTTTTTTTTTCCTTTTTTCAGCCTACATCTGTAATTAATTTCTTGCAAAGCCACATCTGTCTGCTTGGGGCAGGGGAAGTGGGGAAGGGGAGGTAAAAAGTGAAGTCACTCTCTCCCTTTCCCAGTAAAATGCAGAATTTGGCAAGTGAGATTGTAGTTCTTTGGGGCATTTTAGCCGTTCCCTTCCACCCTCCAACCCTCGCCACCCCCTGCTCCAGTGCACAGTCAAACATCTTACAGAAGGGTGAAGTGCTGCTGTAGTTCAGCTGGTGGTTCTCCTGCCTGTGTGGAGCTTGTGGGTTTGGTCTGTGCTACAGCCCACATCTGATGCCGCAGTGTGTTTCTACTACTGGGGTTGCTGCAAAAGCTGCTGGCATCCTTTGGAAAACTTCCTTCTGTCAATATTTGAATTTTCAAATACCATACTAAATAGCTGCCATGATGCTTCTTTTCTAAAGACTTAAGAAATAGCCACAGCGGTCCCAGTCAATATTCCTTCTCTACCATCATCTAGTGCAGCTGTTCCAAAATCTTTTTATGTTCTGCAGACCACCAGGTAGCTTCAAGCAGGAGCAGGGCTTGCTATGAGGCTGCTTGGTGCCCTGCTCTGCTGTTGTAGGGGAAAGCAGAAGGAACCAGTTGTCTTAATCCGGCCAGGACAAAACCTGTAGTGCAACGACTGCGATGGAGTCTTGGTGTGAAGGTCTGCAAGATGCTGTCTTGTTCTGGAGTTTCTTTGAGGCATGTGATTTTTCTCGCTTTCCCGTTGAGAATGGCAGCTAGAGAGGAAATATCTTCCTCTCCTGCCTCTGTGCTGGAAATAGTTGGCATTGATCCCAGAGCCTGGCCTTCCTTCGTGTCACCTGTCCAACGCAAGGTCCTTATCCCCTTCTGTCACCTGCCACCATCACGTCCATCACATTGAAAAAGCATGGTCATATTTTAGTAGCGGTAGTTGTCATCCTATAGATGCCAGTAATTAGATTCCTTCATGTCGTCTTTTAGAGGAAACTTTAATTTTTTTCCAGTGAAAAGTTTCATCTTTTTCTAATGATGTCATCCTATAGAAAAGTCTTTGAAAAGGACCATAGCAAGGTAGGTTGGCCACTGGCTGGAGGACCCACTGACTAGCTTCTGAGTTATCCTATAGAAAAGCCTTTGAAAAGGACTATAGCAAGGTATGTTGGCCACTGGCCAGTGGAAGACCTCCTCCTCCAGTGGAGGACCCACTGACCAGCTTCTGACTAACCATAGTCTTGTGAATGACCATCTGAGAGCTGCTGAGCTTGTGAGGTGAGTATCACCTTGGAGATCAGGAGTCCAGTGGCCTGTTCCCAGCCTCTGAGCTTGTCTGCTTGCAGAGCTTGGGTCAGATTCAGCAAAGTAAACTGGTTACTTGTGTGGGAGGAACATGAAAAAACCCTGACGCTTATAGGAAATGGGCCACTAGGTGTTTCTGGAGATCTGGGGTTTCAGCTCTTTGTTACTCTGATGCAGGTCAAACTCCAAGGGTTCTCCAGATTGAACCTTGCTGGTGTCAACAGCGCTGATCTGAGGGTCCAGCACGTCCTTCCCACCCGCCGCTCCTCCCATCCTTGTTCCAGGTGGCACAACTACTGTGCAGCCGCTTGGTGAATTAGATGGTGTAATTAACATGAGTTAAATATTTCCTTACTTTGTTGTCAGATTATTTTTAATCAAGGTAAATTCTGCAATTCAGTTTACTGCACGGCCTCACAGGCTATTGTATTGGCACAACTGAAGGGCTGGCAGAGGGGGTGGGAGGAGAAATGATGAGAAGTCTGATGGGGGCAACTTAAACTGGTGCTTCTACTGAAAAACACGGCTGTTTGTTGAAGTACTGCCTGATATCTGAGGCAGAGCATGTCCTCTGTAGGGCTAAGCACACAATACGCTGCCTGTTTGTTGCCGGTGCCTATGCAAGCACATTCTTGAGTATTGCTTTCAGGAAAAGTTTTTTGGGATGGTGTCCTTAATATTAATAAGAAATGGCCCAATTTACAATAAATAGGATAAAGAATTGAAATGCTGAGTAGTTAATAATTGTAGAAACTTCCTGACCTGGGATTCATCCCTGTTGGACGTACAACTGAGGTGTTCTTCCAATAACTCTCCCAAAATTACAGGTTAGAAGGGGAGCTATTGTATGAGCAGAAGTACGGTAGAAGGCAGGCTGGACCAATGGAAACCGGAGAAAGCCGCTGAGAAACGGGAGCGTTGGTTGGGAAGGCATCCTAGCAGAGCCCCTGGAGAAGAACTGAAGCCGGCTTGTGCGGTCACTTGGAGTACACAGGTCGGTGGGGATATTGTGTGTCGCACCACACATCTGCCACAGCTGCCAGAGTACAGTGGGACCTTGTTTCAGCACAGCCATATTAGTAACGTGTCTGGAAAATAATTTTTGGCAAGGGTCAACTTAAACAGCTTTATTCTGCCTCACAGTCAGCTCTCAAATGGCTTTAAAACACAGAATGGGTTGCAGCAGTCTCTTGAAGTGCCAGAGATGCTCGTCGTGGCTACGTGTCCGTCAGGAAAAGGACATCCAGCCCTGGGTAGGTGCCTGTGAAAGAGCTTTGGATCACCTGCTGAAAGATCATCACCCAGCAGGAACTGGGAATCCTGCCAGCAAACTGGGAGCAGATTTGGAGTGATGAATGTCAGCCCCCGTTTCAAATCTCTCTGAAATTCTCCCATTGTCCCCAGGCCACCATGACTATGTGTTTCTATCTCCCCGTTTTAAGAAATTTCATTTTAATGCTGGCTATGGGAGGAAAGGGGGGAAGCTCTGTGAGAAGCAGGCTGCGGTGGCAGCAGCTCTCTGAGGAGCAGACTCGTAAAAATAATGTGGTGAGAAAATTAGTTTGATTCCAGTGTAAAATGACCCAAATTTGAAATAACACTGACACCCTGTGGAGATGTGTGGAGGGACATTCTGCAAGTCTTCCTGATCCTTGTTCCTGATGTTATAAGACAGTAATTAGATTCCTTCATGTTGTCTTTTAGAGGAAACTTTAATTTTTTTCCAGTGAAAAGTTTCATCTTTTTCTAAGTCCAATTAAAAAATAAAAATCCTTTATATCTTTTCTATTAGAAAGAATTCATATATTTTTTTAAATCTCATAGTTAAACCCACAAAAGCTCATTTGCCAAAACGACAAGAGGATGATGAGGAATTTCTACAAGAGCTGAAAAATGTACATTTAATGGGTTGAGTTTCCCAAAGGACTTTCTTCTGCACAGCTAGAACCATTGGAAGGAAGCTGCTCCATGCCAAGGTGAAGTCAGGATGCTAATAATTTCCCTTCCAGCCTGGTCTATTGTTTAAAAATGCAAGAGCGAAAAGGTTTGTCTGGGTTGTAAATGTGCATTTTGAATATGCAGAGCAACAACTTTGTGTTTTGCTTGTTCTTGCTGGAAGTCATTTTGCTGACTGTCTGGCTCTTAGGAGTGTGTCTTGAGATGCCTTACTGGGTTAGTGTTCTGCACTTACTTCTGGGCAGAGAGCATCCCAATTAAAAAGGGATGTTTCCCTTTTCGGTCCAGTTGAACGCAGGATCCCCATTTACGTGCAGGGTTAAAGATCAGAAATAAAATGATGGTTATGAAGGAGGCTCCTGGTGATGGGAGTGCAGCCAGGCGTTGCATGGGAGAGATGGTGGCAGTGTGAGAGCATTCCTGTTTCTCATACGCTGTCTGAAACACGGTGAACCTGAGCGCTGCGAGTGCACTATTCACTCTGGTATTGCCTGGTCTAATTAATTTCCTCCAAGGATGATAATGTGTTTCATTCTCTCGCGTTTGCATTGTCTGCAGAAGGGATAACTGGGCCAGACTGGGCTGAGCAGGGACAGAACATGCAGTAGAAATGAGTTGTCGTATAAACTCAATGGTTGCTAGAGGTGTTTGCAAGGAGAAGTTGATCTTTGGTTTTGTGGATAAGCAAGGTTGGATACAGTTAGTGCTCCGTGGTGTTCAGGGATCGTTTTCCCACTGGAGAAATGGTGTTGGTTGATCAGCCTTAGCACTACACCCTCGCTCCATCTTTGGAGATGCCTTCCATCCTAGAGGAAGTGCAAGCTCTAGTGTATTGAGGGCTGTAAAGATACGATCTCGCCTCTCAAAATAATGGATATTTCAGGATGGTGGGCAAATTGCGGCATGGGTTTGCTTAACTAACTAGCCATGTCAACTCTCCCTCGAGCCCCATACTTTCATCTGCTGAGATCAATATTTAATGTGCCTAGCAGAGCTGCTGCATGGGGGAGCAGTAAGACGGCCAAGCAGCCACTTTGCTTTCAAGTGGGAGCCCTGTCTTAGCTGGTCGGGGAAGGGATTTCTGCGCAGACCCAGCATGTCTGTTTGTAAGAAGCTTTGAGATGAAAAGTATTTATAGACAAAAAATTCTTGTGGGAGGATCCAGCTTCCAAGACTGGAAACCTTCATGGAAATAGGATTAGACTCGACATGTGAACGGCTTAGCCCCTAAATGGCTGGGGTTGCTCTCTCCCCGTTCCCACCCCCTCAAAACCCTTCCTGGTTCTGCTCCAGATGCAATATCCTCAGTCCCACCAGCAGCAGATGGGGTAACGCAGGCTCCCCTGCTGCCAAGCCGACTCTGGCCCGGAGGGCTGCCGTTCAGAGGTGTATTTCCTTTCAGTTGTCTCCTGAACTCACTGCCACCAAACGGTGCTCCAGCCACCTTCTGAGCAGAAGGGGAGAGAGAAAATCAGCCCGTATTCTACAGCAGTTGCCTACAGCCCTGAAAGGAAACCATCAAGAGGGTTATCTGTAAGGAAGTGTGTCAACTCACAGACGTCGAGGACAAGCAGCATCAGTGGCTCCTTTTAAATAAAGGTTAGATAAGTTTGGGTGATGTCCCATCTCACCATGAGAGGAATTGGAACCCTGTTTCATGAAAGCAACTCTCTTTCGGCCCTAGAACTGTAGCTGTTGTGTAAGCAGCCAAGTTGGGGAACTTTATTTTCCTAAGTTACTTAATCTTGACCCCAAGTCGGTTCCCAAGCCTTGTGTTTAGGACCTTTGCTCTGATATCTTTCAAAATAGCTGAGCACACTTTCAGAAGGCTTACGTGGAGAATGAAGGACTTTCATACCGGGAATCAGATAAAACAGTCGCACCAATTGAAAAAAAATATCCACGTGACTGTGCTGACAGCCTGAAAAAGTGATAGGAAGAACTGTAAGAGCCTCTGCATGACTTACTGGCTAAAGTCAGCTAGTTATGATTTAAATACCTTGAATTATTTCAGGCTCATGCACATACACAAGAGAAGAAGAAAGGTATACAAAAGCCTGGCTGGCATGTTATCATGGTACAGTGACTTTGTTCAACCTCTCAGTTGAACAGGGCCTGACTTGTTATGAGAAGCTTGAGAATACTATTGTTTTGATCCAGTATCTCTAACATTTCTACTATTTCTAATGGGAAAAGGAAAATCTCTGTACTGTGGAGCTTGTTTTCTGAGCAAGGCAGCTTCTCTTCTCCCTTTCTTTTTCCCAGGCTGTGCTGAACCCTCGTCTTTTAAACAATACTCAGAATCATGCACACAACTTTGATTTGCCAGATTCTACCTCCCAAAAATTGATTTTGGCTGCTGGTCCTTCATGAAACAACCAAACCTGACTTGCAGCTTAATTTAAAAATTCACTGAGTCCAAAAAAAAAAAGAAAAAAGGGGGTGGGGGAGAGAGGAAAAAAAAGAATTGTTACTCTTTCATTCCTTTCATGCAAAATGTGAAAGCACAGAAAAATGCTTTAAACTCCCTGGATTTTGTTTTTGCGGTGACTGGACCGACAGATTTGAAATGGCCGCTCCAGTGCTGTTGTCAGGTTTTGGTCTGTGTGTGCAGCTGTGGTGAGATTTTAATGATCCTCAAGTTCTCCATCTTCTTCCGGCACAGCCTCCGGTGGTGAGGATGCAGAGGGCAGGAGTTGTGCTCCAGGGAAAACCCACCCCAACCAACACCTGGGCTTCCTTTTACTGCTCTTTTTTTGTTCCTCCCAGGGATCAGGACTCTTCCCCCTCGCCGGGAGGAGGTTGGATCTGTGGTGGGCTGGCTACTGCTCCACCAGGGGATGAGGCTGGGATTCAGCAGCGGGACAGGCAGGACCAGGCATGGGGCTGTCAAAGGTACACACGCACACACAGAGTGAAAAAAAAAAATAAGCTTGTGCAATGCAAATTTGTATTGCTGAGGTATTCCCTTACCAACCTTCCTGCTCAGGTGGAGAGGTGATGTCTTCGTGCTGCTTGTCAGTTATACTGCAAATAAACATTGTTTAATTAGTAGCGACATTTAAAAGCAATTAAGGAAGTTTAAATGCTACGTGTATGCTTTTGTCTTTCCAGTTAAACACAGTTTTGGAGAAAAAAAAAATTCCAAATATTTAACTATAAAAATTACAATCTAATTGTGTAAATAAGCCTGACACTACTATGAAAAAGATTCTTAATCTCTTGTATAACTGCTTTAACTTCATGCTTCAGGGTGCAGTACTGTATTAAAATATGAACACATCTAGCTGCTTACTGTAACTCTTCTGCCCAGCGTTGTCTGGGGAGCAGTTGGGGTGTGCGCTTCCTCATCTGCTTCAGGCAAAATTGTCCAAGGTAGCTCACGGCACCTCTACAGACTAACCCTGGGGATTTTTCCCTGAAGCACATTAGGGAGTGATGGTGCAGAACTTCTCAGTGGGTGGGAATTTGGTGCTAGTGACTTCATCTGCTGGTAGGGACCAGCGGCTGGGGGCCATAGTATCTCAGGCTGGATCTGGAAAGGGAGGTCTGCTGCTGTCCTTCCCTCCAGACAGGTCCAGGAGAGAGGAGAAAGCTCTGCCTGCTCCTTCAGTGCCAGCAAACCTGCTGGCAACAGACTAGGTCACCTTGACTGAGTCATCATTTGTCACACTTGCCATTTGTGCTTGCTTGGGAGACTTCTGCATGCTTGATCCAAAGCCCGGATCCCATCCATCTGATCCCAGTACTAAGGATCTGGCCTTTTTGGCCATATACTGAGGGACTCCTTTGCCACTTTCTAGTCTCGGCAAAAGCTTTCTTGTGGCATCTTTATGCTGAACAATGAACTTGTGGCCCTTCCTTTTGCTTCAAGGTAGCACCACAAGGAAGGCGTGGGGAGGGTGGCCACTAGGTTGCATTAACCACCATGCTGACATGACGGGATGCAGCCAACCCTGGCAAGATGGAATAGACCCCATGCGCCTAAGTGCCGCTCAGCCCAGCTGCCCTGTCCTTTCCCAGGCTCTGTCTCATCTCTGCTGGTCCCACTATTTCAGGTTCTTTCACCGTTCCTGTTTCGCAATATCCAAGAACTCCTCTTCAGAGGTAAGTCAAGGCATCAATACCTGTTCTTCTCGCCACTGCCTAGCAGGGAGAAACACAGAGTTGGGGATAGCACCTATTTAGTTGAAGAGTTTCCATCCGAGAGCCTGTGCTTGATACCTGACCTCAGCGTCACCCTGTCTGAAATTGTTTCTGTAACTTTAGCTTATTGTTTCCATTGGCACATGGTTTTATTTTATATAGATATCTTCTGCAAAGCGACACTTAACATGCTTCACTGGGTCTAAGTAGTGTTCTTGACTCAGGAATTTCTTTTGTATTGTAAAAATCTGATTTCAGTCTGTTGCCAGGATCACACACCTCTTTTGAATAGGAAGATCTGTGCAGCATCTGGTGACAGTGTGCATGTTGATTTAAAGCTTTCTTCTTCTGAGCATGCAGAGATTTTCCTGGAGCAGATAGAATTATTTAACAGTCTCTCTGGCGTCCTTCCCGCACCAGCCCCAGCTTTTGAGACGGTCCTTTGACTGCTGTTCCCCAGTCAGACCTTGTTCTCCAGCCTGAGACAATCCTTGTTCCCGTGACCTACAGATTTTTTGTAGACAGCCCCAGCTCCATCAGCTCTTTTTCTTGATCTTCCTGGAGTCCTTGGCAAGGAATAATAGAGCTCTGTCGGCTTTAGAAGATGATCACGACTACCTTGTCTTCTCCTGGTCCCTCTGCCATCCACCATCCTCAGCTCCATGGCATATCCATAACCTGATCCACTTGGCCATTTCTAGCTCTTAATGTTTCTATAGCTGTAGTCAAGTGCTCAGACTTAAATATTAATGTGCTAATTAATAATGAAACCCATAATTGTAGTTAGGCTTAAAATTTTAATTCGGTGAGGAGTTAGCAGAGGTGCAGCCCATAACAATGAAACCATTCAATTAATATATATTATTTTTTTTTAAGTATCTTTGCCTCTAGCAATATCATTGCACAAGGAAAGCATCCTGTGTATGGATGTCTGTGAAGATGTTTGCTTGCGAAGCTTGGAACAGGAAGTCATAAAGTACTAGGTATGAAGTTTGGTTTTTGGTGTGGTTTTTTTTTCCAAAGACGTTTTTCAAAGTCCTGTTAAAAAAGGTTTTCATTCTGAGGCTTAAAAAATGGAGGAGGGGAAGGGAAAATTCCTGGAAAGAACTATATTTATTTTCCACTTCAGACAGGCCAGTCTGCTAATGCAGTATTTGTTGCAGGCTTAAAGTAGCTGAAGGTACTGCATCCAACGATGTTTATGAAGTCACAGTGAGCCAATGATGATAAAAGCAGTGCTGTTACGATGCTCCCTCCCAAACAAATCCAGGATGCTCTGCGTGGGAAATGTTAGATCCATGGGCGAGATGAAGAATTCCTGCCTGTCTCTCCGTGAGGGATGGCTTTCCAGCACCACAGAAAGAAACTTTCTTTGGCTTGGACAGGAGTGGGTGGAAGCCAGAGGGGGATTGGGACGTAACCGCCGTGCGTTTCTCAACAAGATCCCCTTTTTCCCAACAGCCCATCCCACCTCTGCCTGGTGGTGAACTCCTTCCCTTGCCACCCAGAGGAGGAGAACTGAGGGACAGAGCTGCTGCGTAGGAGCCCGCTTCCTTCACCATGAACTTCTGCGGTGGGAATTTTGTATTTCTTCTCACAGCCCTGGTCACTAGGATCTGGCGCTGCCCCTTTCCCACTTGGCCTCCAGACCTGCATCTCTCACCCAAGGGTATGGAGTGGTTTGTGTAGGAGACCATCTGCTAAGTGTATACGTGTGGGATTTCTTCTCCCTTCCCCCACACAAATAAAGCAAACAAAAAAAAAAAAATTAATAGTGTTTAATCTTGAGCAACAACTTGTGTAAGAAAAAGCACAATGCAGTTGAGGGGAGACCTGGATGACAGGTACGGGGTTGGTGAAGATGGTGGTGGTGAAGGTTGGTGAAGGAGGTGCCCTCAGCATGTCTGAAAAAGGGGAGGGAGTGACCTCCTGTGACCTGATGGGCTGATTCCAGGAATAGGTGGAAAGAGGGTGGGCAAAAGGGACAAAAAATGATCAGAAACAGCACGTGGAGCAGAAACGATGGAGAAGGTGTTTGGGATAGGGAGGAGGTGTGCAGGAAGGGGATGTATAGGCTGTCACTGTGGGGCCTGTGTGCCCTGGGTGGTGTGTGTGTGATGGAACTGTTGTGCCTTGACAACCCCCTGCTCTGCGAGTGTCTTGCTGTAATATTTTCCTGAGAACCATCAGTGGTGCCTCCTGCTGAGGCAGCCTGACCTGGCCCCAGCGTGTGCCTTCCCTGCCCAACTTCTGATAATGCCCCCTCAATTAAAATCCATGCTAGAGCATTATTTTTTTTTTTTTTTTTTTTTAATTAGGAATGTGTAAATGGGGGGGGGGGCAATTAAATAGATTGTTTGCAACAGCAGGGACAGAGATATACGAATTCTGTTTATGCTATGGATAAATTTTAAAAGGTGATGTATATGTATTGTGTAGGGCTACAACAGCCTTAATATATACACACACAACCTTATCAAAATATATATATAAAATACGGAGTATAATATGGTATAATAATACTGTATAATAGGGTTATACTTCTAAATTCCTAGAGGCCAAATACCTCTGGATAGCGTTATTGGAATCCTCGACACCCAGTCCTGCGCGCAGCCAGAGCTAAGTATTTTTAATATACCTTAAAACTGCCCCCCTCCCGTTATTTCACTCTCAAATCTCTGGCCCCGCCTCCGGAGCAACAGACCACGCCCCCTCCTTTCCGGGGGGCGAGGCTTATCGCCGCTCCCACCCCATTGGCCGGTCGGCGGTGGCGCTCCCTCCGCCGCTCTCATTGGAGGCGAGAGACCGAGGGCGCTGGGAAGCGGCCTATGGGAGGGCGAGCCGCGTCCCTTTGGCGAGGGAAAGGTGGCCGGCTGATTGGTCAGCGGGCGGAGAGGGCTAGTATGATTTAATATGTAATGCAACCTTATTGACAAAAGGATCAAGGCTCTGCTGTGGGAGGTATTACACAGTTAT